>VXBO01007050.1:70111-130922 GCA_013400135.1 Rhinoptilus africanus
GAAGCTCCTGGGGCGGCCCCAGCCCAAACCTGCCGTGGGTCCGCCCCGGCCCCGCGCCGCTCCTCAGGAGCAGCGGGACGCGTTCGGCTGCAGCTCAGACTGATTCCTGGGCCGACGCACCCTCATCCATGAGGATTTACAGCAATAGCCGGCCCCTGGTTTTTCATTTAGTTTTTTCCCCGTGGTGTTTGCACCCCATTTTCTGTTTGCTGACCTCCTTTTGCCTTTGCTTTCCCTTGGAGCTTCCCTCGGCCAGACCCCCTGCGTCCCACCTCCGTAATCCATCCAGAACACACCGTACCCGGGGCAGAAGAGGGAACTGGAAAGCAGGGGCCCTGGTGAAGAGCTGATACGTGCACTGTCAGGTGCCTGTTTCTGCACTTTCAGATCTGTTGGGCCCTGGCGGAGTTATCAGTCACAGGAAACTGCAGGAATTAATGTAAAGCCGCCCTGATAGACCTAATTCTTTCTTGGGGGCACAGGGACCCCTTAGACGACCTCCCAGGATCCCTTCCAGCCTTATGTAGTGCTCCATCACATTGCTCTGGTAACCCTGTCATATTTATGGAAGCAAAAGCCAGAGTAAAGACTCATACCCAAACAAAAAAAGACACTGAGAGGTGACAGAGCGGGCGCCTGAGCATTTGTCTCCTCTCCGTTCCCAGCAGGCTCTTCCTGGCGCTGGAGATAGCCCACCCGCGGACGCCTGCATCCCCCTCCTTGCAGAGCGAGCAGGGGTGCTGTCGATATGCTTCAGAGCAGCCTGTGCCCCAAATAGCTCATGTCCCAGAGGCACACTTAGCTGAGAACATTAGTGCATTCATCCCGAGAACATCGCCCAGCCTCTCCCTGCGTGCTCCCTTCCTGGCAGACTTGATAGCAGAATCACAAAAGCAGTCACGCAGCCCATTCTTACATCCGCTCCCCTTCGCTTTCCCTGGGCTTTGTATTAATTTGGACACAAGGAGTTCCTTGATAGAAAATGACAAGTGCCAAGCGCTGGAGGTATGATGTGCTGTTAGTGATAATCGCCTGTGGAAAGCTAATGGCACTTCTGTGCGTTCACTCCAGTGATTCGTTATAGAGCTGGAGTAGCCACTGCCTGGGAAAAGGCCTGATTTGGACACTTCTTTCCTCACTAATTTGTTGAAGTTAAAACATTCTGCTTGGAGCTTAGCAGATGTGGCTTTATTACTTGCTAAATAGTTTAACAAGGAAGGTTTGAGATTAAAAAAAGAAACTGTTGGAAAATATGAATTAATGAGGAGGTGTCCCTTTGCCTTTGCCTTTCCTTTTCATCAGAACAGCTTGAATTAAGAAGATCCCCTTGATTTCAGACCAGCTCATGAGAACTGAGGGGCTTTGAGTGGTTTCTTGATAGAGCTTTGCATCTAAAAGCAGTTTGTGCTTGGTCCAGATACCTCAGCTTCCAGTGCCGTCTTTTGGAGAGTTAAAAACACTTGTTCAGGATGGGCATGAGCTTTCAAAACCCTGTCAGGTATCCTCTGGGCACTGCAGGTGGCCCATCACCTGCCTTTGTGTCCTGGTGCTCTCTCTGTGGTGAAGCATGGCGGTCTGCCCTGGCTCAGGGGATGTGCCGGTTGCAGCAGCGGTGCCCAGGGAAGCACCCGGGACTGGGTGAAGCACGGTCCGAGCTGGTGAAGCACAGCGCCAAAATGTCCACGTGGGAGCGTGTGTGTCATCTTCTCAGGGCTACTAATGTAGGTTTAAACCAAAAGTTGCTACATCACAGGGGATTGTTTCATACAGGCTCGGTGCCTTGGGAGCTGCATGTGGATGGTGTCTTGGAAAGAAAGCGAGAAACATCTTGCAGCTCCCTTGACAGTAGAGTACTTCTTTAGGGCTGTCTAATAAGAATTTGAGGTGAGGGCAACCCTGGGACATTGGCAGCACGTCGTGGGTCCATTTTGCTGCATTCAGGCTGTTTCATGCCCCTTTTGCAGAGGGCGGCACTGGGGACTCGGAGGTGAGAGGCAGGTGTGCCTGATCCCTGTGCCCGTGCTGCAGCCGGCTGGGTGCCCTCCCTCCTGTCTGCTGGGTTCCCAAAATACCGCACTGCTGCTGGCACCGGACATCGAATCGGTGTGTTCAACGTGAAGCACAAGAGCTGGTTCCCTTGATGCAGTGCAGACAGGTCTGTGTGGGAGAGCCCAGGTTTGGGAGGGGAGAGCAGCATCCTCTGGTGTTTGGGACATTCTCCTTTGCTTCACCAGACAGCGTCGGGGGTAAGAGGTTCTTGCTCTCTGGTTGGTACATCCTTATCCAGCTGTTCCTAGATTAGCTGTATTCAGTAATTAAGCAGGAGCATCTACCCCAGATAGGCAGAAAATCAAGAGTCGGGTCCTGAAGACTGTGGAACTTAAAGTACCAAGTGCTGCTGATATTCGTTGTGCGTGTTACATCTGTTTGTTTACTGGTTTTGAGCCATAGAGGTTTATGGCTTCAAGCTTCATCTCATACCACCGAGGGCTAGAAACTTGCTTTGGTTTTTTTTTTTTTAAAGCACTGAGGAAAGGCATGCAGGTAGCTGGCTCCGGGGGATGGGAATTGCAAGGGAACCATCCTACAACTGCCTGGTGAGCCAGGAGTGTTGGCGGGACCATGATATCCCCTTTCTTGTCAGCCTCACTCTACAAGCGGGATTCCTTCCCGGCAGCCCTCACGTCACACTGAGCTTCAGTTCGCGGGGACATTCAGAGCTTCAGGCTGGGGGGGACATTCATCCCACGTGCGTTTGGGTGACACGTGAACAGCGTTTTTGTTCTGATACCTCAGGGACAGGTCCCCTGTGGGGGTCAGTGCCCGTGTCCCGGCGTGGGAGCGCCTGTGGGTGCTTCTGCCCATCCTCCTCCCTTTGGCCTCCTCTCCTGCAGCCCCCCAACAGTTGTGACCGTCTGGAGATCCCTTCTGTGCCCAGCGCTGAGCCCCCGCGGCCCCTGCAGACCCATGTTCCCGTCTGCTGGTGGGCAGGCTGCATCCCTCGGTGGGACGTGGGCCCGGGCTCTCTGTCCTGCGCATGGTGGATACGTGCCGGAGAGCGGCACGTTTTTCAATCATTTGTAGCACTCTAATCTCCAGCCCGCAGCAGCTGAGTAAATTTTCCAAATTGTACTTTCTGAGCTAAGCGTAATCTTTTATTGTCCGGCCATCCCAGCTCCCAGAACCGCAAGCTCCATTTTCACTGCGGACGATTGCAGGCGCCAAAAGTGGGAATCACCGTTGGTGGAAAGCGCAAGTTTTATGGGTTTCCCCTTTGCCATTTCCATCTAGATGACATCATAAAACGCCACAGGAAAGAGCAAGCAGAGGCCAGCGCCGTGGGGGACGGGCAGCGGCGGCAGGCGAAGGACAGGAGCACGGCATACGGGTACGGACGGCCCCGGTTCCGTGCCTGGATGCAGAGGAATCTGCAAGGTGGGTGAGCGCCCGGGATGACAAGGTCTGCCATGCTGGAAAACACGGCTCTCTAACAAAATACAGCCCCTAAATCCTTCTCCTGTCTAATTCCTGTGCACGTATAAGATGTACTTGGGCTCTGAATAGCTTTTCTCTCTGCAACAATGGAATATCAGGGCCCTTTCAGAGCATAAATTCATCCGTTTCTCTCCCTTCCACCCTCTCATGAATTACTAATTCAAAGTGACTTAATATCTATTCTATATTCCCTTTTGGCTTTGCATATTTTAATTATGCCTCTTCCTAATCCTCTTTTTCCCAGAACACACTTAAATTACCCCTTCAGTAACTGTCTTTGATAGCTCAGTTATTGGAGCTAATTTGTCACTTTTGCCAACCATGCTATTTTTATGATGAGCTTTTCTATAATACTGAGTGATCACACACTAATCTATGTTTGGTTCCACTAGCTTTTTTCTACAAAACCAAAGCGATCTGCTGCATGAAATACCACCTCTTTCAAAATTTTTCTTTTTTTTTTTTTCCAAAAAATTATCACTAAATCACTTCATTGAAGATTTTAGTGGCATTTTGCAGCAATGTCTTTGCTGTCTGCCCTCGGAGTGCCAGTGGCATGTCAGGCGGGTGGGATTGCTGGGCGCAATCCTGCTTGTCTCCGATCTGCCTCCCACTCTCATGTTCTTGGTCTCCACCACATATTGCCTTACCAAGGATCGTTCTAGTTCAAAACAGAATGATGGTAATTGACCTTTGCAAATCGATTTCTCTGTCAAAAATACAGGCTTTGATATTAGAATTGCCTAGGTTGGAAAGGAGCTTTCAGATCATCTAGTCCAAGGGTATCGATACTCTTCCACACTCAAGCGATTACTGCATGCAGAGTCAAGTGAATCAAAGAAAGTATTTATTTTTTTTTTAGCCATTCCTTAGAAAGGAGCGCTTTTCTATTCATTTATAGAATTATTTCTGCTAGTCTAAGTGTTTCATAGGTTTTGAGTGAGTCCGAAGTCAGCCCTGCCAAGCGCAGAGACCCGCCGTGCTGTGTGATGCTGATGTCAGTAGCAATTTTGGGAAGCTCAGCGTCACTGGGAATTCAGCCCGTAATTCTTCAGGGGCTCATTTCGCTTCAGTCTCTGCTGAAATGCCACAGTCCCTTCTGGGCTGAGACATGATAACCATTATCAAAATGATGATCAGAACAGCCCAGCGCTGCAATGACAGAGGATGGAGAAGGGTATTATGCTGATTAAACCAGCAAGAGAATTCGTGCAAGCCAAGTGCTGTTATCCCTCCTGGAATATGGCTTAAACCATCTCCCCAGAGGGGATAGATGATTTTTAATGACAAGAAATTTGAATGTCAAATCTCCTTGGAAAAAGAGGCTTCTCCATCGGGGCTTCTCCCCAGACTGGTTGTGCTGGGCAGCGGTGCCTCTTGGCCAGCCCAGGGGTGCTCGGCACCAGACTCGGCGTCCGCCCAAGTGCGGTGGGGGCCTTCCCCAGCCGCTGATGCTGGGGGGCTTCATTCATATCTTCTTGCCTTAATAAACATCTGCCAAACGGTTTGCAGAGATGGAGTCTGCCCTGCGTCACACTGGGATACAGGTGACAGGGGGAGGCCTTGGGCCCCAGCTGGCGTACGCGGGTGCCCTCGGAGGCTGGTGGCTCCCTCGCTGGCTGTTAGCGCTGGCGGAGGCTGCTGGGGAGGCTCGCCGGTAGCGACTGACTGACGGGGGCAGGATTTTCAAGTCCGGGCTGCCTTTTGCATCGGTCCCTGCCATGGCACCCGTGGGATGTGCAGGAGAGGCAGCAGGGCTCGGTCACTCTGGCTGCAGAGGAGCCGCGGAGCCGCGTTGGTGGCCCGCAGGACAGCCGTCTGGCAAGCAGGCAAGAGAGGGGGCCAAGCCCAGGGTGGGTGCTGAAGGGAACAAGAAAGGGAAAAACGCACTGTGGGGACAGAACCAGGAGAGAAGTGGGCTACTAAAGGCAGCAAGACCACATCCGGTCATGCAGGCACAAATTGCCAAAATTTCAGTGTTTGTCATCAGGGGAACATTCACACCCCTGCACCTCTGCGCTGAGAGGGCATCGTTTGTGACGAAAATAACTCCTGGCCCCACAGCAGTGGTGAACAGCGTGGCATTTTTGTGAGTGCTCCCAACCAGCTCCGTTGGCCATCGGGAGTGAAGCTTCACAGGGCTGTGTCCTGCTGCCCCTCTGTCCGTGCCCATCCGCCCGTCCGTGCCCTGCTGCCCCTCTGTCCGTGCCCGTCCATCCGTCTGTGTCCTGCTGCCCCTCTGTCCCAGAGCCAGGGCGGCTCCAGTCATCCTCACCCCTCTTCCAGTGTACCCGCGGCCGCTGAAGCCTTCATTAATCACTGCGGTGGTGGCCCCTGACAGCGATGTCACTGCTGCCTCACAGCGCTTCATTTCTAATTGCTCCAAGTCATTATAAAGTGCTGCGATGTAGGAATCGATGTTATGGGATCAATAGCTGCGTCTGACGGCTCTGCGGGTCGCAGCAGGTTCTGCTGCCCTCTGCCACGCGCCGCTTGGTGCCTGAGTTATGCTCCCCTCTGAGCATTGCCCCGCTACAGCCACTCGGAAAATGCTTCATTATGGCTACAGAAGTAGTAGTCACATGGAGTAATTAGGCTTTAATGTGTTGTGTCTCCATCTGACAGAGTGCTTGCCTCTTGCTTGACACTTGGGCACGCTGCAAAATTATAAACAGGCTTAGGGGAAAGTGTTAAATGCAAGACGGGCTGTTGGTGTGTCTGTGCTGTGCAGGTATGTAAGACAGCAGCAGAAGGTGCCCCCTTCAATGTATGCCGTAAGTAAGGATATTTCAAGCTAAAAAAAAAAAATGTATATAAAAATTACGTTCCAGTCTTCACTCATCAAGTGCTATAATGTGGGCACTCAGAGCTATCCCAGGCTGCTGTGGGCTTGGCTTCTGGGTGCTGGGGTCACTGGTGTATCTGTATCAAAACACTTTCTCCATTTCCCAGTTCATTCATAGCAGTGTGAGCTCTGACTGACAGGAGACTGACAGGTTTCCTGATGCGAGCGTTCCTGCCGTTATTAGGAGTCAGAATTGATTAAGGCTTTTCTTATCTGTATTCTTTCAAATCAAATAATGTGTTTGTCAGTCCTACACTTAATAAGAATGTTAGACATTGGAAAGATAAATTATTTAATATTCTGCAAAATTAATTGTTGGGAATAAATTAATGGGATTCTTGCATCACTATTTATAGAGATACTCCTGTATCACATTAAGTTAGCCTTGTAATTCATTTGCAAAACTGTAATCATAAATCAAGTTTTGAAGGATGCTAAAATAAGAGTTTATTTTTTGTAGGACCTAACCGTTTTAGAAGAGGATTTGGACAACAACAATACAATCGGAGACAATTCAGGAATACTGTGCCTGGTCCCAGGAGAAGAGCAGCTGCTGCGTTAAATGGAGTGAGCCCTTTAAATCGGCAGGCGTCGGCTCAGGAGGTAAGGGGGTGAGGAAGGTACAGCTCTTCCCCAGTGTCATGGAGAAATCTGCTGCATTTTATGGTCCTGGATCACCCCAAAGACAATCTACATAAAAAAATTACAGGCACCATCTTTTATATGCCTGTGCACAGCATTTGCATGCATAGGTGAGCACAGACACATGTGCATATAAAATAGCAATTTTCCAGCTGGTTTTATAAGCTTCTGATTTGCATAATTTTACTGAATCTATTCCCATGGGTTTTACAAAAAAGTTTTTTTAAAAAATATGTTCCTAAAAGGTTTGAAAATATTTCCATAAAAACAAATTCCATGTCATCTCATCTTACTATTATAATTTTGAGAAGGTATGTTAAGATTCATCATTATTTGTTCTGCACCCAGAGCATTTTCCAAGGTCCAGTGAAGTCACAGAACAGCCTGCTGTCGACTTCAGAGACATATTTTCACTAGCAAGTGGGTTTTCCCCCCCGAGACACTGATTCCCAGTGCTGTGACCGCCATGGGTCACATTGCCCCACATGCTTCAGTGTAAAATGCATTGGTTTGTGTTCATTCATGGCTTTCCCTTTTTTCAATTTAAATGTTTAGGACTTGTTGCTGCTCAAAAACACTTTAAAAAAGATTGAAATATTTTCATTTGGGTTTTGAGTTATTTTTGAGACTCAAGTGATGGGAAGGAAGGTACATGTTTGCCATTAAAGTAACTCTTACAGCTTTGCTTCTGAATGTCGCTAATATTAAACTGGCTTGGTGTAGAAGGTGGAAATCAAGTGGGTCCTCTGCAAGAGAGGCTTGGTTTCTTCCGCACTGATGGAAATCTACTCAGTTAGGAGGTCATGGATGTTCGGTAAGCTTTTAAAAAAACACCGAAGTGGCAAACATGATGGCACATTTAATGGCTGTGTCCTGGGGGTATAAATAAGAGAGCCCTAAACCGAGCATACATGTGCATGGCCTGTGGTTATTCCTGAAAATAAAGGCTGTGATGACTCAGATATTGAGTGTGGCTGGGTATTAACAGAAAGTAATAAGCAGTTGCTAGGAGGCATAATTCTATGGTAGCTTCCATTTCGCAGAAATAAACCAAGTGGGAAGAGTGTGGAAAGACATCTCGGTTAGGGGCAGTAACAGCGGTGGGGGTTGTCCCACAGAAGCAGAGGGACAGAGCGCGTGGCGGTTTGCGCGAGGGGCTGCAGGAGGACCGGCGCTGCTGAGGGGCCTTCGGATGTGCCTCCTTCTTCCCGGCTTGGACCGGGCAACAGATGTGTCCAAACAAGAGAGAGTCGGTGACCGAAAGGCAGCCTGAGCAAAGCTGTAATGCTTGGCTTGTGCGAGGTTTGCTTTCCATGGACTCATTTTTTGGTGTATTTCTGCACTATTAGAATGAAACATTCTTCCTGGTACTTGTCATTTCATGCCCAGGAACCGAGGCACATGTATGGGTTGTTGACAACAGTGTGTAAGTGTTGAGACTACAGAAACCCTGCTCGGTAGAAATATTCCTGCCATGGATACAAAATACCACGGACGAGGCCAAGTTACAGAATCCCAGACTGGCAGGGATTGGAAGGGCCCTCTGGAGATGATCTAGTCCAACCCGCTGCCAGAGCAGGGTCACCTAGAGCTGGTTTTAGTAGATTTAGCAAGGAATCGGTTTCTCATTGAGAAATTATCAAAGGATAGGGGAAAAAACAAAGCCCTTGTGGAGCAGGGTTGTTCTGTTGCAAAGGAAAAATGTTTGGGAATGAGAAGAGGGGGAATGCGGAGTGTCCAGCGCGGGGCTGAGCATCCTTTGAGGCAAGGAGGGGGCGGTGACAGGGTCAGCCATCCCCACCGGTGGTTGGCAGCTGGATTTCCCCAGGGATAGAAAATGCTGGATACACGCTGCGGCTGTTCAGTCGTCGGGGGAGGAGGGTGGCGAGGTGGCGGTGTGGGTGGCAGCGGCTGAGCTCTCGCTGCTCTTTCAGGGCAACAAGAACAACGACGCTTTCGCCAAAAGCAGCGGTGGCGGCAGCAGCGGGCAGCCCGAGGGACGGCGACGGCCACCCCCAGGCCCCAGGAGATTCCGAGCAGCTGCTGGCAGCACCCACGCCCCGGGAAGAAGGTAAGATCTTGGGTAAATCTGAGCTTTTTTGGTTTTCGGCTGCACAGCTCCTGGGGCTCCGCTCTTGGTCGGTGCCAGCTGGGAGCGGCTGCAGCCCCGTGCCCATGGAACATGAGAAAACCACCCCTGGGCATGGGAGGAAAGCACCTGGGAATAACGTGACCTCCTGCTGATAGTTAATAATTCAGGTATTAGATCTGTCATTTTATTTTAGAATGGGTGGAAAATGTCAACTTTGTATTTTTATTAAACTCGGTCACTTTGTGGAAAACTTTTGAAGGGTGAAGTAGCATTTATTTTCCTGAAGGCAGCAAGTAAGGGACAGGCAGGGCGAGGGAGCATGTCCCGGAGAGGGGCTGCAGGAGCAGCCGCTGTGCCCGGGCGCCGTGCCGAGGGCAGCCCCGCTGCCCATCCCATCATGCTCCTTGTGTTCTCCCAGCTCCAAGGCAGGCGACATTGCAATCCCGTCTTTCTCTGCTCTGAGCAGAGCAGGGGCTGAATGACCTCCAGAGGTCCCTTCTGACCACATTTTTTTCTGTGGTTTTCTTCCATGATTTTATTATTTTTTTTGAATGGGCAGAGTTCAGAACAAACACAAGCTGTTGTTTCATTTGTGCAGAAAAACGAGTTCCTCTGAAATCCTTTGCTGGCAGAAAAACCTGTTGGGCTGAGCTTGGTAGCACACAGCCTCATCTGCTTCTCATGCTGCTTTTTAATACCAGAATGGGTTTGGTATTTCAGCATTAAACTTCAGGCGAGACCTGGCATCCTACTCACCAATGCCCTTTTCTCTCTCCTCCTTTTCCAGCAGGCCTTTCCGGCTGAACCGGGGACCAGCCTTCCAGCAGAAGCGGATGCCGCAGCGGTTCTCTAAAGCCAACTTTCAGAGAGGGGTCAGTATCAAGACATTTTTTCTGCAACCTGCTGCTGCTGACAAGCCTTGGTTTTTGGCAGCCTTTGCCCGGTTGTATCTTTGCTTCTAAAAGTAATTTCAACAATGAATATATTCCTAGGGAAGTATTTGCAGGACAGGCAATTTTTAATGCAGCTTAATCTAGCAGCTGGAAGATAAAACCCGGGCAGGTGGTAGAAGTCAACCTTGCAGCTTGTGCAGCAGTACAAGCAGCGTAAAGTAAAGCTGCCCCGTACACATCGCTGTGCCAGCAGGAGACCCAAACTTAGCAAATCTTTTGATAACATGCAAGGAAAACAATAATCAGATACGCCAAATGAAATACTGGAAAAGGAATCATTGTTTCTGAGAGCTATTTCTTTAAGTCTCTTTTTTTTTTAAATATATTTCACAGCAGATGGATGCTCATGGAGAAGGGAAACCACCAAGGATGCGAAGGTAATTGGTGAACAAAGGCACGCTGCAAACATGACGTGCTTTTTCACGCTGGAATCGAAGCTGGATGCATCTCCCTGTCCTGGCAGGTGGCAAGTGAGGCCCAGCCCCGGAGCAGTTCTGACAGTTTCTGTGGCTAATCCCCAGGCGGGCCAGACCGGCGCGTAAGTAAATGAGGTGATTTGTTCGGGTGGGAGCCTTACAAAAGCCATCGCAAATCCCTTTAGCATTATTGCAGCTTCTCTTCATCTATAATGAGTGCCCAGTGAATGGTTCAGACCCAAAATGGTTAGCAAATGATGTCTCGTTCACTTCCCGGTGTATCTGAAAGGGGACAGTAATTACCCTGCGGCTTGTTTGTTATCCAGAGTAAGGAGAGACAGGAGGAGGTGGCAGTGGGAGGTGTCAGGCTGGCTGTGCTCATGGTGGGGTGTCACGGGGACAACGCCATGCGCCTGAAGGGACACGGCGGGCTGGCGGCGCTGGAGCAGCGCAGCGGCTGGAAGGGGACAGTGTCACCCTGGGCTGAGCCGGGGGCAGCACCCAGCAAGGGGCAGAGCGAGGGGTGGGTGGGTGCAGGGTGATAGCCCTGACGTGACGCAGCCCCCAGCGCTGGGAGTCTGCCTGGCAGCTCTCCTGACACCCTTTGGGCTCGGCCAGGCTCCTGGGAGATGTGCCGTAGGACGTGCGGGGCATGCGGGTGTCTCCTTGGCGCCTTGCTGGTTCGCAGACGATGGGAAGGGAGCTGTCTTAGCCTCATGAGTGACTGCAGGTCTGTGCTTTCCCCAGGCCTGGATCCAGGCGGCCGTTCCTGCGAAGCCGGAGGCCCCCACCGCCGCCAGCCAAGCCCCAGCCCAAGGGGGTGCTGCTGAGGTTCAACTTCCGCGCCATGGCCAACCAGGTAGAGGGTTGTCGACGGGACAGGCGGCGCCTGGCACCCTCCAGCAGCCCTGCCACTGAGCCCTTAACATCACGCTCGGGGGTTTGGGGCTGCCAGTTGGGTTTGTCTGGCATAACCTGGGAGGAGAGTCCTGTAGCCATGTTGGCTAGGTCACTCACACAACTGAAGGCACCTGAGAAGACTGTTCAGCAGCTACAGACTCAGTCCAATTTTCCCCACTCTTTTGGCCCCTCTTGGCCTGTCCATGTGCTTGCTCAGAGCAGGGAGATGCTGCTTGCGAGCAATCCTGGCCGGGGGGCACCATTTCAGTGTTGGTGTTCCCCAGTCCTCAGAGACACACAGCTCTTCTGGGCTTTGCTCTCTCTTTGCTTTGGTGACCTTCTCAGTGCTACGTTTGACGCTGAAGTGTGGTCCAAGAGCCTCAGAGCAGGTTGGAAATCCTGCTCCACCTTCTTCGTTGCCAGCATTTCTTGTCTGGACGGTTTGGTTTTACTTGATGCCTTGTGCTCAAATGCCATCTGCTTGCTCCTGCTCTTGCCGAGGACGGCCGGTGTCTTGGGGCTGGGCACTGCTTGGAGGTTTTCCAGCCACACACAGTCTGTCGAGCTCCTTGTCCCCGTGTGCTGAGTGGTTTAATTGACTAACCAGCTGTGAAGCACCGTCCTGACTGATGGGCTCTAATCAATACCCTGCTGCAAGTTCGGCCGTGCTTTGCCACGAGATGCGGGACTGACTCGCTCTCCCTTTCCCCCGCAGACCAGCCTGACGCTGGATGAGAGGTTCTCTGGTCTGAGGAATAAGAGGCGCTTTACGGCAGCCAGGAGCGCCGGCCGGACGGTCACCATGCCTTAGCACCGCCAGCTGCTCGCAGGGACTGCCCGAAACAGTCCAGGCCCCATAACGGGCAGCTCAATAAAACTCGATAGATTTCCTCTGAGATAGCTGATTTGGCAACGTGCCGTCTTCTTCCTTACACGCAGAATGAGTGAGTGACGGAGGGCAGGGACGAGGCAGGACGTGAGTCGTGGCCGGAGCGCAGGGCAGGTGGGACGTGAGCGGGGCGGTGGAGGGGGGTGAGTGGAGGTGGATTTGCTGGAGGGCTGGCACCAGCCCTGTCCCCCTGCCAGCCCGCCCTGCGCTGCCCGGGGTGACGCCTGCAGGAGGGAGGGGGGACCAGCTCCAGGCTGTATCCCTGGAGCCTTCCCTGCCTTGTCCCGCGGGTGGGACGGGGTTGAGGACGCTGTGCCTGCCCATGTCCAGACACAGCGGGGAGCGACGTGTGGGGCAGAGGGACCTGCCCCACGGTGGCAGCAGCGGGGATGCTCCAGCTGCACATGATCCCAGCATCCCCCCAGCTGCCCCGTGTACCGTGCTCACTGGTGTCCCTGCCCGAGGGTTTGCCGTGTGGGACTCCTTCCCAAAAACTCTCACTCTGCCCTGATAGTCCAGCCTGAGCACCTTGCATTTCTCTTTGGTTTGCCGTGCTGTTCTGTCTCCTGCTGCTGGCCTGGTTGCAGGGACCGGGTGAGACGTGCCGTGCTGTGCTGTGCTGTCGGAGTGACCATCCCTGGCACAGAGCACAGATGGGCTGCCCCAGCCCAAATCGAGTTTCCCAGTGCTGCAGTAGGATTTGGGATTAGGTTTTTGGCTTGCGTTAGGGATTTCCTGGGTACGGGTCCAGTTGTGCTCAAACCACTGACATAATCGAACTGTGT
Source organism: Rhinoptilus africanus (assembly GCA_013400135.1). NCBI lineage: Eukaryota > Metazoa > Chordata > Aves > Charadriiformes > Glareolidae > Rhinoptilus > Rhinoptilus africanus. Next base: position 83,129 of record VXBO01007050.1, read on the forward strand.
GAGGGGGGCCAGGCTCTGCAGCAGCCCAAGAAACAGTGGCTGAGGTTAATGAGCTGGGTCTCGTTGGTTGTTAATGAAGCCCTGCACCAGCCGTGGGTCACTGATCCCTTCTACACTCGCTGCTGCAGCCCAGCACCACCGGCGCCGGACACGGCCTGTCGCTGGGCTCCAGGCTGCGCTTACTGAGGCAAATACCGGGTAGGCTGCTCCGCATTTGGCACCGCGCGTCTTCAGCAAGGGACTGGACTCGGCGCTGGTTTTATAGGAACGTGTGCAATGTTAGCTGACGAAGCGGTGATGTACGAGTCCAATGCACTGAATAAAAAAAATAACTTGTCAAACGTCACCTCTGGTTATTTTCCTTCCTTCAGCAGGTTTTTGGCACAAGTTGAGCCCCTTGTGTGGGGCATGGTGTGCGTGGCCGCAGTCCCTGTCAGCGTTCCCCAGGCAGGCAGTTTGCTGCTCCAAAGCTGGCTCCAAAGCAGTGGGGGGTTTTTGAGAGGTATTCTGTAAAATCTTTGCTATGATCTCTTTTGCCGTTGATGTTGTTGGCAAAATTACCAGAGCAGACCCAGCACCCAGTATGTCCAAAGTGAAACGAATGTGAACGGACTTGCAGGGTAATGAACCCCTTCACGTAAATAATCTGGATGTCATGGAAGATGAACAGGAAACACTGTCACAAATAGCAGTATCCCTGATTTCAGTTGCACTTTCACTATAAATATTGGCAAAAGGTGGTAGACTGACTGAGAAAAGCTGATCACTTATTAAACCAGGTTGCAAAGGGCCGGAGCCATCCAGCCCTGAAGGAGCAGCTGAGTGTGCAGCATCCCCTCGGTGCTGGGAACATGCCCTGATACCAGTCTCCAAATAGATGGTTTTTAGCAGTCTGTACCTTATATTTTTTAAAGTACTCCTTAAATTAAAATCGAGGGATTAATGATAAAAGCTACACTTTTTTTTCTAGCTTGATTCCCCCACAGGGCTGGGTGACTGCTTGCAGCAAGAGGCGAAACAGGCTTCGCTCAGAAGGGCACTGAATTTAGAAGTAGCAAAAAAGCACAACCATTGTGCTAAAAACATATTGGGAGAGGGCACAGAGTCCATTCACTCCAACAGGCATAAAATCCCCCTTTCTGCCACGGTACTGAAACCACAGAGCAGTTCTCTCTGGAGTGATCCCTGCCGTGCTGCGCAGGGCGAGCGGCGCCCGGGAGGCTGCCGGTGGGACGCAGCTCAGCGCTTCTGTTATGGTTTGAGGAACACACAACAATTTATTGTCATTCAGACAATGATCAGGAGGAAGGGAAGGGCTCAGGGAGGATGGCAGCCAGCAAGGGAGGGGGGAGAGAGAGAGAGAGAACTCCTCAGCAAAGTTTTTCGTTTCTATTGAAGGTGCCGTTCATGGTATGAAATAACCCTGTTGGCAGCCTGGGGCAAGTGCCCGGGTCTCAGTCCTCCTCCTCCCCGCACCTGGGGAGCTTGGAAACACGGACGCCTTGAAACCTACACTCCAGAGCTGGCTGTAAAGTAAATATTGTCACAAATTCAGACACTGGAGTCTTCTGAAAGTGTGTTTTTCCCAGGCATTAGAAGAGAAGTTAGTCCTGCGTTGCTCAAGCCAGGATGACATTTCTCCAGCCATGGCTGGAGATGTGCTTGCCCAGACGGCCGTTTCGCAGGGTGTCCGTGGCAGGGTGTCCGTGGCAGGGTGTCCGTGGCAGGGTGTCCGTGGCAGGGTGTCGCGGCAGTGTGCGGTGCCACAGGGGCGGGACGGCGGTCCCCGACCCGGGAGGTGGCAGCAGCCGGCTGCTCGCAGGCTGGGGCCACTGTGTGCAACCCGGAAAACATTTTTGCTCTGTTTCAGGCCAGCCAAAGCCATCTCCAGAATAACACCTCTGGTGGTGGCTGAGAGGTTTAAAAGTGCAGGAGGAACCGTACAGGGTCAGAGAGAGTCCCCGTGGAGCGCCCCCGGGCAGGGGGACACATCACATGCGTGCGGCCCCGTCGGTCACTGCACCGAATGCACCGTGACGGCGGATCCTTTAGCCGGTTGTATCCATGTGTTTAACAGCATTTGGTGGGGTTTTCTTCCACTGTTGCCTTTTGCTGTTTGCTTTCTGTCTATTTTTCTGCCTCCAAAGGCAGGTATTAGGAGTGAATATTCGTTCCTGTACGCCCTTTGCCATTTATAGACCTGTGCTGTGTTCTCCCTTCCTCACCTCCTTGCTAGGAGAAGAGCCTGGGTGTATCTACTTGTCCACTGCTGCACTCTGGATATGTTTTTTGAGTGTATGTGAATTTAAAATATATCTTTATGAAATGAACTTATGTTTATATTAAGTCAGTACTGTCCAATATAAATGCCTGGATTGCTACCTCAAGGAAAAGATGGGAAAGATCTTATAATTAAATTCAAAAAATACCTAATTCTATCTATCCAACTGAAGGACGAAACTTCCTTAGGGGAAGTAGCAGATTTTCAGATTTAAGTCCACTATTAGTTCCTAGTAAATCAGTTTCATCTTATTTGCAGCCATTAAATGAATCAGTACGGTGCAGAAATGGAATTTCACCATTGATCCCACCTTACACCAAGAGGAGAATCCTGCATTAAAACAGAGGTCTGAATCAGATAGATACATCATTACATGCCGATGGAAGCTGATCCATCTCCCTGGTCACCTTTGTGCCTTTTCTAGCTCTGCTACATCTGCCTGAGACAGCAGGGCTGAGGCAGACACGGTATTGGAGATGGATTTATAGGGAGGCTCTGCGTGGTTTTCTGTTCCTCTCCTAATAATTCCTAACATTCCAGTTGCTTTTGAACCCAGAACAGTCATATGGAGTAGGAAAGGCTAAGGCACATTTACATTGGTTTAACACAGCGCCTTCCCAGGGAAGATGTTGTGCAGGAGCCGGTCTCTCCCGCGCGGCAGCCGGGGGCCGGCTGCGAGGGGACGTGCCCGCGGGCCCGGCTGTCCCACCAAAGTACCAGCGTTCGGTGTTTTTTCAGCTGTTCCCGGGATGTCTGGTTTGACACTCCAGGCTGCCTTTAATGAGCTTAACAGACAGGAGGTGGAAGGCCAGCTTTCCCTGCGCATTTCCCAGTTGATTAGTTCTTGCCGGTTTTACTGCCGCATGCCCAGGAGGAGACGTGCACTGGGTTACTCCCCCATATTTTGGGAGGCGTGCTGCCAAGCTGGCACAGGGTAAAGTCCCAAAGTGGTGCCCAAGGAGGACTATGGCACCAGGGGCCTCCAGAATAAAAATGTGTGGTTTGGGGCAGACCCTTTGGTCAAATCCATCCCGGTAAAGCAGTGGCTATGGCATCACCCACGGGGTCCGACAGTCCCTCCTGCAGTGCAGGGGGGGGTCTGTCTGTGGAGCAGCCTCAGGCAGAGCATGAACTCGCTGCCCGGACTCACTGCCGGGGTGGGGGGGCGTCGGGGAAGGTGGAACCCACTGCCGGCAGCAGGAGTTGGTGGTTGTTAAGGGTCCTTGGAGGGATTCAGGCAGCCAGAAACCGCAGGCAAAATCTTTGAACAGAAACCTGAGATCCAAACATGATCTCGGGCACTGGGGTTCCCTCAGGGGCTGGGACAGACTGAGCTACAAGCAGAGCATTTGCCGGCAGCCACCCAGTAGGGAAGAGAGTCACAAGCAGCTGAGAAAAGACACACAAACCCCTCGGCTGAAATGCGAGGGGTGCCCCAAACTGGAGCCCAGACACAAAACAGCCTGGAGGGTGGAAAACAGTCTGTGGCAGGTCCAACTGTACTGTATCAACTAACTTATTTCCAGAAATCTCATCTCATTTGTGAATAAACTTTAACAAACTTTCTGAAGCCTTTAACCTCTATTTGCAGGACAGAGAGATTTTTCCCCATTGCAGGTTTCAGTCGCTGAAGTCTTGTTCCCACTGTTCATCTGGATCAACTCGGATCACTTTTATAGACAACATAATGTTAAGTGCTAAAATGTGGAGGCAAGAGGAACAGAAAAATCAGATTTGGGCTTTATCCACTCAGGATCAGGGGTTTAGGATTTAGTATTAAGCCATGTCCTAAAGCAGATCCTTCCTCGCTGTGTCCGGACTGCTGCCAGCTCGCATGATTTTACTGAGAGTTCTGTGGTGTTTAATGGTGCAGTTAAACCCCTGGTTCCTGAAGGCAGGTCAGGAGGTGAAACTCTTGGCTTGCCTGTATTAAAAAGTCAATTTTCAATGCTGCAGCTGAGCGGGGAAGACCGTGACCCAGGAGTAACTTAAAAGCTTGGGTGTCAGATGCCAAAAAAACACGGAACCTCTTAATTATTTTTTTGTAATGTCACGTGTTACTAAGTCAACCTCATGATGTTTGGAGCTTGACTCATGACTCTGAAACGCTCAGAGCACACTGCTGGGCCAGAATTAATCCACAGCCCCGTCTCAGTGTGAAGGGGACTCTGTGCCACCACCAGCGCCCGGAGCTCCCGCTGCGGCCGCTCGGCGCTAACAGCCCCGGCTGGTGGCAGAAGTGCAAGTGCCTGGGAAAGGTGAGACCTGCTCTTTCCAGGACTGGAGAAGAGGATGTTCATCTCTAAATCACACCAGGCTGCAATTTTTAACCCTGCCCTTGCCGGGCTGCAGGAGGAAGATGGCAGGGTGCAGACTCGCCACCCTCTGCCCTCAGACGGGCAATGGCTCCGTGGCTCTCCGGCCACCGTCCCTGGAGGCTGAGGATGTCCCCGGCCCTGCTGGGGAGTGAGGAGGTGTGCCGTGGCGTGACTGGCAGGACCCCCAAGGGAACCTGGGATGGGGTGGGAAGCGAAGCCAAGCGCCGAGGAGGGAGGGAGGGCGGCTGCTTTATGTTGTCTGTGAGTTTATTTGCAGCTGGTAATGTCTCCCCCAGCTGCTCCGGGCATGGAGCTTTTTGTCATTCTTGCCAGGAGTGTTCCTAAACCTTGTGGAGCCTACTGTGTTACTGGCAATGCCGGGAACAGGTGACGTATTTTGTCCTCCCAGTGACTGTTACTGGAGAAACGAGGGGCTGCCAGGCTGGGGTTTGGCAGCCCACAGGCACCCACAGGTCCTGGGGCAGGCGGGCTCTCCCTCCGCTGCCTGCTCGGAAAACCCTTCCTAGCTTCAGTTTTCCAGTCTGAACGAGTGTGGCCATCCCTGCCTCCTCTTGAGTCAGCCTTACCCCTGTCGCCATGGCTGTCCCCTCCCCGCCGCCCCGTGTCCAGGCACAAGTCCCTTCCCAGCTGCGTTTTGCTGAGCACTTGCAGTTGCCTCTTTCAGCACAGTTTCTCCCAGCCCAATTGCGAGCCCTTCTCAAAGCCCACAAATGGAAAATTCCCCGTCCTGGCATTCCTGCTCTCAAACGCGCCATAGCTGAATAAGTCGTCTTACCTGTGAAATATGAGGAAGGCTACTGCTGGAGATGGACAGCCCTTCAAGGTTGGAATTTTTCCAAGCTTCATGCAAAAACCCACCCCATGGCTGCTCTGGCAGAGCACCGAGAGTGTCACCCACCGAACAGTGCTCCCACCGCCACGGGGGACCTCACATGGCCCGTATGTGACGCCACGGAGCGCAGCCCTGCTGGGGAGCACAGCCACACAACACTGCCAGCGCAGACGGCAAGGTCTAACACCACACTGAGCTGGCCTGGCCGAGGGGGCATCTGCGGGAGCCCCCGGCTTTCACACCTCCTCTGGGCCTGCAGAGAGCACACAGCCGAAATTCAGATTTTTCCCCTGCCCTAGACCCGGCACAATGATTCATCTGTGCACTCGCTTCAAGGATCTCGCTGTCGACGAATCCAAGGTTTCTTTGTTGACCGCAGTAGATGTTGGTATGCAGAAAATGCCTGGGTAAAGACAGGAATCTAGCGGCATTTTCAGTGTCTGCGAGCTGCCTGCTATATATTAACAACAGAATAAACAGCTCTTGCCGCTGAGTCCCAGTTTCCATCGCTACAGTTTTGTAGTTATAACACTTCTGTCATATGGAAAATAACTTACGAAAAACCTCACCTGAGGAAAGGCTGAACTGAGACGTCCTTAGAGGTCTGGCTCTTCTCTAATAACTATGGGGATGCAGGAGCCTGTGGGTTTCTCAGCCCACACGGGAAGAACATATGGTCTGACATGCAACAAGCCCAGGCTGTCGGATCCGTGTAGGAAAGACTGAGGTCAAATATCTTTATTTGCATATTTAGTGGTGATGGAAGTTGCTTGTGTGCAGTGAAAAGAGAACAGAGGCCAAACAGCTAGAGACTAGAACAAGACTGATTTACCTTTGTTTTGCATAAGCCTATACATTGTCCGTAACTTGCTCCTTTTCCTGAGAACCTGCTACCATCTGCAAAAAATTTGACTAATTCCACGTCAACCCAAGAACGATGCAGGGGAGGCAGATTCCTCAGGGATCTCGGGTCCTGGAGAAAAACCCCAGCCTTTCAAGGGGGGAAGCTCTACACCAGCTCTACACAAGGGGAGACAGCAGACGTTTCTTCCTCGTGCTGATAGTGGTGAGAAGGGAAAGGACCATCAGGGAAGTGCCCTGCTTGGACCTCAGCAGCGAAGAGCTGAGCAGGGCTGGGAGGATGGAGCGGCTGCAAGAGGAACCCCTGGGGCAGGGGGTCCCCAGCGCTGCCCAGGTGGCCGGGGGACCAGCGCCTGCTGCGGCTCCTGGCTGCAATCCCTGCGATGCAACCCCCGTGGGGAAAAAAAAGGCACATTTGGGGTTGTTACGCTTCTACAGCAACCCAGAAACACCCAGCAGGCCCAGGCATGGCTGGCATGGCTACGCCTGCTCCGATCCTGGAGTTGCCCTGGTTTTGCCGATGGGCACGTGGAGCCTCTTCGGGTGCAACGGGTCTAACATTGCCTTCAGAAGCACTTTGGTTCAGGCTGTTAAATGTGCCTGGTCACGAATCTATGATGCAAATGAACACCACAGCACTTCTGGAAGGAAAAGGAACTCTTGTGTGCTGCATACAAGATGTTCTGGGGATGTATTTATATCAGCTCCAGCAGCGTTCATTAAAATAGACAGTAATTGCAGCACTTTTAAAGCAGGGCAATAACAGAATGTAGCCACAAACAGAATGTGAAAATGTAGCAATTTCCACCCAAGACCTACCTTTAATGCAAGGTTTTATCTTCTAATTTGAGCCCCCAACCACATCTTTATGTGTGGTTGTCTTTGCTTGAAAATAGGCTAGGTGGTACGGATCATAGGTATTTAGAGAAGGGCATTTATATCCGTTTCAAATTACAAGCTGGTTCTCTGCTGAGATGCTCCTGGCTAGAGCCAGCCAGGAAAAAAATACTCCAGATACCATGAACGGAGGGATAACTGCCCCCCTGGGGGCAGGCAGCCACGCAGAGCTGGGGCAGAGCTTTCCCTCTCTCCGAGCCGGCCTGGCACAGCCTGGGACGTGCGCTCAGACCGTACTCCAGCTCCCCACCTCTTCCTCTGCTCTTCATCCAGCCCCACGTGCGCGGTGGGGACCCTGACCTCTTCAGCTGCCCTGCAGCAGCTCCTCAGCCGCATCCCTGCCCTGGCACAGTGCTGCAGCATCCTGCCAAAGGCGGAATCAAGCCAACAGCATAACAGCACCCGTGGCTGCTGCCCACGGGACTTGTCAGGACCATGCTCCACCAGCCCATCCGCTGCCATGGAGGGTTGTGCTGGAGCCGTCAGAGCCCAACTCCATCCTGGATCCACGTGCAGAAAACCCTCGCAGAAGTCCCCAGTCCAGCACTCGCTCCATCTAACCAGAAATCTTTGGTATATTTGCTGGTTGCTGATTTATATCTGGGTAATTTCCTGCTCATCTGGGCTGCTGAGGACGTTGGTCACCTAGGGAGCAGGGGCAGATCCTCTGTTATCTCAGCTGCTGGTGTCCTGCTCCGCTCAGCCACCTCAGCAACTTCCAACCACCACAGAAAGCTGGGGGCAGGCAGAGCTGAGAAAGAGCCTGGAGCTGCTAAAAACCAGCTCACAGCCAGCCATGATTCCCGAAGATGGTTCCATCAGAGGCAGCCGGCTGGGGGATGGAAGGGCTGGGGGAGGTTGTTGCATCCCAGATCTACATCGCTTGATAACCTGCAATAAGCTGCCAACAAAACACTGATTTTTCCTTGAATGCCCTCATGGGGGTCTCCAGGAGCAGATAGAAAGCAGCCACCATCTACATATAAAATCCTTACAGGCAGTTAGAACTAGGAAAGGGAATTCTGGATTTCATTCAAATATTAACACTGATCATTTTGGTGGCAAAAATGGACAAATTACATTTTCAGCTGTTCAGGTGAACTTGCCCCTAGGTCTCGAAGAGAGCCAGACTGTTTTCATGAAAATGCTGTGTTCCATCAATAAGCCCTCACTGATGGGAATAAAGAAGGCAAACATTTTTATGGGTGTTATTTATTACATAGCAGTGTCCTGACAAGATAGGGGATATTCAGGCTTTTTTCAGGTTCTTTTGCATACAGTAAATCTAGTCCAAGTCCCTTTCAACAATTTATGGGCTCCTTTCCACATCCTATCAGCCTCTGCAGGTGCTGTTGTAACAGGTCTCCCTTCCAACGGCTGCTCTTGTCTGCGCCCGCCTGTCCTCTCCTTCCCGACAGCCACTGGGAACTGAGCGCTGTAACTCTGCACGCAGTGAAGGAAAAGCTTTGGAAAGGTTTGCAAAGAATAAGCAGCAAATTGTAGGAGCTGATGTGACCTGTACGTCAGGGTCAGATGGGCCGAGAGAGGCCCTGCTAGGAGGTGCTGCGCCGTTCTGCAGCAGCGGTGAATTTCCTCCTGCCCAAACTCGGAGGAAGACCTTGGGTAGCACAAGAACGAGCAGTGCTGCTGCCCACAGCTGCGTGCGCCTTGCCGGGTCTACAGTTCAGGCCCGAACAGGCACTGCTGAGCGCTGGCCGGCCCTTTGGCCAGGCTCTGCACCGCCGCGTGCAGCCAGGGGCTCCCCGGGGGCAGGGGCAGGAGGGGGAACACCGCCCGGGGGGGCTGCGGGGCCAAGGAACGTCGCTTTTCTGCCGTCCCCCAGTGCTGCCCATCTGGGTGACACATCACACCTACAGCACGGCTGCCGCCTGGCCCTGTGCCTGCTGCTCCTCAGGGGGGCTTTGTGCCTTACGACGGAGTGTCTGGCACTGATGGGGTGCAGCGTCCTCCACGTGGGTCAGGGCAATCCCAAACACAAACCCAGGCTGGGCAGAGAATGGCTGGAGAGCAGCCCTGAGGAGAAGGACTTGGGGGTGCTGGTGGATGAGAAACTCAACATGAGCCGGCAGTGTGTGTTTACAGCCCAGAACCCCCCGCAGCCCGGGCTGCATCCCCACAGCGTGGGCAGGGGGNNNTTCCATGGTTCTATGAGCAGCACATTCAGCTGCTTTGTCTAAAGGCAGATGAGGAGGCCCCTGAGGGGAGTCCCATCCTTCCCCCTCCTAGCAGTGGATCTGGGAAGGACTGCGCAACTATGCAGAGGAGCAGGTAAGAGAGTATGTGAAGAACATATTTTGGGCCAGGCACTTTAATTTTAAACTGGTTTTTGCTCTACATTCCTTTAAGCCCTACAAAAGTCCTGATGACTCTTTGCTTTTCTACTAGCACTTTAAAATAGATCTAGACATTAAAATAGATCTGACCATAAGTCCAAACGTACAGACAATAAGAACTTTGCATGTGTCAGGGTTTCAGGACTAGATCCATTGTTTTGTGGCATTTTAAGCCATATTTAAACAAAAAAGTTTCTGAATATCAACTGGTCAATGAATTCTCTTTGGTTTAGTCTTGCTGAGTCAGATTAATCATGTTTACTAAGCTATAGAAATGCTTGATAAGTTTTTTCTCCCCCCTCGCCTCCAACCTTTTTTTTTTTTAAACTCAGCATTCCCAGAAATTGCTAGTCGCTTTTTAAAACAACTGACAAAGTAAAACTCACACAATGCAAGAGAACTAAAAGACAGCTCCACGTGTTATTTTGCTCAATTTGCTAAATCACATTAGCACTGTCAATAAATTTCTGCTCCCTACCCTAAAAAGTTACAACATCTCAGGCCTTTGTGTTGTTCGCTTGCCTTTTGTGTAAGAGGGAGACCTTCTAGAAACAGACTGTGCTCAATGCTGCCCTTTGCCGGACTTTACGCCGCCTTTGCACTGAATGGTTTAGCGAGTGTGTGCTAAATGTTATCATAGAGCTGGATTGTAAAGTGGTGAAATCATCTGAGAGTGCAACAGGCCTAAGAAGCACAGCACGGTTCATGTCCATTAGAGCAAGCTCAGTCACAAATATTCCCTTGATATTTGCCAAGAAAATCTGTTATTTTCCAGCAAGCACTGAAGCAGAAAACTGAAAGTAAAGGGAATTTTTTCATCATGAGCTCCTGTCGCTTTTGTTGCACGTTCTCTGTCCCACTCCGGCAATATAGAGCCCAAACTCTACCTGAGAATTAAAGCAAATTGGATGACAAGATTTTTCAGGCTTTTAAAAAATAAACACCCACTAAGGCCAAAGCCCCCCCCACCCTGTCCCTTGCAGAGCCCCAGGGGACAGCCGGAGGGTGGCGGGGTGAGCCTCCTCTCCCCAGCTCCCCCCGCCACAGCCGGACCCCGCCGGGCTGCAGCGCAGGCAGAAGGCGATCCACTGCGTAGGACGGTGAGCACCAGCCACATCCTCTGTCAGCTCTTCTCACATCATCTTCTGTCTTCTGCTGCCACTGTGTGCTGCACTGGCAAGCGCAGTGCATTCACTCACGTTATCCTGATAAACACGTCAGCCGATTACGAGAAAGCGAATTTGTTTCTGCTCTGCCAAAGCCAACCGATGCATGCCTGTGATTTCCTTCCAACACAGAAGTGTGGTTTGCTGGGATTTACCCACAGTTACTGAGCAGGATTTCGCTCCCCATTCAGATTCTGTCTGGTTTTGGATCTAAAATGCGATGGTAACATTCGGTCAGCTTTGAATGCCTGGCTGATTTCAGCAAAGAATTTTCTTATGTTATCTATTAGAAGCAAACCGTTTATTTCTCGTGAGTACACCCCAAACCAACATGTAAGTTTTTTGCAGTACTTATGTGTCAAAGTCTTTAAGATCTACAGTATGTGTCTACACAAAACTGCCTTTCTATCTATCTGTTACCTCTCACAGCTCCTCCGGGATAAGAACTGCAGCTCTTCATGCACTGCTCACAGAGAGCCCTTCTCCTGCCCTCGCCTGAGCCGTCATCCCTGCGGAGAGAGCAAGACACGGCCTCTGCCCAGCCGTGTCCTGGAAACCATCCCTAACAGCCCTCCTCCTGCCCCGCACCAGCCCGAACCCCAGCAGAGCCGCACACTGCCTGTGTAACACCCAGACACAGCCATCTTCTGCTTTGTTCTGTAATAAGATGTACCCAAGGGACTAATTAGGTATGGTTTGGACACTAATTGCTTGGCAGCCCTGTTTGCCTTCGGATACCTTGTTACAGCAGTTGCAGGAGTGTATTTGTTTCATCTAATCACTGGGAGGAAGCTGGGCAGCAGCCAGCTCTGCCGGGAGCGGTGTCAGGCCCTGCAGCGCCCAGGGCACAGATGATGCCCAGCCGCAGGGCTCCGCGTTGCCGGAGCTCGGATGCCAAGCACCTCTCCGGGCTTGCAAATGGCATCTGGGATGCGCAGAGCTACAGCCCACGGTGTGGGACCCACCAGGCAGAGCTCGGTCCTTTGCCACGAGGAGGATGACATGGAATCATGTCATTTCCAGAGTCCGGCTGGAAAGCAGGTAATGGACGATAAGGAAACTCTGCGTGAGAGGGAATGCACTATATTAAATGCACCATCAGCGTGGAATCTTTGTTTAAAGCCAGTAAGTCTTCCCCTAAACAGAAAGGCTGGAAAGGTTGAAATGTCAAATTCCTGTGGGAGAGAAGCTCTAACTTTGCTAACTCTGCCCGTTGTCCCTGTGCAAACTGCAGCGCGGTCCCCCACCGCCACGCCGAGCTCAGCTTTCCCAGCACACGTGGGTCACCGCGTTTGGGGTTTGAGGAGGCAGAGCCCCTTGGGCTCGCTGCGCTGCCTCCTGCGCGACGCCAAATAAAGCGGGCTGAGCGCGCTTCCCCAGGCAGCACGTTCTTTCTGCAGCCCATGTCCTCAACACACTTGTTAAGGACAACTTCACGTCAAACCCAGGCAACTCATCACTTGGGATTAGACAGCGTGCTCCCTTCCCCTGTGCCACTCGCTTGCGGGCAAGCCCAAGTAAATACCATTGCTTTGATTCCAGAGCAGCAGCTCCTACAGGGAGGCAGCTCCATCTGCGTATAGCCTCTTGAAGATCTGTCTGCACCATGTGCATCTCTATTAGATGTATGGGTTTAGATGCTGTATTAACTACACTCATCATTTTTCTGCTGCTGCAAACTACATACTACAATTTTTAGCTGACATATTCCACAGAGGCAGAGTAGGAAAGGGTTAATGTCCTGTGGCAAATATTCCTAACCAGAGAATTATGCCAACATCCTCATGAATTCTCTGATATAATAGTTTGAGGGTCTTCAGTGACCAGAACCGAGTCGCTCAGAGTATTTCCCTCAGAGAAATCAGTGTGTCCCACAGCAGCGCCTTCCACCACCCGTGTCCCGAGCTCAGTGAGCTCCGGCTCCTCCGAGACCTGCCCCCGCCACCCAGCAGCGCTCAGCGCCCCGTGGGGAAGGGCAGGCCAGGGCAGGCCTCGGGGGCAGGGAGCTGGAGCTGACCGGGCTTACGGAATTCAGGAGAATACGTGAAAAAGCCCAGAGGCTGAGTGTTAAGCTGAATTAGGGCCAGTTGAAGTTGATTTATAGCAACCACTACCGATTTCCAAATAAATAATAATTCTTAGTGGGTTTGTCCCATTTCTTGGCTAAACAGTGAACAATTGGATCTAGTCCAAGTATTGATCCAGAAAATGACTTGCTTCTATTGAGTAAGCACAAACATGTTTTGCCAGGAGGCCATGACTGAATTATCCTTTTCCCTTTCTTACAAAACCCTTTTCCCCAGTCTTGGCTGGCATTTGGTCTCAAAAAGGAAGCTAAAGTAATTATTCGAAACAATAGACTTGCTAAACATCATCTTAGCGTAGGAGTTTGGGATTCAAATTTTGTTGCTGAACTTTCTTGACAAGCCAGGCTTATGGCTTTTTGACAAAACAGCCACTTCCAGGTTTTTGTTTTGCCTTTTTTCCACTTGTGGATACGAACTCCTGCCATTTATCCGCACAGGAAAATACAAACTTCTCCTTAGTTGGTAAAAATCTCTTTTCCGTGGGTAATGGTAATTTTTAACTCTGCCACCAGGAAAGCTCATCACCCTCAGTGAAGCACCACCCAAGCCGAGCGGTGGCCGAGGAGGGGCCGGGAGGTGGGACGCGCGGTGCCCCGCATGAGCTGTGCCACCCAGAGCCAGACCCACCGCGTCCCACCCCCCTTTTGTGGCCACCTGCGGCTCAGCTCCAAAGGGGTCAGCAGCCAGCGCTGGACCCCGCTGTCCGGGATAACGCCCTGACACGTCGCTGTAAGCCTGCGTCACCCCGCCGAACACACCAACCCAGCTTCCCTCAGGGATTCAAGCCCGGCTGGCGCTGGGAGAAGCCCTGCTGAGGAGCACACAAGGCCATGTCCGCCCGCGGGTGGGAAGGTGGGGGCAGGTGGACCCCGTCGGATGGGCAGGAGTCGGTTAAGGGCAGAGCTGGGGTCTCGGACCAGTATAACCAGATAGGATTATACAAACAGCTTTGGAATTAGTTTTAGCTGTTTTGAAGGCCAAGCCAGGTCTCCAGCAGGTATTCCTCATGTTTTCTTTGGTTTTATACATATGAGATTTCATAGAGAACAGAAAGTCTCATGAAAGAGTTGTTAATGAAACCTTTCAGCCATAACATCCCAAAACTGCAGGAAATGCTGGAATGGCAAATAATAAATGTTTTCCTAAAAGCAGGCTATATGTTGTGCTTTCCCTCTGTCACTGTCTGCAGCTGGCAGACCTCATCTACAAGGTCTCTGACGTTGTACGCTTCTGTGATACTTTGCTGTTTGACAAGTACAGCCAGAGATCTGTGAACAGAGATAAAAGCCCAAGAGCATGTGCCCAGGCTATCACAGCCCCAGCAGCACGTCCTCAGGGGACTGGGTGCCTGTGACTGCTGGGGTGACATCAGTCTCTATAGGAGCACGGCAGATAACATCAAAGGCGTCAAAAACATGATAACAGAGCTATCCACAGAAACTGGAAACACCCACTTCTTTTTCCTGGGATAACCAGACAATGCAGAGCTGTGCTAGAGTACTTCTCCTAGTGCTTTTCAACAAGGTGGGATTTTTTAGCCCAATTTTTTTACACTGGAAGAGGTTTCCCAGTGAGGGTGTGGAGGCCCCATCCCTGGAGACATCCAAGGCCAGGCTGGATGAGGCTCTGAGCAACCTGCTCTAGTTGAAGATGTCCCTGCTCCCTGCAGGGGGTTGGACTGAATGGGCTTTGAAGGTCCCTGCCCACCCAACACAGTCTGTGATTCAGAACAGATCACAAGCCGCACCTATGCACATGCCTCTTTCCCCGCTGCAGAGACAGCAAACTGCAGCTCAGCTCTGTGGTACGCTGCTGCTCTGCCCCAGGAGTGCGACACAAGCACACCCACAGCCGCCCTGCGACACCCACAGCCACCCTGCGACACCAGGAGGAGCAGAGAACTGGGGGAGGAAGTACCAAAGGAGAGCAGCTGGGAGCCTGTTCTGCCTTGTAACGAGGTGTCAGGGATTCAAGGAGGAGCAGGTTTTACAAACTGAGAGCCACAAGCACTGCTTTAGGAACAGCAGCTCCCGATTTGTGCTACAGCTGCCTGCGAGAAGGAGCTGAGTGGGAGCTCAGCTGAGGACTTGATAAGCTCTGGAATTTTTCTCCTATCTGGTCCCAGAGTGAACTGGAAAGTTGGGGGAGGCTGAGAAACTGCTGATGGAAGGACTGTCCTGCAGTGAGCATGGTGGGTAGGTCAGAAATGCTCCTGCAGGTCTCTCTGTTGTCTTGGCTCTGATGCAAAGCACCTCTCCTGGCTTGCAAATGGCATCTGGGAGAGGCTCAGCTCTATATAGGAGATAAAAGAGCTGCTTTCAAAGAGGAAATGTGCAAATTAAAGCTGTAACTGGATTAGGCTGGGAGGAGAGCTTGCCTTTAGCTTATTTATGTCCCATGTGCTTAGTCTTGATCATACTTATTACAGCAAGTACAGCCCAGGAGTGCTTAAACTGGGAGCCAGGGCCGCTGAGCAGCAGCCTCCGGGCAGTAGTGACTGGTGGCTGCTGTGAGCAGGGTGGCAGGAGGTGTTGGGGGGTGACTGTGGCTTTGGGCTTGCTTCTGAATCATGCACGCTATTTCAGGATGATCACAGGACAACAGAAATGCACAAAGTCATGCTTCTGCTTTTGTATTTTTTGGTGTTATTTTTAATGCATCCTTGCCCCATGTGTTGTCCTGCCTCTTAATGTCTCTGCCTTCTTGTAAGTGGAAGATCCCCAGGGATCCTCTGAGCACTGTGGATTCTGCCTGCCACTGTCCCCCGTACCAGGGATGGGCTAACGCTCCACTTGGCAGGTGCGGAGGGTGCCAGGCCCTGTCACAGGGCAGGTACCTGCCCCTTCCTCCTCCAGAGCCACCCTCGTGGGCATCTCTGCAGACAAGGACCATGGAGAAGCAGCTGGCCTGGGCTGCAGCCTGTCCCTAGGGCTGCTCTCAGCAACAGTGGGACAACAACTGCTGTGTTTAACCCAGCCTGAGTAAGGTGGATCCCACCTGGGGAGCTGCAAGCGTTTGTGGGCACGTGTCCTTTATTCATCTATTGCGAACTTGCATACTTGGACACGTCTCCTGGCTTCTCAAGGTGCTGCAGCTCTCCTGAGTTACAGCAAGTCACCGCCTGTGCTCTTGGCCCCCAGCAAACACAGGTTAAAGCTCACTGAGGTGCTTTGCCTGGCTGCTGATCCTGGAACGTACCCAGCTTCCTACTGACCCACGCCGGGGCCACAGAGCCGCGGACAGCACTTCGGCCTCTGTTTGTTCGGGAGCTGTTGGAGGTCAGGGAGCGCCGTGGTGTCCTCGGCACCTCCCAGGGCAAACTCCTTACCCGCCGCTTTAAATAAAGTGACATTTGGATTCAGAAGCTCACTTCTTTTTGTGGGGAAGCAGTTTGCACAGTAAACAAAGGAGAGAGAGAATAGATTCAGATTTCATTTATGTGAAGACATGGAAACTATAGGTTACTGTTCTGCTCTCTCACTGCTTGAAATGACAGACTTTGAGGGTTTTTGGTGTAACAGATTCAAATATTGGTTCCCGAGTCCGTGTTTATGTATTTGCTCAAGTTCTAAGAGTCGCAAATACCCAGAACCTCCCATGGAGGTCAGACAGGATGTTTCTGGGGTGAAGAGAGGACCATTTTTTTTATAAACAGCCTAACTATAGAAGAGGATTCTAACTTTTGGCTTGTTAATTTTTGTACTTATAGTCTGGGAGCAGCTTCCTTTTCTGAGTTGACCTTGGAAAATGTGTTAGGAGTATTTTCTGCTTTCCATATCAGGAAATGTTATTTGCATCTTAGACTCCTATTTCCTTTTTAAAAAAGAACCAAATCACGTAGCAACAAACTGCAAGCTAAGAACTTTATTTAGTATTTTAAAACTAAAATACAAGGTTTTGTAGCTGAACCTTCCTTTTTGCAGTGGAGGCACTTTAGTCCAGTGTCCAGCTAGTTCTGTGTTTCGCTGTTACAAATTGGTTAGTATAAGTTTGTGCAGCACAGAACAGTAACAGTGTCTCTGCCATCGCACATACAGTTTTAACACTATAAGTGTTAAAACACTCCTGCGTTTTTGCAGGAATAGCGTCCCAGTGCTTGGGGAAGGTGCCTCAGGGATCAGTCCCAGCAGCGGCATGAAGCTGGCTCGCAGAGAGGCCAGCGCCAAGCCTGGATCGCCACATCAGCATCACTCACGGTGGCAAGTCCTGGAGGAAAAGCCGCTGCTGTGGAGGAGGAGTGGTGGCAGCAGAGTCCTGCTGAGCC
Source organism: Rhinoptilus africanus (assembly GCA_013400135.1). Classification (NCBI taxonomy): domain Eukaryota; kingdom Metazoa; phylum Chordata; class Aves; order Charadriiformes; family Glareolidae; genus Rhinoptilus; species Rhinoptilus africanus. Next base: position 100,210 of record VXBO01007050.1, read on the forward strand.
TGAGGCTCAGGGCGATGGGTCTCGGGGATGCCCGTGGCTGTGAGACACCACTGAATGTTCCCTGAGCCACATTAAGGCCGGTGAGACGAGCCACCTTCAGGTAGAGGAGCGCGTGGGACGATGGCTGCCACTGCCTGGCACTGCCCCACAGCACTGCTTGTGGATAGCCCTGGGTGGGGAGGAGGGATAACGCCCCAAAAACTCCCTGTGCCACATCCCAGCCCAGCTGCTCCATGGGTCCTGTGCCCTTCTGTGGCTGTCGGGCTATGATGAGACTGTGCACCCCGGCTGCCTCCTCCTGCTCCCACTAACACCCCAGCGAGCCCTGGGCTGGCTCCCAGACCAGCCAGATGGTGGACCTCTGTCTTGCTTTCTCCGTAGTACCATCATCCCACATGCTTCTTCAGAAGGTCTCATAGCTGTGGCATGAAGTCAATGTAAAACTTCAGTTTTTTAAAGAACTGTATTCAATAAAGAAGCATCATATTAGCAAGATAGCCACCAAGTGTTCATCTCAGCCACTTAATTCCTGGTCTGTCCTGTGCCTTTGTCAAGACAGAGCAAATCTGGCAATGCCTATCGCTATGAACTAGTATATTTTAGCAGAGAGACTTTCCAGAGAATGTGGGTTGGAGAAGCAGCTCAGAGCTGGACAGCAAAAAGCACAGTTCAACATGACTAGAGATGCCACATCATTTTGCAATGGGACTTATAGTACTTATTTCATCCTGGAATTGCTGTGTCACTGTCACACAGGTTTTGGGCTCCAGGTCCCAGGAACTGTGAATCTGAACAAAAATTCAACTGGCACTACTGTCTTGGAAATGTTGCTGGGATAAAACCTGTCTCTAGTCTTGTATGGCTTGCTCCAGCCCCAAATGGGGTCCAGAGTTGCTCCAAAAGTTCTGGGATGTTCTGATGAGCACAATGAATTGTTCCTACTCTCAGACTTGGCGCGTTTTACCCAGGTGTTGTGATGACCTGCGCAGGCTTGTACCATCGGCCTGCCTGTGGTGGCCTGGCTCCTGAGAAGTTCTGGCTCATGGTATTTAGAGAAAAATCTGTCATCAGCGCTGCAGAATCCAGATCAGCCCAGGAGTTCTCCCTTGCTCTTTGAGGCATGTGAAAAAAAGTGTCATTAGTGTTAATAAATTATGCATGTCTTATTGCTATTAAAAGGAGGATGCTGAATGGATGAGAATTCCCTAGGCCAAATAGATAGCATTGCTCACACTTGGGAATGCTACACAGGGATGTATTCCAAGCAAAAGGAAAGGATACAGGGTGACATCCCTCAGAAGACGCTAATGTGAGCTGTACATCCGCACCGAGCAGCTCCTGCATCCAGCCTATCACTGCTGGCTGTGCTGCAGAGTATTTTGTAAAAGGCCTATAGCCATTCTTTCTGTTGTTATTAACGTGACAGAAAAATTACTGTTCTTTTTGAATTATCTTAATGATTGCCTAACTTTGTTACTAGCTATTTGCATCTTAATTTTTCAGCTTTCACATTTTAGGTCAATTTTAAAACTGCTTGTTCTTGAAATTGCATCCTCATGTAAGTGGACTGTGATCAAGTCAATCTCCTTCCTTCTCCTGGATAGACAGGCTGCTCAGCTCCATGCCTTCATGCTGAAGGCATGTTTCTAGACTGCAAGTGATTTTTGTGGCTCTCCCCAGATCCCTCTTTCCTCTTCCAAGCATTGAGCATCCTGGAATATACTGACATCAGAATGGGAGGTGCTGGGTTTTGGTTGACCCCCCCCTTCCACTCCCTCAACATCGTAGAGCAAACTTCTGCTCCGTAGGCACATGAGTACCCTGCCTGGATCTCAAGTTCAAGTTACCATGAACTGATTTTCATGAGAAAAGCTGTCTGAACGTGATCTGAGGCACACCTACGCCCAGCGGGGAGCCATTTTGGTTTTGAAGGAGTTTCCACTGAAAAAGGGGAAAAGGTTTTAAAGCGGGACCTGAGGCTGGTGATGAGGTTTCAGACCGTGCCAGCACACGGTCTGGGTTTGCAGCAGTCTAGACAGTGGCCACCACATCGTGCGAGGGTGGCTGGGACGCACCGTACCCTCAAACCAGAGCAAGCCACCAGCAGTCAACAATTTGCATTTTTTTTTCTTTTGTCACATAACCCAAGGAAATATTTCAGAACCATGAAATTTACCCAGGGCAAACAAATCACCTGCTTTGAGCGCCATTTGTCAGCTCCTTTATCATTTGCCCGCCTCTCTAATTACCCGTTCTTGATTGCGTGATGGAGCCGGTGGGGCGGGTGCAGCGCTGGGGCAGCTCAGTGGCTCTGCTGGCTGTGGGCAGCGGTGACTGCCCCAGGGCGGATGGGGACGGTGTCTCCATGTCCCCCGTTACATCATTCCCGGATTTCAGGAATCACAAATGCTGATTGAGTACTTTGTTAGTCTCCCTGTTTTGCTGTTTTGCATTGCTGCCCGGTACAGGCAGGTGGAGAGGGCAAACTGGAGAGCGGGCAGTTCTGGTCACTTCCAACAGTCTCTTCTTGAGAGAAAGTGAAACTTGTCAAGAGGTCGATAAGTTTTCAGGAAAAAGGCTCCACTGAAACAAACAGCATATTTCAAAACTTTTCAGCTCATTAGTGAGATGACGACAATGCTAGCATCTGCAGGATTAGTTAATACTGATCTTCCCTTGCTTTTAGATTTCATTTCATCTTACTTTTTAGCAAAAATCCATAGAAATTACTTGCAGTGGTAATATGGTACCTTCCCTATAGGTTTTCTGCAGTAATTCTCTATTTTTGAGGATACTTCAGCTTGCTTTTAGGATAAATTCCAGTATAAAATCATAGAACATGTTGGGTTGGAAGGTCCCTCTAAAGCCCATCCAGTCCAACCCCCTGCAGGGAGCAGGGACATCTCCAACTAGAGCAGGTTGCTCAGAGCCTCATCCAGCCTGGCCTTGGATGTCTCCAGGGATGGGGCCTCCACCCCCTCTCTGGGCAACCTGGGCCAGGGGCTCACCCCCCTCAGGGTAAAGAACTTCTTCCTGTGTATGCTAACATTTCTTTCTTTACATGTAGGAAAATGCATGATAACTTTTGTGTAACATAATGTATGATAACATTTCTTTCTTTGCACTCTCGAGATCACAGAGATGGAACCTCAGGCATTCAGCAGCCCAGTTTCAATCCTCATCATGTTTGTTTGTGGAGTAAATGAGAAGAGGAGATTTCTCTTCAGACCGTGTCTGTATGGAGCCAGGAAAGTGGGAGCGTGCAGCTGTGGGCAGAGTTGGGAGCGACCGTAAATTAAAAGCTCGCATTTATCTTGCTGCGGAGCACAGTCGCACAGCAATGATTCTCTCCCCGCTTGTAGTTGTCAAGATGAGATATGCCCATGGAAACTTAATGCTCAAGACTGACCCTGAATTTGTGAATAAATAGTAATGTCCGGCAGGATTTACAGCAGCGTGGCAGCGTTTGGACAGCAGTGAGCCTGGCCGCAGTGCATGCGGGCAGCGGTGAGCAGTCCCTCTTCACTCCTCCTCTCTCTGCCTAAACTGGCTCGCTGTGGAAGGAGGAAAGCGTGCAAAGATCACAGTGCATCTATTCCAGCAACTAAGACTTTTGACATCACTACGAAAGAAATATCTGGATGATGGTGTGGTATACACTGGAAATGTTTCCCTGGTGTAAACTGGTGCTGTTTCATTGCCTCAAGCAAAGTTTTTCTCTTTTACAGCAGATGAATACTTGTACTTTTGTACTACAAAGAGCCTCCAGACCCGATGACAAGGTTAAATTTTGCACAACCAGAACTGAATCTCACCTTAAAAATAAAAAGAGTCATAGCAGATAGGAGAGCTGCTAGAAAAATGTGACACTTGGAGAAAATCCAGTTGATGCAGTAACAGATTAAGACTGTCTGAGCATGTGGTAGGTCTTGCTTCTGGCTACACAGAACTACCATGAACATCGCACAGTGAGTCTAGGAAGTTTGGGGGTTTCATTCGACTCAGATCTCTCCTACAGCAAAAATTGATGTTGTTTGAGCAATTGGCTGGACATAATGCTGCAAAACGCTCACTGGAGATGATATGTTCAGCTGAGTGCGTCACCTTGTCTTGTCCCATTTGTGCACACGTTCGCACACGCGGGGCTTCGCTGGCCTTAGTGCTCCCGGTGGCCACTTCTCCGACAAATCAGGGCGCTCCTGAGATGGAAGGGATGATGGTTATCAGATGTCTTCCAGTATAAATGGGGTCAGACCGCGCCACATTCGCTCCATGCCTGGCTGCTCCCTTCTCTTCTCTCCGGGAAAGCTCATGCCCAGAGACAGGCCCATCCAAGCAAACAGCAGCTCACAAACAACTCACCGGCTCAAGTATGTACAGGCTTTTTACTGAACGGTTACGGACAACAAATACATCAATAAAAAAGTACATGCTCATTTGTGGATAACTCACAGGCAGAGAAAAGCTGGCCTGATGTGGCCTGGTAAATTGTTTGCAATGAATTATTCAACCAGTCGAAGTGCATTTGCTAATAAAAGAGAACGGGAAAGGAGATGTGCTAGCGGCGGCGATGCGTTGTCAAGCCAAGATGAAAATGAAAGCAAGAAGTAGGGCACTTTGCTGCCTTCCCTCTCTCCCCTGCATTAATACCCAAGAAAGTTTAGACCCTTTGAAAGCCTAAGAGCTTTGCACTCCGGCAGGAAACTCCAGAAATAAAAGAGAGGGCACCGTGTCACAAGGCTCCTTCCTTGGCGTTCTGGAGCCTGCACAAACACACCGTTTCTGTTCCTGCTCCTTTCCACTGAGATGGTGCCCAGAGGCTCTCGTGGGGCTGAGCAGCGTCTCCCCCGATGGCGCTGGGGCGGGGGGTGACCAGGGCAGCCGTGTCACCAGGCACTGGAGAGACCTACCCTCTCCGGAACTGTCAAGTGTCAGCCCAACAGCGGGATTATGCAGACACTCAATAGTTTCAAACACGCTCCAGAGAAATTTTGGAGCAGCTGGTGACTAAGGGGATGGAATTATCACAACAGGTTTCTGACTGCCTGGCGTGACGCTGTCAGCGGGACGCAGCGTGCTGCCCACCAGCTGAACCGGCCAAGGCTGTGGTTGGCACTGGGGATGCTGCGCGCCTTCCACCCTGCACTGGTCAAGGGGCTGCCTCCACTTGAAACCGGTGTTCGCAAAACTGGGTGGGCATCTGCAGGACAGTGCGGCTGGCCTGCCAAGAGAGCAGTCTGGAAAGCTGACAGTTTTTGCCAAAAAGATTCCAGGCTTTTCCCTCTTTTCAACTTTCACTTGAGCAGTAATATTTAGGATAATGAGACATTTCAGGGCACATTTCAGACAGGTCAGAAGGGACATTTCTCTGTGTGTGTGTTACATCTCAGTCTCAAAAGATGCAAAGAACCACCCTTGGGTATTCATTGTGCTGTGCTGTCACCTTCCTCGTGACAACATGCTTCTGCTGTCGTGGCTCACTGTGCTGAGGGCAGCCGCAGCTGGGCTATGGGCAGTACTAGGGCTGGGAAACTGAGGAATGCTGCTGTTTTCATCACACTTTGGGCCATATGCGTTGAGAAGGAGGATTTTGGTACACACACCTCTGCAATGGGGAGCATGATACGGGACAGACCTTGGTGTGGGACGGGAGCTCGGGCAGAGCTCTCCCCGTCGCTGACGGAGGGTGTTTTTCCTGGCTGAGACTCAGTCTTCTTATCTGTTCTTTGTGCACGAGGGGTACTAACCTCATCCGTAAAGTGTTTGAGATCCACTGGGGAAACCCCCTTGATAAGGTGAGAGGTTGTTATTAAAACATTTTAAATTCCTCCATGACCATTTTCAAACCTGCTTTGCCACATAGTGGAAAAAATGTTTATTAGTGCCTTGTTCTTCTCTTGGTTGTGCTGCCACAGCTCAGGTGCTTGTTTTAGTGCTGTCCCCCCATGCCACAGTCTCCCCCCGTAACCCACCACCGCAGTTCACTGTTCTCTGTGTGCTCCATGGGCCGCCTTCAGTTTTCCTAGATGATCCTTGCTCCAGGGGCCACTAGGACACCATATCGCTTGGGAAAGGACTTCTCCTCCATTTCCCATCCTGATACCTGGCAATGGCTGGAGCGATTCTGTGTGCCTTCCCCAGGGCAGAAACTCTGTTGCTATGTCTCTCACTGCCCCATTCCTCGATCCTGCAGCCCCTCTCGCGGCTGGTGGGGCGTTTCGGCAGACGCAATCTCAGCTGGGTGGTAATAGAGACTGCTGACTGTTTTAGGCAGAGGATGCATATACGTCTGTCCAATGAGTAATGCACTGTGTGCACTGCGGGGTGCGTTAATTCTTTATTTTATGAGGGCTGGCAGTGTTTGCTGACTTCCTCTCCTGCGGAGATGAGAGTGGAAGCACCGTGCCTCCTCACCAGAGCCGGCCTCCGACCATCGCTGCTGTTTGTTATTCACACACCAGAGACCAAGACTGACAGTGGCATAATAACCACCATTATTCAGGGGAAGGAGACAGAAATTGCATTAAACAGAATGCGGGAAAACAGTTCAACAAGGGGCAGCTTTCCTCAAATGCATCTTAAGCCTCTTAGTGCACTGCTGGGATGCCTAAAATGCTTCTGAATTTGCTGTATGTATTTATTTTCTTACAGGAGCCCATCTTTTTCCTTGCAGGGCACAGGGATGGAAAGCACTTAAGAGCAACAAAAGGAGGCCGGTTCATTTGGTGGCCAGGTTGCTGTTGTAAGAGCCAGAAATAACAAACCACTTGTGAAAGAGAATCGCGGTCAGGGGTAAGGAAAGGGACGCCAGCCTTGCGTGCCACAGGAGGCTGTCAGTTCAGCTGCCTCCGGGAGCCGGGCAGCAGACTCCGGCTGATGCCTCCCGAGGGTCAGTGTCCCACCAGCTGTCCCTGGGGCCATCCCTGCCCTTGTGGCACAGGGATGGTACCCAGCGCGGAGGACTGGGCTGCTCGGCTCCCTCCACCCGTGGCATCCCATTAGCCAGCTGCCTTTCCGCACTGCCGGTGCTCCGTGCAGACAGGTGGGGGTCAAGGTGATCTCCTGGAGTACGATTTCAAACTTTGTTACGGTGCCCGTGCCCTCAGCCAGAATTTATGTACCTGGCATGCTTGTTGCTTGGCCTCTGCTTTCTCTGCCACCATTAAAATTAAGAAACCCGCGAGTGTGACTGCAAAGAGAGCATTCAGCATCTATTATACCGGCTAAGGAAGAAAGCTGTGGCAGAACAGCATATTCCCTCCAGGTCTGCAGAATGTCGTGTCCCTGTTTGCCTTTGAGACAGCCTGTGAAGCAGACTCTTCCCAGAACATCAAAACTTCTTGCCACAAACTCGCAGCTCGGGAGAAGCTGCCGGTCTGAGCCGCTTGCCTGAGCTAAGCCTGGGGACAAGGCAGATGTGCAGAGCTCGACTGGCACCAGGAATCAGCAGGGACGATGCAGCACCCCAGCAAGCATCCAGCACCTCGACATCCAGCACATCCCCCAGCTGCTGTCAGCGTGGGGAGCAGGACCCGCTGCGGTGGGGTGGGCTGCCGAGCCCCACGGGTAAGCCGGCCAGAGCCCCGTGCCAGGGCAGCCTGCAGGACAAGTACACGGTGTCCCCCTGCTCCCGACACCACCTCTTCTCTGCTATTTCCTTCAATTAACCCCACGGCAATTTCCCTGCTGGCAGCAGCTCCCCCCCACCCAGCCCGGCCACTGCTCAGCGCTGTGCTCAGGACCGCTGGCACCTAAAGCTGTCCATGATTTCCCCTCAGAAATTTCCCAGCTTTGTGGCCGATCAAATCTGAAAGGGATGGTTTTTGCAGAGACGCCGTCCTTCTCACTGGCCCCGTCCCCACAGCCCCGAGCCGCCCCGAAAGGCAGAGCAGAGTCTGCCGGAGCTGCAGGACACTGGAGTGCTTACCAGCCGGGTGGAAAAAATGTGGAGCTGTGGGATGCAACGATCTTTCAATAACCACTGAAAAGTGTATAGTCAGACATTTAAGAGCAGCTCTGGCAGAAAAACAAAGAGAAACTCTGGGTGAACTAATCCAAAAACAACACAAGAAGTTTTCCTTTGCCCCTCCTGAGTTAGAGCACTGCCTTTCCATAACATCAGCCTGTCTCACTGTCTCTTCCTCACACGCACCCCATCTACTCCTGCCCAAAAAGTGTTCAGAAAGGAAAACAACTCTGCTGGGGGGCCATTAGTTTGCACATTTTTCTGTACTGCAGTGCAAGAGGAGAAAGACGGGGGGGAAAAAGCCATGAGACGCCACTCAGCACGGGGTAGGTCAGCCTGCGAAGGCAGCTGGGGAGCAGCAGAAGCAGCTGCACTCCCTGCGCTGCCTGTGCTGCCTGCGCTGCCTGCACTCCCTGTGCTGCCTGCACTCCCTGCGCTGCCTGCACTCCCTGCGCTGCCTGTGCTGCCTGCACTGCCTGCACTCCCTGCGCTGCCTGCGCTGCCTGCACTCCCTGCGCTGCCTGTGCTGCCTGCGCTGCCTGCACTCCCCGCCCTGCCTGCACTCCCTGCGCTGCCTGCGCTGCCTGCGCTGCCTGCACTCCCTGCGCTGCCTGCACTCCCTGCCCTGCCTGCCCTGCCTGCAGGCAGCTCTCGCGGCAGCAGAGCTGCCCTGACGGGAAGGAGAGAGCGGCAGTGCTGGCTGCGCAGAGATCCGCAGTGGGACTGGGACAGGGATGGTCTGTTCTTCCTCACCCCGAACGCCTCTGTGCTGCCAGGGGATCTGCAGCGGGAAGGGGAAATGGCTGTTCAGGGAGCAGGGGAAGGAACAGCGTTTGGGAACCGTTACTCAGTTGAGCTCAGTTTAGTAACTGGCAATCATAACGTGACACAAATGACACAGGGCATCCCTTCATGGACCGCTTGGCTCGTGCTCCCACCCCAGGCTGGATGGGGTTTGGCCTCCTCAGCAAACAGTCGGCGAGGAAGGAGAGCTCACCTCCTGCCATCCTTTCATAGAGGCATGAAAATGGGGTCCCTCTCTGCTTTTAGGATTTCAACATGTTTCAAAGCGAGTCCCAGGAGGGCGGTGGTGACTCCGTGCCCAAGCCTGGCTCCACGCCTGGGCCCTGAGCCCCCATCCTCAGGTCAGGGGCTGTCACCACGTGCTCCCCATGGCACCCAGCGGGCATTTCCAGGCAAACTCTGCCTCACTTGGAAAGTTCCTGCCTGCCTGGAGGTTATTACTTGCGACAGCGCTGGCTGCTGCCGAGCACTGGGTGTGAAAGGCAATGCCCTGGGGAGCATCTTTCCTCCCGTCCAGAGAGCTGCTCCCTGCGCCGGGCTGTACCCAGGCACTGCCACGGCTCCTGCACACCGAGGGAGCATCCTTGGGGTCTGCCTGGCCATACCTGCATGGAAACGCCCCGGTCCTCCTCCACGTAGGTGTTGCCTCGTATAGCAGCAGTGTTTGCAGGGCAGCTCTCACTCCTTCACACATTTGCCTGTGTCCCTCTGCTCCTACTTTAGTGGGTCTTCTGTGCTTGCTCAGCAGGATACAGGAGCACGACAAGCCTCTCAGCTCATCCCTCTCTTGCCCAACAAAGAGCAAGAAAAAAATAATTATTTGCTGTTTAAACAGACAAAATTCAGTATATTTGCAGGATTAGGGAAATTCTGGATTTTTATCAGAATCTTTTGACATCTGGCCAAATGAACGTGGTCATGTTGGAGCAAATCTGAAGATTTAGAGAAAGCAGACAGACATTTTTAGCATCCTTTGCAATTACATTTCTGATTTTTGAAAAATGCTGACCACTTTAATCATTTTTTTTTTTTTAAAGCAAAGAATAATTACGTATGAAAAAACAAGTTTCCTGGAATATTTTGAATCACTCCAGTAGTTTCTAGTTTTAAGAGCTTTGGAAGTGACAAATTCCTTTAGTCCCCACGGCAGCAGGCACAGCTCATGGCTGGGGAGCTGCGGCTGGAGCAGGATTTGTCCCGCGGGGCAGCAGGCTGAGCTGCACGAACCCACGCACCTCAACGGCAGATCCACCACCAACTGGTAATTATTTCTGCATTAGTCTATGATGGCTATTGTGATATTTTCATTACGCATTTCTGCCCTTTTTCAGGCAGCAAAGCCAACACTGTACAAATGAGAGAGAGGTACGCTTATAAATACTGACAGGGGGGGTGTCAGGAGGACGGGGCCAGGCTCTTCTCAGTGGTGCCCAGGGACAGGACAAGAGGGAACGGGCACAAACTTGACCATGGGAAGTTCCCCCTAAACCTGAGGAGGAACTTCTTTCCCGTGAGGGTGGCAGAGCCCTGGCCCAGGCTGCCCAGGGAGGTGGGGGAGTCTCCGTCTCTGGAGCCATCCCAAACCCGCCTGGAGGCGTTCCTGTGCCCCCTGCTCTGGGTGACCCTGCTCTGGCCGGGGGTGGGACTGGGGGATCTCCAGAGGGCCCTGCCAACCCCTGACACTCTGTGATTTTGTGATTGTCTGATTCTGTGAGGTGAAGAGCAGGGAATAGCATGTTTCCATGCGAACTTCTCTTCAGTTACAGAAGGGATGGCGGTGTCCAGTGTCTCCACATGCTTATCTGCTCTGGCCCCTTCCCCAGCTTCTCTCATGGTCGTTATTTCTGCGTTATCTCTGTGGTCCATGCGTCAGCGGGGAAGGAGGACGGGTTTCCCCGCTGGGAGGGACCAGACATCCCCTGTGCTCCCTGAAACCCTTCCCACGGGCACTGGCAGCTCATGGTGGTGGTGGGGTACATTTCTCCTGCAAGAGACCAGAAGTAGTCAGCACGCAGCTCAAATAGCACACTGCTCTTGCTGCAGAAGCACGCAAGACCTGGCCTGGTTTGGGAGGAAAAGATCCTCCTGTGAACCATCTCCCTTCCCAAAAACTGCTGCTTTGAATGACTTCCCGAAATATCCACACCACTCCAGGAAAAGCTCGAGAAATCTGAATTAGAGAGGCTTTGCTCCACAGTCAGGACTTCAAACGTTGCCATTTAGTAGCCTTCTGAAATACAGTATTTCAGCGTCTCTTTGCACAATAGCAGTAATAGGAAGAAACCTCACAAGCACAGCTGGTCTAAATAACTATGTGTATGAAATATAAACAGACTTCTTGGGTCTGGTACATACATCCTGCTGCTCGGGATGGTTTCTAAACACAGAACACAGTGAGCATCAATTGACAACTCATAAACTATTGAGAAGGGATGCTGGGCTATTTCTGTATCCTGAAAGTGTGCACTGTCTGGAGAAAGTGGCAAGGAGTAGTTGTAGTTTTAAGCTTCGAGTTAGTGAGTGAAAGGATGTAGACAGCTAAGTATAGTTAAAAACACCTCGGCTTGTAGTTTCTTTTCTTTTTCTGGAATACCTATTAAGTAGCAACTTAACCATGTACTAATGCAAACATACAAACAGCCCAAGCCCAGAAATGCTCAGTGGATTCTTTCTGAAGAGGGAAAAAAAGCAGAGTCTGTAGCTCTGAGGCCGGGGCAATGTTCTCTCTCTGCTGGTTTTTCCCCCCCACGGACCCGCGTCCCCAGGCCATGGCTGCGGGTGGCTGCGGGGCGCCTCCGCAGTGCCTCAGGCTCTGCCTGCTCCGGGATCCAACTCCTGCGTGACCCATATGCACAACCCAAAAAAATCACAGCATTGCACCCAGGGGATGGGCCCTGAACTGCTTCTGCCAGGAGCTGATGTATGGCATGGGATCTGCTGAAGGACAGGGGATAACAGGCTCTTTTGTCAGCCTGTCCAAAGCAGTTGTCTCCTGGATATATTTTGGCATCTCAAATATCCTGCAAGCTGCTATCTCGTGCAAGTGTACTGAATATTTGCAGGCACCAGCGTGGTGGCCTCTCTCGGGGTGAAGAGGCCGCCCGGTGTGACCGTCACACTGCCAGCCTGGCACTGCTGCTCAGGCTGAAACCCTGGGGAGGGACTCTGCGCCTTCTCTTGGTGATGCTGTTGACACCAAAGCCAAAAACTGGTCATGGCCAGTTATAGAGATGGGCAAAGTTCCTTTCTTTTCTTTCTTTCTTGGAACAGACAGGGAAATACATATTTAATAAACACATGTATTAGTGAACACTCTTTGTGATTTCCTTCTCTCTCATCCAAAAATGGATCTTTGCCAGGTGAGACGATCATTATTTGATTCTTAAAAACATAATGGCAGGCAGTGGCATGTTCAATACACATAAAAATAATAATTTTTATTTATATAATATGCACAAAAATTCTAAGGATTTTGTCCATATCAGTAAAAGTAATGCTAGATATCCACTGATGTACTGAAATCACAGATCTACTGATACGTTGGGCGCTATAGTTGGGAAATTAACTGTCTTTTTTAGGAACATAGAATCTATCAAGAAATAAAAGAGGCTGCAGAAGACTCTGATAAGGGAGAAATTCTTGTTACAGCGTTGAAGTCCTGGTAATAACATCATCTGCTTCCAGATACCAGGATCAGCAAAACCGGGGAGAATATTGGAACAGTATTTAGTGATATTTTTCTATGCAAGGATTCAAGAAAACAGCACAGTGGAAAAATATGCATTTCCTTGAGCCGTGCCAAAAGAGCACTGTGGCCGCTCCTGGTGTGAGGGTGCGCGCTCCCAGCGCCCGGGAATGGTACCTGCCGCTGGCGCAGGGGTCGCAGGGCGCAAACCAGGGTGTCTTTGGTCACCGCAGGGTCAGGGGGAGATGTCTCCTTTCAAAGTGAAAGTTCAGTGGCTTTTTTTTGCAGCTTTTTGCCTCTCACCAGAGTATTGCTGCCAGCAAACTTGTTTATTTGGATATTTGTGGAAGGTGAATCATAACAAAGGAATCACAGATGCAGCTGAAACAGACTGCCGCCCGGTCCTCATTCTGGCAGCTCATTTTAGGAAAAGACCACTAGTTTACTGCCATTGACATCCAAAATCCTACAGAGGAATCAGGCCTTTGCTTCTCAGACACACGTGTTGGAGTTTTCTAGCTATGCTGGCCAACCGGGGGGGTGTTATTGAAGTGGAACCAGTAAGTACAGTGTAAACAAACGCAAGAAAGAGGGAGAGAGCATCATGACTGCTGCAATACCTTCAGCGTCAGCAGCCTGAAAGTCGAGTGGCATTTCTGCAGAACAGCAGGCCAAGCAGTGCTGCTGGCTGCCAGCTTTCCCTACGGGAGACCTGTGGCGGGTTAGAGAGGAGAAGGCAGCGCTCATGGCTCTCCACCCCCAGCCCGGGCTGGCCCCTGCTCTGCGGCAGGGATGATGCTGGCTGCCGGCGATTCTCTGCGGAGGGACTGCGCAGGTTCTTGCTGCTGTGGCCCACGTCCAAACAGCATCCCAGCACCATCCCACAAACCCCTTGAAGGTGACGTCTGGCAGCAGCAGGAGTGTAACGCGGTAAAGACTGCAAGGAGCTTTGGTGCTGGATGCTGGGCTGGGCATTGCCCACCTGTATTTCTGGCCCGAAAGCCAGTCTCCAGTATCAGGAAGATGCACCTTAAACAGCACAGGGTGCACCCTTACTCAGCTGAGGCTCGCATGTGGTGCTGGGGGTCAGGCACCGCGTTTAGAACAGGAGACGCGCTCACCGCATAGAGGGGACACGGCAGGAGCAGCTCCTGCGACAGCACAGGGGGACAGCGGGTGGCATGCCCTGGCTGTGCCCCAGGTCCTGCCTGTCAGGGGTTTGGAGACCGGTTCTCCAGCAGGACAGGAGTGAGGGAGCTCCCGCGGCGGGGCAGCAGCCGGGGCTGTACCCCCACCATCGCTGCTCAGAGCGGGGAAAAGCAGGCGCTGCGGCCGCGGTTTCTCCTCTCTGCCACCTCGGTCCCACGGGCAGGAGTGTGTCCTGCTGCTGAATGGTGTTGTTGAAGCTGAAAGGTAATGTTTCAAAGAACTTCTGGCATTTAGCATGCAATAACTTAAAATCTTATCGTCATCTAAACACCTCTGATATGCAAAGTCATTACAAAGGAGTTTTTTAAGGGCTTGACTTCCTTTGCTCTGCAATGGGTATAGTCCAAGGTAAAGCCTGACCCGAGACTGTCACACCACCCGAGGGACACTCTTTGCTAATGCTGACACCGCTTTTCTGATGCGTCTGAAGCTTTGCTGTGGGGGTAGCTGCTAACTCCGAAAAATGAGCCACTGTCACTGCTGCTGTCGCTGGGTGGGACAGGCTCTTTCCTGAGTGCTCCCCACCGGCACCCGGTTCTGGGGCTTCATGGCTGGCAGGGGGATGCCTCTGGGAAGGGAAACAGAAAAAGCATGTTGTGCCAGGGTCTGCCATGCCGAAGCCCAGCAGAGCCCCTCTGCACAGCCGCACTTCCTCTTCTCCTCCGTACTCTGGGGAATCAACTTGGGAATCAAAAAGCTGCCCTGCAAAACAAAGATGCCCCTTCAGTCAGTTGTTTGTTTCATGCTTTAGCTGTTGGAAAAGTTATATCCCATTTCAGAACCGGGGGCAAAGTACCCTACAATGAGGTCCAAATGCTCCTGTACAGGGAACATGTGAAGCACAGCTCCAATCTCCGCGGGCCGGGAGGCTCCTGGCAGGAGGCGGGAAGGGAAGGTGCTGAACATCACACCCTTCGCCCCCTTGGTGCACGGCTGCCCTCAAGCTGAGCCGGTCAAGCCTTTGCCAGTGCTAAGGGACAAGCCCCACATCAACCCTCAGAAGGAGATTTGGCCCCAAAAGGTGTATCTGGCACCTTCCTGCCCAAAAGACCACAGAAGCCAACCCCCCTGGCCCCCCTGCTTGGCAGCAGCCTTGGTTCCCGCGGTACCAACAGCCTCTGAGCTGCGGAGCTTGTCTTGCCCCATGGCAAGGATGCTCTGTTTTCTCATCTCCACCCCCAGCACTGGGTACTCCAAAAGCTCAGGCAGAGGGGGCTTACCAGGCATGAGCAAAACGCCAGGCTCGAGGGCTGATGAACTATGGCACCCGCTGCTGTTTGCAGCCGGGTGATTATATGCTCATAACAAATATGCACTCAGTTCAGTGCAGTCAGGAACCTGTTTCATCACGTGCGCACCAGGGCACAGGTACAGGCTTGAGCTGCCTCCCTCTCCTTAAACTCTTTAACGATTTTCTCTTTTGCTTGATAACCCCTGAGCTGCTGCCCTTGAGTAGGGCACGCTTCTCCCCTTCACAAAATGAATGCATTTGGGGAGAACTGAAATTACTCATGATTTCAACAACAGATACAGCTGAAAAGCATGTTTGTTTCCACATCTTCTGTTCTCCCCTTTGCTTCACCTTAGGGCCTCTGTAACTATTTGGATCTCCAATGGAAGTTTCTAAAATGCATTTTTTCCACTACAAGTGACCTTAAGCATAAGGGGAGTTAAATACAGGGTTAGGAAACACAGCAGTGTTCAGGCTGAGCTAAGGGCTGTTGATTGCTCAAGATTAAATATTTTTCTCCCCCCTCTCTTACTAACCCTGTTCTCTTTTTGGTTTGTTTTCACCCCTGAGCTGACGAATGCTCCTGTGTCTGCTCGAGGGCAGCGGTAACACCGGGGCAGTAGGTGCACCTCCTCGTTTCATGTTTTTCCCCCCGGAGTTCTCTTTTGCCTTGGGCTCTTCGAATTGGAAGCCTTCATCTGTGCTTCCCAGCACATTTTCTTCTCTGCCAGCTGAGAAAAGGCATGTTCCGCGCTGCGACGGGGAGGCAGCCACGCTGAGCCCTGCGGGCGAGGGCTGCGGCAGGGCAGGCTCACACTGCAGAAACCTGCCGTGCCCCTGAGGGCCAACATCAAGGTTTCTCTTTTGGGAAAGGAAGGATGCTTACACTTTCCCTTGGGGGATTTTTTTATTTGTGAAAGAGACAACCTGACCTCAACAGGTCTTCTTGCACATCTCGCCTTGGGCAGAGCCAAGGCCATGGACCTGCATTACCCTTCATACCTTTCTTGGGAGTACTCCAGCAGCAGACAGGGACACAGCCCTCTTTCATCCCCAGTTTTATACCATCTGTTTATCTGCTCTGTCAGAGAAATCTCCGCTCTCAACTTGGCTGGATGGGTAGCAGAGAAAGCATCTGGATCCGCACCCCCATCCTCATCCCCATCCTCATCCCCATCTGCATCCCCATCCTCATCCCCATCCTTCCACGTTGGGGGGGCAGCAGAGGAGCAGCTCCTGCCGTCACCCCCAGCGGAGCGGGTGGCTGCCTCGCCACATCGACACTGCACGGTGGCCATCCCTTGCCATGTTGCAGGACAACAGTCACTGCTGAAAGCATCCTCACTTTGTGAGACATGAGGACTCACCTCCAGTGGGAGGTGTCCCTGCCCAGGGCAGGGGGTTGGAACTGGATGATCTTTAAGGTCCCTTCCAACCCGAACCACTGTATGATTCTATGATTCCATGATTCAGAGGATTCTGGGCTTGGTAAAGCATTTCAGAGATTCATCGCAGCACAATAAGATTCCTTGGTTTGTGGTTCCTTCACTTTCTGCACTGAATTTCACATGGGATCCCAACACTGCTCACTTTGGGATGGGTATTTATTGAACACACAAAACCTGTCTCCAACTTGTCAGGAACAGCCACTTTATCCAGACCAGCAGTTTGATGTGTGGAAGTTTCAATGTCTGCATGAGTGACTTGTCTAATTCACCTTCCCGATCCCCCAGCGTGGAATATTGCCATCCCTGATCCTCCTGCCAACACCTGCTCAGGGTATGGAACTGTAAGGGGAGAGAGTCCTCATCGGCAAACCCATAAACACGAGCAGCTTTACGGGAAAGCTGGCACATTATCTGTGCTGCAGATAACCGCGCTGCTGGGGCAGAGATAGCAGAGGCAATAAAACTCACCAGCGCCTGTTTGCCCAGCAGGCTGTGACCTCGCCGCAGGCTGCGGAGGGAGCGGGGGGCAGCTGGAACCACCCACCTCCCGGTCAAGGCCAGAGGGGCAGGAAGGGAGAAGCCGGGGGTGATCTGCTGGCAGCCGGGACCGCGCGGGGAGATCGGCCTTTGTGGTGCCTCAGGGACAACTGCAGCCCTCTGGTCCCAGCTGTCCTGCTACGGCTGGCCATGGGCCGGCCAGGAGTGACTGCCGCTCTGCCCGCTCTCTTCCGCACTGGGCATTTTACCAGGAAAAGGGAAGAGAAAGCGGAGGCAGGGCAAGCAGTATTGTGGCCCATCTCCAGCCGAACCACACTCTTCATAGAGCAAGTGAGGAAATACTACACTCTTGCATGCGTGCCATTGAATATATTATGCTTTTAACAATAGTAATGAGGCTGAAAATCAGTTTTGCACACATGTGGGTGTGCAAGAGAGCCGACAGGAGCGGCCCCCCGCAACAGCTGATTCCACAGGCTGCCCCGGCTGCCCCACGGCAGGCAGCTGCCTGCGCCGGGGCTGGGCGCGCAGGCTCTGGCTGTGGCCGTCGTGTGTTCCTAATCCCCGACGTGTTCGTGCCTCCGTGGCGTGCCCAGCACTACCGGCGAGGCCGCGGCTCTGCTGGGTGGGAGCAGCTGGGAGCCGAGGAAGGGTGGCCTCCAAGAAGTCTTTAATTTTGTGCTGATAAAGATCAAAGTTTTGCTCTTGGCTTGGAGGCAGTTCCTGACCGGGGAGGAGGGCTTGCTGGGGTGTGGAGCCATCTGCCCTGGGGCGAAGGCGTCCTCCCACACCCGTAAGGATAAGGCAGGGCTGCAGGTGACGCCAAGGGCAATTCGCAAAGGGCAGTCTGGGACAGAGGGACTGCCAGCCCCGGGCAAATCCGCCTCCAGAAGGTGAAGCCATCGTTAAAGGTCATTCCAATCACAGCATATGTGTCACCTAAGAGCTCCTCTGTAGGAAGCGTAGGTTCGCATTGCCCTGGCCTTTCCCAGCCCCTCAGCCCCCTGTTCCCCTTGGTGAGATCACTGCTGCCTCCATAATCACGTCTGCGATGGATCCCGTGGGTGAGCCAGCACCCAGCTCTGCACATGGGCACTGGACATGGTCGTCTTTATCCCAGAGCATCTAAATACTCCGAATGAAGAGTGAAAAGCAGCAGATAGACACACTGGGCGGTGTATTCAAGGAGGTGGCACTGTGGAGGAGGGATGGAAATTTTTAAAATGGCACAAAATATTGCAAGCCTTCATAGATTTTTTTTGGCTGTGACAAGGGGAATATCCCACTCACAGGCCTGAAGGTGAGCAGCGGGTGTCGTTAGCTAGGGTGGGACTTGATAGGGGAAGCTGTTAAGAATCCTGTTTTGCTCACTCGGAGATTATTACCATGATGAGAAGAAGAGGCCAGGGTCTCAAGCTGAGATTTAAACCTGAGGAGCTGTGCATGCACCAGAAAGATGGATGTATACGGAAAAACCTTCCTTCCAGCTGGGGATGTAAAACCATTACAGGTGTATTTGCATTGCAGGGCAAAGGGTTTGTTTGGCATATGCTACACACAGCACATCTTCCAGCTCCCGGCTCTGTGAGGCTGGTCCTCAGTGGGGAAGTTAGATTCTTTTTCCCAGTTATAGGATGGGAAAATAAGGGTTTGGCAGGTGAAACAGAACAGGAAAAGGATCAGTTATAGCTGGAGTGAAAATAAATGCTTCCTTCTGCGTTGACTTGAACACTTCCAACACTTGCAGCCTCCTTTAGACATTTAACCTCGCATTCAGAATGTAGTGTCAAGTGATGTTTCTTTAATATGTTGCACTTGAATCTGTTGTTAGAATTTGTGTTCCCCAGGATTTGGGGGTTGTTTGCTGAGTTTGACCTGACCCCACACACTTTCCATGGCTCACCAGAGCTGACCTTTTGGGGGAAGTTTACTACCCACCATATAGGTTACACACAACTTTTACGAGAAGGGCTGCTCTGATGGTGTCTGTGGGTGAGTACGAGCCCAGATGCAATCACAGGGCAGCACAGGAGGGTCAGCCAGGACCCATGGGGCTGGAAAACAGAACCACAGCTCCACACCTGTACTGGGTTTTCGTGGCAAGGTTTTGGTAGTGGGGAGGCTACAGGGGTGGCTTCTGTGAGAAGCTGCTTTAAGTTTCCTCCATGTCTGATAGAGCCAATGCCAGCCAGGTCCAAGACTGGTAGTGCCTCTGGGGTAACATAGTTAAGAAGGAGAAATACCTGCTGTAGAACAATAGCAGCAGAGAGAGAGGGGTGAGGATATGTGAGAGAAACATCTCTGGAGGCACCAAGGTCAGTGAAGGAGGGGGAGGAGGTGCTCCAGGGGCCAGAGCAGAGAGTCCCCTGCAGCCCGCCGAGGTTCACGGTGAAGCAGACAACCATCTGCAGCCTGTAGAGGTCCACGGTGGAGCAGATATCCACCGGCAAACTGTGGAGGATGCCACACCAGAGCAGGTGGATGTACCCCAAGGAGGCTGCGACCCCGTGGGAAGCCCTCACTGGAGCAGGCTCCGTGGAGAGAGGAGGACATGCAGGAGCAGGTTTGCTGGCAGGGCTGTGATCCCATGGGGGACCCATGCTGGAGCAGTCTGTTCCTGAGGGACTGCACCCTGTGGAAGGGACCCACACTAGAGTGGTTTGTGAAGGACTGCAACCTCTGGAAGGACTCACATTGGAGAAGTTCCTGGAGGACTGTCTCCCGTGGGAGGGACTCCACGCTGGAGCAGGGGCAGGGTGTGAGGAGTCCTCCTCTGAGGAGGAAGGAGCAGCAGAGACAACGTGTGATGAACTGACCCCAACCCCTGTTCCCTGTCCCCCTGCAGTGCTCGGGGGGAGGAAGTAGAGAATTCAGGAGTGAAGCTGAGCCTGGGAAGAAGGGAGTGGTGGGGGAAAGGTTTTTTAAGATTTAGTTTTATTTCTCACTACCCTACTCTGATTTGATTGGTAATAAATGAAACTAATTTCCCCAAGTCAATCCTGTTTCGCCCGTGACAGCAATTGCTGAGTGATGTCCCTATCCTTATCTTGACCCATGAGCCTTTTGTTATAATTTTTCTCCCCTGTCCAGCTGAGGAGGGGAGTGATGGAGCGGCTTTGGTGGGCACCAGATGCCCAGCCAAGGTCAACCCACCACAACACCTCAGCTCAGAGGATCCAGCATCCCTTCTCACTGCAAGAGGGACTCTGGGCTCACAGCAGCCACCCTCGGCGGGGGGCCTCAGTGGTGAAAAAAGAAATGGTGAAGGTGTAGCTGTGAGCCCAGAGGAGGAGAGCGGGGGTACATCTGCCAGCGCTGGGCACCACGTCCCCCTTGGCAGAGCACGTCGGGATCTGCAGGGTGGTGGGAGCCAGCCTCGCCAGGGAGCTCACCAGGATCTTTCACACTCCGTGATTACAGCTCTTTGTAAACCAGCTCTTTTAATGTAATCTTTAAATTGTTGCATTAATAAAGAAATGAAACCCACAGTGAACACAGGCCTTTAAAATGATCTGTAAACAAGGGCAGATTTTCCAAGCTGCCCTCACGGCTAGCTGGCCTGACAAATCCATCGGACAATGGCGTAGTCATCACCACTGCAGAAAGCGTGTTTCAAAAGATAAAGCAAGTATTAACTACTTAACAGCTATGTGACAGAGAAAGCTACGTCAGATTTTCTTCCAGTACCAATTTGATGGACCATAAGCATATAATGATTGGAAAAGCCTCTTTTTGCGGATCAGGAGGGGATATTTAGTGGCTGAAAAATGGTTTTATGTGTTAATGCCTTTGGCAGTGCTTCATTCTCAAATTCCTTATGAGATACATGTGTGAACACAGAACTAAGTCAATTGTAAAAATACTTGTGGCAAAATCAAACCTAAGGCCAAATGTTGCTCACCCTGCTTCTAGAAGGAGTGCCTTTTATTCACAGCGTTCACACCAGTTGAAGTTGGTCTGGATAGGAACATGAAAAATATGGAAAGTAAAGATAGATAATGCTGAAACAGAAACAAAATATGTAGGAAGAGATCAAAACTCTTCACACTGCAGAGTTTAAACATGAGATGAGATCTCTATGGGCCAGATATATGTTCCTCTGTCCATAGAGGACCTTCTTACTCCGTCTGGGGTGTTTGGTGCTGGTTGCTCTTCACACTGTGTTTTGTCCCCATCTGGAGCACAGCAGACGCTGAAGGCAGGGGAGCTGTAACCGCAGACACCCCCGGCCGAGCCAGCTCTGGTGCTGCGCGCTGCTGAGCACGGGGCCACCTCTCCTGCAAGCGTGGCCTTGGAGATGCCTTGGTCCATCCACCCCTCGGCAAAAAAGCCGGATCTCCAAAGAAATGCACCATTGGGCTGTTCCATTGGAGCGGCTGCGGGGGCAGGGACACAAAAGAGATGCAGAGTAAACCCTTAAACCTTAAGATCCCTTAAAGCTTGCAGTGATGCTGTGCCTGGGGCAGACACTTTGGGGGCTGTCCTTGCCTTGGTGAGGCTGGGAGCAGGGGCCCACAGTGCCCCTCTGAGGACCCCTTCACCCTTCTGTATCCGTCGGTATGGCCAGGGCCTGGTTATCTCAGGCATCCTCCACGTGCGGGAGCTGAGGACCTCTCGCTGGCACGGTCTGCCATCCTTGAAAGACCTTCAGTGCCTGCTGCAGAAGCAGGAGGACGTGGAGTGTCCTTGCTTGAGGACAACACAGCCCGTTTTCTAATTCTGTCTGTGCCCAGACCACTAGAGAACCTTTTTTTTTTTTTTTCCCTGCAAGAATATTATTTTCTTCCATTTTTAAGCCACGTTGCAGCTATGAATACCCTTCCATCCCACATGTCCCGATCAGCTCTAACAAAGAGTGAGATGGGCTTCTGGGAGGAATTCCTTTCTGGATCTGATGCCGAGAAACACATTTTATGAGCTGTTTACTGTCCTTTTCCAGTAAATGACTTTTTTTATAGAGTATGTTGGTCAAAACCTGCAGACTTTTGTCAGGCTGGAATGTGAAATGCCAGGACAGTGTCCAGTTAAAATCCGCTGTGGTGGAAGCTACATGAGTGCAGAAGACGAGGTTTCTGCTCACCCATCTTAATTAGCACCAATGCTCTTCAGTGCCAGGGAAAGCCAATACCCATGCTAAACACATTTTGTGATGAATTCATAAAGAATTGCCTGTCCAAATGATTTTTTAACTTTATGCAGCTTATTCACTGCTGAGTGCTCTCCCCTCAGCCAGCACCAGGTACAATCCTGCTCTGGCCGAAGAGGGTTTTTTTGGGGCACGGGCACTTTCCGTGAACTCCTGGCACAGGCTGTCCCGGGGCTGCGCGCCCCTTGGAGGTGTGGTTGAAGCACCGGCTGCAGGACTGGGCTTGCTCCCAGCCCTGGCCACTGCTTTTAGAGAAAGGTTTCACATTTTCTAAGGTGATTGGCATCACAGCAGAGCTGTTGCTTTGTCCTCATCTCCTCCTGCCTAGGGAACATTAAACATTAGCTACAGACTACTGGCTGAAGAGGACGCATATGGAAAAGACTTTCTGCACTACTGGAAATAAGTGTGGTAATGACTCCAGAATGCAGACCGAAGGGGAAATGAGCTAGGCTTTTGCCATGCGACAGACAATCATTTTACAACACGGAAATGCAATTTTCTTGTTCTTTTGGAAGAAAACATTCCTTGTTTTTAAAATGAAGCTTGCAGGATTTTTGATGCTGATTAGTCATCATTCCAAACGTCTTTAGTGGGTTACCAACACGCAGCCCAATGCAAATTATTTCAGCAGCTGCCAGTCACATACTGCAATGACCCAGCTACCTAATAACCTTCCCTAGAGTCAGGCACCAAGAGAAAAATTAATTTTAACATGTCTAGATCAGCAAAAACTAGAGCAGCAAGAGCTAAGCACAGGGAGTACAGTGGTGGGGTCAGAAAGGAGAAAGCACTGCTGCCAGCTGGATCCAGCGCTCCGCTGCTGCCCTGGGGACCGACCCCCGCTCCCGTGCCAGGGCCGGTGGAGCTGTGCTCCACTTGTGGGGCGGGGGGTGAGGATAGCCCCACTGCACCCACGCATGGCGCTGCCCCACGCGCTGCACCCACACCTGTGTGCTGCCTGGGGTCCTGCGCAGGCGGGACAGGAGAGAAATCCCAGCGTGACTGGCACTACGAGGTGATTTCCTGCAACAAACAGGAACAGCAATGGCAGGAGACAAGGCTGGATGGGCCTTGGAGAAGACAGCTGGTCTGTCCCATGCCCCACAGCAGGATGACCAGAGCCTGAACCACTCTCATTTTTGTTTGCCCTGTCTCTGCAGTTTCTCATAGAACCATAGAATTGTTCAGGGTTGGAAGGGACCTCAAAGCCCCCCCAATGCCCCCCCAGTGCCCTGGGCAGGGACACCTCCCACCAGCCCAGGCTGCTCCAAGCCCCGTCCAGCCTGGCCTTGAACCCCTCCAGGGATGGGGCAGCCACAGCTTCTCTGGGCAACCTGGGCCAGGGGCTCACCATCCTCACAGCAAAGGATTTCTGCCTCAGATCCCATCTAAATCTCCCCTCTTTCAGTTTGAAGCCGTTCCCCCTCATCCTACCACCACATGCCCTTGTAAAAAGTCTCTCTCCACCTTTCCTGTAGGCCCCCTTCACACACTGAAAGGCATCAGTAAGGTCTCCCTTCTCTTCCTCAGCCTGAATAATCCCATGTTCTTCTCATCCATCACAAGCAGTTCCTCTGCTCTCTGCCCCATCCCGCACATCAGTTACCACAGAAGTCACATTGTTTTCAGCCGCTTCTCTCTTTCCTTCTAGGGCGGTAGCAACACTGGAATGTAAATCTTGGCTGATGTGGCAGCACCCATCCATGTGTTGGTGCACCCCACCTACGTGGGGGAGGCTGCTCCCACCAGAGCAGGGTCAGCCCCAGCAGCACCCGGACACCTGGGGATGCAATTCCGCCCAGGAGGGCGAAGCAGCTTCCTGGGATCTGCATCTCTGCCTTGCTGCCATGCAAGCAATGCAATGCAATGCGCCTGGCCTGATCTCCGCTCCGCAGGATATGGGAGGCAGCAATAAAGCCGTGCCCTTATGAGACCTGTAAGGGAAACAGCTCCACTCAGTTTGTCCCAGCACTGGACTTTGGGCATGCTGGGCCCAGCGGGAGCTGGGCAGGCGTGTTCCAGGCTGGGCTCCGAGCTGGGGACAGTCTCCCAGCCACAGCCTGGCCCTGAGGGTGCAGAGCAGCTCCTGCGCCGGGCAGGGCGCACAGGGGCCGGGCGGGTGTCACAGGTACCTTCAACACATCATCCTCTTGCCTTTGATACCCGGCGCAGCGCCTGCCCAAACACACTCGTGGCTGGATGGAGAGAGCGGTATTTAAGGATAACCTATGTTTTCCTCTTGGTAAATATCCTTATCCAAAATCAGCTTAGTGGAATTCTGTGAGTCTTATCTTGTTCTGCAATTTTCCTGCTTTGCACGGTCACTAATAGTTCCCTATTTATTAGCACTGGCGCATATCCACGCCATCTCCCAAGCCCTGGGCTTGCAGGAATGTAGACGGCCCTGCTCCGCTTCCGCTCACCCTGGGCTGTGGAGGCTGTGGGACGGCTGAGTTCTGCAGGAGCTGGGGGACTCTGTGCCAGTGTGAGTAAAATGGAGAAGGAGACTAAAGGTAGAGGGGCAAAAAAATAAGAAAAGCAAGAAGAAAGTTCAGGGAAAATGAGGACAAAATTCTCCCCCTCTACTCTGCTCTAGTGAGCCTCCACCTGGAGCACTGCATCCAGCGCTGGGGCACCAACAGCAGAAGGAGACGGAGCTGTTGGAGCGGGGCCAGAGGAGGCCCCGGAGATGCTGGGGGGGCTGGAGCCCCTCGGCTGTGGGGACAGGCTGAGAGAGCTGGGGGGGGTCAGCCTGGAGAAGAGAAGGCTCTGGGGAGACCTTGGAGCCCCTTCCAGTCCCTCAAAGGGCTCCAGGAAAGCTGGGGAGGGACTCTGGATCAGGGAGGGGAGCCATCGGATGGGGGGAGAACGGTTTTAAGCTGAAAGAGGGGAGATCGAGATAAGATAAAGGGAAGAAATCCTTTGCTGTGAGGGGGGTGAGCCCCTGGCCCAGGTTGCCCAGAGAAGCTGTGGCTGCCCCATCCCTGGAGGGGTTCAAGGCCAGGCTGGACGGGGCTTGGAGCAGCCTGGGCTGGTGGGAGGTGTCCCTGCCCAGGGGAGGGGGGGGGAACTAGGTGACCTTNGGCAGGGGTGGGAACTGGGGGGGCTTTAAGGTCCCTTCCAACCCAAACTGTTCTGTGATTCCATGATTCTATGAAAATATTTAAAAATGTGTTATGGACTAGAAAGGCAAAAAGTCCAAATGAGTTACTAGCAAATGGGGAAATACTGGGGACACCAGAAATGGTGTCCTTGAGCAGCGAGGTTCTCCTCAGTTATTGTGCACAGCCTCCTGCTCTCATCCTGTACCAGACGAATATTATTCATTAGCACAGTCTCTGTGCGCCTCACTGTAACTCGAGCTGAGCCAAAGGAAGGCAGAATGGAGAGAAAGAGGAAAGCAAGGCTGCTGCTTGCAAATCTGACTGGCATGATGGCCAGTGCTGCGTGGAGGAGAGTCCTCCTTGGAGGCCCTGTTTGCTCCCAGCTCATCCCACCCCGAGCTCTCTACACCCTGCAGGATCACCCGCGCCAGCAGAGGTTTTGTTTTCTGCCTCCAGTCTTGTCCCAGTGCAGAACCAACTGCATGAAATACTGACCTGGTCCTTGCTTGCCAAACCTCCAGGCTTTTCCCCCTTCAAACCCTCCTGACGACTCATCCCAGGGTGACGTTGTCCAGCTCTGAGCGGGTTGCCAGGGTTTAGCAATGAGAAGCCGCACGCAGAACTTCCAGCCGCAGTAATAACCAGGTTACGGCACACCAAATTGCCAACCTAGATAAATGACCAGAATGACCGACTGTCAGCTGCATGGGCACTGACTATATTTTCCACAGTTTGCAGCTAATTCTTCCTTGTTCTTCTGCCCAAAACTACCTATATTTGACCTTCTGCATCTCGTGCTCTCTGGAAACATGTTTTTCTTTGGAGGCAGTTGTTTGTACCTTAGCCAGGAGAAGGGGAGTGTGGATCCAGTAGCTTTTGAGAATCTGGTCTTAGTGGGTTGATAAATTAAGTAAAAAGAAGAGACAAAACCACCTTCTCATTGCCATGCTGCTTTTAATTTTTTAGTTCACGATGACGGAGGAGGGAAGTTCACCCTGTTGATATGAACTGCAAATAAGGTCTCAAGTCACCCGCTCTCCTGAATGCTTCAAAGGTCAATGAGTCCTCTGGAAACTCAGCCCGTAAAAAGCCCGTAGTTAAGGGTTGTACAAAGACATACCGTGGAGAACTCTGCCGTGCCACTGCTGGAGGTGCAGGGCCTTCCATATGCTGCAGGGACAACTGCTGAAAAACTCCCCCGGATGGGGAAGAGCACAATTTCAAACAAATCAAACCTAGAGTGAGAACAGAGGCAGCACGAAACCCCGAGCAGCCCCTTCGCCCAAGAGCGAGCTGTTTCCAGCAGAATAAACAGGAGGCCCCGGTGGTTTCTCAACAGAGTCCAGAGTCCCCAGGGAGATGGGTTCCCTGGCAGGCAGGGCAGCGGGAGGGGAGGCGGCCTGATGGCTGTGGTGGGTCATCGATGTCCACGTGAGGAGCCCCGCAGGCTTCTCTGGTCTTTGAATACAGATTCCTTGCATGGGCCAACCTCACTGTATAAACTTACTGATGTTTATTTCCCAAAAGTTGTTTTTAAGTAAAGAAGTGCTCGGAATTATTTGAGTAAATGTTTCTAGCAGGAGGTAAATTCAATTTGCTGTGTTCAAAATATTGTGCAGATTTCCATCTGCTTTCTTGCAATGGAAAAAAAAAAATGGTTCCAGCTTATTAATCTATTCATAGCGCCACTCGGTTGTTCCCCTTGATTGATGACAAGTGTTTTTGACGTTAATATCCTGGTTCTTAGATTCTGTTAATGTTATGGGCAAGTATTTGCAGAAAACAAAACAAAAGTCTAGCTGAGAACAGATGCCCTAATTCTAATGGAAAAGCTTCACACCAACTCCTTTAAAGCCCATTTCTTTAAAGGCTGCCTCTGAACCCGTGTGCTTTTACCAATGCCCCAGTACGTTTTGCAGTTTCTCTGTCTCTTCGGCATACTTTGCATCCGAGACAGGAGTTTTTAATTATCCCTTCAGGCTTCCTCCCCTTCTTCCTGATTGTCACCACCCCTCACTTTCGGTCTGTGATGATCCTGATCCTAAAGCAGCCAGCTTAGAC
This sequence comes from Rhinoptilus africanus, assembly GCA_013400135.1. Classification (NCBI taxonomy): domain Eukaryota; kingdom Metazoa; phylum Chordata; class Aves; order Charadriiformes; family Glareolidae; genus Rhinoptilus; species Rhinoptilus africanus. Next base: position 127,365 of record VXBO01007050.1, read on the forward strand.
ACGGGCTATCAGGCACACCTTGCAAAGGTGCGTGCCGTACGGTGTCTCACAGCATCTCTTAAGAGCACCTTGTTTATTGTGTACCCCTTCCGAAAGGCACTGCCTCCTCTTTAACAGGCTTTTTGCTTGTTAGGGATGTTGGCAGGAGCAGTTGATCAGAAATAAGTTAGATTTGCCACTGAGAAGACAAGCATTATTATCCTCCTAGTCCCTCTCTAACTTTATTTCATCTGAGCACTGCCTCAGTAAGACACTCTCACAAGTGAGTGACCGTAATTAAATGCTAAAACCCGTATTCTTCAATAACCCAGCCAGGAACAAAGGCGTAACTTTTTTGCAATGGCAAAGCAGTACGGGACATGTATCCCTAAGGTGCCAGACTAGAAGCTCACATTTAAACGGACATGATCCATTTTCCCTGTGTAGGCACAGAGTCACGCTGACACAAATCTGGCAGCGGCAAAGCCAGTCAGGGGCCGGTCCAGCTTCTGCTGGAGTCAGTGGCAAAGTCGGACTGGAGGCAGGGTCAGCCCTTCCTTCGCCTGCCTGGTGATGATTATTAAAATAAACTGCATTTATGGAAACTCATATCCAGTTAAAAATGTTCAAGACAAAAATCCGGCAGGCAGTCCTTCCCCTGCGGCTCGAGAGCCAGGGCATTTTCTGATACCTGTTAAATTCACCATACTCTGCTGAAGAAGAGAATTGATGAAGCACTGTTTAAACTCATCTTCAAAAGATACGGCCTATTTCCTTCCTCCTCAGTCTCTATATGCTGGTAGCTTGTGAAGTCAGCATCTTATAAGGGCATTTTTCTAAAGAATATATTTCATTACAATTTTGTTTAAAAGTTGTATTAAATGAAGCTTCCCATGGTGTAAATCGGGTTGGAAATACCTGTTGCCTGCCCGGCCCCCACCTCTCGCTTCATGCGTGCCATTATGCGGAAAGTCCCGCTGTGTGAACAGAGCTCTTTGTCATTTTCTGAATAGCAATCTTCCTGAAAGGACTTTAGAAATGTCCCAAACATCGTTCAAACACCGGCTGACACTGGGATTCCAGATCCACCCTCTGCTTCAGCCTCTGTTTAAAATCTCCATGGGACTTTTCATCAGGGTGCTGGTTTTCCCCAGTGACCTTTGCCAAAATTTCCCCTTCCCCCCCCAGCTCCATCACCTGTGGACGCAGTGAAACAACGATTCCGCTGCCTGCTGGCGGGTGCTCTTCCAAGAGTCTGTTTGCTCTTTCACAAAGCAGTTAATGTTGAGCGTTTTCTGTATTTTTCACGAGAAAGGGAAGGTAGTATCTGTGTTAAGGAGTGGTTTTAACCATAAATAATCCCCTCAGAATGTGCAGTGATGTGTTTTTGCAAAGGGGGCATCTGCTAGTTATGTGTAAATGAATCTCCAAGTTTTGACAGCTCACTAGAATACAGTAATTACACCGAGTACGCAATAAAAATCTTAAACTGAGCTCGACGCCTGTGTCAGGAGACTGAGCGCTGGTTGTAGCTACATGAACGGATTTGTCTACTATAGCTTAACTTCCTTTGTGCGTGAAGACGTGGGGAAATCCTAATAGAGAGGCAACTGGTAAATGTTCAATATGTTTAATACTTTGCTCCCTCATTTGGAGAACAAAGAGTTGCCTGTTTCATACTCCTGGTTTGGACAAAAGCGAGGCACGGAAACGTGTAATCTGCATTTGCTGAATAGTCAAGATCTACAAAGATGATTTCATGTCTCTAGCTCTTTTATGTTGGCATGCTAGCAAAATCTGACAAAAAATAATCCAAAGTATATTTTATTTTGCTAAAAGTTGCAACCAGAATCAGAAATATTCACAGCGCTGTTGTGTTTGTAATGCAGTGTGCAGCGCTGGCCTGATCTGAACACAGGACTAACCACCACCGAGCGTAAAATTGAACTAATCCTTTAAATCAGTATAAAATTACTACTCCCATCTCCTGAGAGCTAGTCTAATAAACTGATGAATATGTAAGAGATTCTGACATCCAATGAGAAATCCAACCGTATAAAAAGAATAAAAGGACGAAGGGAAGAGAGTCTGATTCTTCTCAGGAAGCTGCTCCTGCTGATGGGATGCGGAAACTCACGCTGTGAACCGTGTCGCTTCCATCATGCAGGACCACTCCGGGAGACTTGTCATTCTGGAGCTTTGGAAAATTAACTGCCAGGTGATTTTTCCTGACGGTTTTGACAATGAAAGGTGTTTTGGTTTATTCTGTAATGATCGGACTGGCAGCCTTTCTGTAAATAATTCATACAAAGACTCATAACGTGTGATTATGCAATTCAGATCCAGAAATGTGCACCTGTAACATTGGCAACATAGAGAAATAAATGCTCGTTACAGTGGAATTTACCAGGCAGTTCTAGTCAAAGATGCCCTAAATTTATTTAATTTTTAAAGAGAAGAGAGAGAAGGATCTAATGGTGGTGTGCACCTTCTCCATTAATAGTTTGTAACTGTTGCCTTTCTGCAAGTTTATTTTTTCTGACAGTGCTGGAAAATAGTTAAACACACAAAAAAGGGACATGTGCTATTACTTTAAACAAGAGCTAGCACCTTGTATTAATGTTGTTGTTTTATGTCTGAATTTATTACTTTGTGCTGTTCTCACCTCCAGGCACGGGAATGGCTCATCTCTCTGACCTGAAAAGAGTCTTGTGTGCCTGAAACCATGTCTGCTTTGCTCCCAAACCTAGAGGAAGGTGTCGATACCTGAGCCCATGTTTTCCTGGGCCCGGAGGCGATGGCGGTGTTGGTGGGGTGGGCAGTGCGAGGGACACGGGGCTTCCCCCTTTTCTGGGCAGCTCCGGCCTGGCTCCTTCTAGCCATTCACCTCCTTCTTCCCAGAGCAGGTTTTGGCTTTTTCTTCCTCTGCTCAAGGCCTTTTTTGAATTAACTCCTGCTCTCCGCCACTTCCATGCAAAAGCGTCCCTAAGGCCCATGGTTTCCTGAGCCCTTCCAGCAATTTTTGACGTGAATGTCTGTGCAGCAAATGCAGAAATTGGGACAGTTCTGAGGCCAGCGATCCCAAATCGGAGCCAGAGGAGGGTGAGGAAGGGCCATGACATGGCTCCCTGTGCAGGAGCAGGGTACAGGCTGCAAGGGCCGGGCACCCGCACCCCACACGCTCCCCGTGGGAGCCCCCAGCCCCTCTGTGGGGAGCCCCTTGCCCAGTGTGCCCACCAGCACCATTCCCTTGGGCATCCTGGCGTGGTTTGGGCTGGGCTGGCCACTGAACGAACTGCAGAGGCTCTCTTTTAATCTCTCACCCTTCCCAGAAGAGAAAGGAGGGAGAATAAAGGAGAGAGACTTCTGGGTTGAAAAGAAACTAAAACTACTTTAATGAAATCTTAGCAATAAAAACATCCTTGGCACCAGGCAGAGGGTTGCTCCCGGGGGGGGACAAGGGGAGATTGCGAGGGGATCCCAGAGCTCCACTGTGTGCGGGGCAGGGCTGAGGGAGCCGCAGGCTGGCACGGCGCGGGGAGGCGAGGACGGGAGGAGGCAGGGATGCTTGCGGGGAAG
>VXBO01007050.1:131316-222384 GCA_013400135.1 Rhinoptilus africanus
GGACCAACAGCTCCTGTGCGGGGTGTCGTTCCCAAAAAGCAGGAAAAGTGCGGAAATCGGAGCCGGGCTCCTCGTCTAAACGAGCGGGGCGAACTGAAGTGAAGTTAGCGGGAGGGCTGCGGGGGTTGTTTCTGTACGTCTCTAACTCGGGCTGGGAGAGGAAGCGTCACCCCGCTCCCCCGAACAATGGCTTCTTGTTGGGAGCCTGCGAAGGGAAGAGCAGGGAATGGAGAAGGAGGTGCAGCCTTAGAGTTCCTTTGCACAGGAAGGACTGGGGCGCCCTGGCACGGGCTGTGGGCGCTCCAGCGGGCGGCATCGCGCCCCGGTGCCTCCAGAGGTGACAGACTCTGCAGATGTGACTCTGCCCCGGTTGTGAGGTTTTATTAAGTGGAAGCAGCGGCGAGGCATGTGGCTGGGAATCAAAGCCCCCGTTAATGCTTCCTTGGGACAGGCTGCATGTGTCTGCCCTGCGACGGCATCCATGCCTTCCAGCAGGGCATCACTTGAACTCCTTTCTTTCCTTTCAGGAGAGCTGTTGGTATGGCTCTGAGCAAATGCGGTTGAATCAGCCTCCGAGGTTGTTATTGCTGTTACACAATCCCAGTGGAATGCATGTGCACACGAGAGCTGGGCTTCCTGTTTTTGGTCAGTCTGTAGAAGAGACCATAAAAGATAATAGATATCTCAGATAAATTGCTTTTGCATGAGAACTTGGAGCCATTGTTCAACCAGTAACACTTGTGACTTCTCCAGTAAGCCTGGTAACCTGAGAAGAAAAACCCCTTAATGCCGGGAGACTTGCTGAGGGTAACTTTAAAGACAACAGCTGGAACCTGGATATAAAGAGGGAATAGTTACAGAGATCAACATATGTTAGTGCTGTGCATAATGATGTACAGAAATTCAATCTGTGTTGAAAAGAAATCTTGTGTGAAGCGGAGCGGCTGGTAGTTGGTCAGGGGAGAGCAGTGTTTCGGGGGTTTAGTGGACACAAGGCGGGTCCCCTGGGTGCGATACTCTGCAGCCGATTTCTGCCCCGGGGGTGTCTGATGGCCTTCTGTGGGGTGTGTGCACGGGGAACTTGAATTCCATATCTGCTGGTTTGCATGTGAATAACTCTTTAAAAAAAAAAAAAGGTGTATTTTAAAATAATTTGCTGAGAGAAATCTTTTTGAAACACTGCTGTTGTCACAGCCCCTTAATCTTGCCAAAAGTTTAACAATTTGAGGATGTTGCTTGGTTGTAACCAGGCTCCTTTGAAGGAATTCTCTGCTTGTGAAAGATGAATTACTCATTCTTTGTCTGGGTTAAGAGATCATAATGTGATTATTAAACTTGGTGCTAGATATAAAGAATTATGCTTAACCAGGGGCTTTGTTCTCTTATCGAAGCTAATCTGACCAAGTTTCCCCTCCTGTAAAGTAGGCAAACAGCTCCCCAGATTAAAGAATGCCCCAAACTCCAGAAACCGATTTACTAGTTTTGGCTAGATTAGCTTCGCAGTGGGGAGGGCTCTGGGGACTGAGGACTTCATTAGGTATTTGGCTGATGGATGCTGGGATTTGGGATAAATGCAGAGGAACTCCTTCCCCCGGGGCTCCCTCACTGACTTCTCTGCTCGGGGTCCCAATTGTTGTGAGATTAAGATGGTGAGTGAAGGAATTGCAGCCTTGTTAAATGGGTTTGCTGATGAATCCACTCATGCGGGATCTTCTAGTAACTCTTCCCTGTGTTTACTTGGCTCTCTGGTGCAGCAGCTTAACTGCCTTTGGAGAAGTGGGACACGGCCGTTGTGGCCTGGCGGGAGCAGAGGAGAGTGCTCCTGGGTGATTGATGGGAAAGGACAGGGGGGACGGGGACGCAGTAATTTTGCTTAAGCAGCTGCCAGTGATCCAAGTGCCTTGTGAGTAGCTTTATAGGAAACCTTCACGCTGGACGTTCTGTCTCTGTCTTTTGTGTAGTAAAACTGCAAGTGCTCCGCTTCTTGGCGCAGCAGTGCAGGAGTTGTGGTTTTACTAGTGTGTAACGTGTAATGCATCGGGAGGAGAGAGATGCTTTTCAATTTGCATGATTGGCCGTGGGTTTAGGGAGGGTGTGCCCATCATCTTTCTATATAGAGATTTTAATCCACTTCCTTGTCAAAGTAGATGGTAGCGATCAGTAGCAAGTACACTTAATCACTTACGAGAGCTTCATTTAGCACTTGAGGTTGTCCCAGTGCTGATATTTCAGGTGGTAATGGTTTATTTGGTGACGTTGCCCAAGTACAGCCTATCTCCGTTCTTGGTAACTTATTTTACATAGCAATACTGATAGATGGCAGGACACAAAGAGGCTGTGTTTTCAGCAAAACCAAAGGCCGAGTGAGTTCTGCTTAGCAAATTTTACCAGGGTTATCCCTGTGCAGGGCCATGGGGATGCTGCCCCGGGTCAAGGAGAGAGCTGGGAACAGAAGGTGGAGAAGGAGGGACAGAGATGTCAGTGGCTACAGCGCTGCTTTGCAGCTTGGGAAGAGTTGGCCCGGGGCCATTTATGTGGCTACAACTTGTTTTTTATCGGTGTGCCACAGAGTTGCAATAAACAGCAAGAGAAACATGGTCTGAGCCCCTGTTTTGTTCAGGCTTTGAATGTGAGCTTTGCCTCTGCCTCCCTTAGAGCAGTAGTGCAGCACAGAAAAGCAGATTCTCCCAGCGCCAGCTGCTTAAACATGTGACTGACAAGCTATCAGCCTCCATGGTGCAATAACAGATATTAATTTTTAACTTATTAGTTACTACTGAGAAGTTCCTTGACATATTGGGAATAGCCACAATATGATGTGTTAATATTTATTAACTAATTACTGACCTTTGCATACTCAGCGCTTTTTGAACTAAGTACTATTGTGTATTAAGTATTCTGTGTATCTTTTTTGGACATTGAGCTCATGGAGTAATAAAGTTGCTAATTATTTCAAAAAAGCCAAACATGAATCCAGAAATTTCTACCACCAGATCTGTGTGAAAGGTGGAGTTAAGTACTGAATTTAAAAAGTTTACTAAATAGCCTTAATGCATATTAGGAAGAAGTTCTTTACCCTGAGGGGCGTGAGACCCTGGCCCAGGTTGCCCAGAGAGGGGGTGGAGGCCCCATCCCTGGAGACATCCAAGGCCAGGCTGGATGAGGCTCTGAGCAACCTGCTCTAGTTGGAGATGTCCCTGCTCCCTGCAGGGGGTTGGACTGGGTGGCTTTTGAAGGTCCCTTCCAACCCAACACATTCTGTGATTATATGATATGCAGAGCAAAACATTCCTGAATATCTTTTCATTTCAAGTACATTGCTAAACTCAGACCAACTCTTTTGATGAGGGCAATGCAAGGTGGTATTAAATCAGTATTTGTTGGGTTACTCTAACGAATGTCACAATATCGCCTTGCTCTTTCCTGTCCCTGCTCCCCAAACCCTTTGATAGGCATCTGTTGGCATCTCTGCACGCACGTTGCTGTTGGCATCTGGGGACCGGGCACTTGCACAAGCGGCCGTGGCGGTGGTGAGGGGGTCCTGGCTGAGCTCTGCCTGCGGCGCTGCTGGGGGGGGTGCATGGAAGGACTGTTTCCCCTCTTGACTATCCCAGAGAGACATTCAGGCTCTAACACACGAGCAGCTCTCCCTGATTAAAGCCCTTTCTCGGGATGCCCGGAGGTACCTGCTGCTCTTGCTGCTGGTAGAGGAGTAGGTGGGAAGGGTGAGAGGTGCGATCTCGTGATTGAAGGGTGATGGACCAGTGTCTGGGCACTTCCCTGGGAGGAACAGTGTGGACTGTCCCTCCTGGCTCAGCTGATAGTGACTGGGCGGCTGTAATCGCTTTCAGCCGTGTGACTGCTGCCCATGAATGCGCTACTGTTGTGTTCCCTGCTCCGCACACTGGGGTCTGGGTGTCCATATGGGTGTACCATCCCTCTTGGATTTATAGGATGGCAGGGAGCTAAGACCTGGTGTGGTCTGTGCCGGGAGCGGGTGTGGAGCGGGTGGTGCTCAGAGACAGCAGCATTTAGCACAGCCTCAGTCGTAGCAGCTGCCTGCTTCGTGCTCTTCAGCGCTGAGGCTGCAGGTGACGGGTCGGGCTTGTCCTGTCCGTCCTCACCAGTGTTCCTGCCCTGGATGTGCTTCCTGCCTCTAGGCCAGGTTTTTGTGAAGTGGAGACTATGATAACACCTCTCCATCACGTTCTGTGCTGTGAGATTCACTTGGGGAGCTGCAGCATGGCCTGTGGAGTCTCCTAGCTTGTACAGATCCCTTTCCTGAGGGAAGGGCTAGGTTGGCTGTAGGTTTTCTCCCCTTCACCAGCAAGCAGCATGAGCCTGGTTGGGTGGCATCACCACACTGTGCCATCAGCTTGGGGACAGGGAATGCCAGGTGTCAGAAGTCCTTCTGCCCCATCTGTGCTGCAGCCCCCAGCCCACCCAGTGGCACACCTCCTGGGCTGAGGGTGCTGCCTGTGGAGCGTGATGGGTGCCCACACTTCCCATTGATGATCAAAGAGGTGATTTGATTACAGCCAAAAGAAGGGACTCATGAGTGTTTGTGGCTGTGGAGCCCAACCCTGAGGGTTCAGGTATTTGGTGTGACGCTGTGTGATAAGGTGTTGGTACACCCGCTGTGATCTGCCAGCCGTGTACAGAGCAACCCGTCTTCTAGCACTGGCTGAGTGAGAAAACGTGATGAATCGGTGGAGCTGGAGGACAGAAGTCTGCACTTAAAAGGGCTGGAGAGGAGATGGGAGAAGAATATGTGCCCATCTGCCCTCTGCTGATGCCACGCTGTTTGATCCGGAGGTGGTGGCGCTGGGGGTGATGGAGCCCTTCCCTGCGGTGGGTACGTGTGACGTCGGTCCTGCTGGTGGCAGCTGCCCTGACAGCAGGGCTGCCTGTGCTGTCTGCTCCCCACTCTCCCGGCAGCCCTGTTCCCATCGGAGGGGTCTGGACCTCCCTGGATGGGGTGCTGAGCTGCAATGGCCGGTGCTGCGTGTGACCAGTGCGCTCAGTCGCTGCGGCATCCGCCGGTCTCCTGGGAATCTGTAATCTGTTGGCTTTTTTGGTAATAGATTAGAAATGCCAAGAATGAGAAGCAAGTCCTGTCTGGCCTGCTTGGAAGAATTCTATCATGTGTGCTCCTCTAACAGCTAGTGTTTCACACCAGGGCTCTGTGGGGTAACGCGTGGGCTGCCCAGAGCTGGTTTTGTCCCTGGGTTTGCGAGTGGTGTGATGGAGAAGAGGTGAGGCAGCCTCCGTGCCCCCAGCACGGTTGCTATCAGCAGAGATGGAGCTATGGAGATTCTTTCCCTTTTGCTTGTTTTGCTGATTGATTCCTGTTAGTTTATCTCCACCTTTCAGCAGCCGTGAGCTGTGAGGGCGAGGTGGGCTGCTTGCCTTATGTCCCCCTCCCTGTGTCCCCCTGTGCCGGCTGGCCCGTGCTCTCCAGCGCCCGGAGCTGCGTGGCAACGTGCACATTCCTGGGGGAGAACCGGCTCCTCCTGCAACATCCAGACTGTCCCCGCAGGGCGCAGCGGCCTGTGCACTGCTGACATTTGGGATTCAGTATGGAAGAAATAAAATAATTATTGGTTTGACATGCATCTGAGGATGTGGGGAGCAGGACAACTGTCGGAATGGGAAGCTCTGGTTAGGACTGCTGCTGATTGCTCATGTCAATCCATATGGGCCATGTGCTTCTAACCAGTCTCCTTGTCTCATTTCCTTCTCAAAATGCTTACAGCTGTTTCTCCTGCCTCTTCAGTAGGTTTTTTGTTCCTGTAAAAGGAGTGACAGCTCACAGATGCTGCCGCGAGTCCCCGCTGTACAGCTGGGAAGAGAGTCTATCACTGTGATCTTCAAGAGAACATAAGGTGTAGTGCCTCTGCAGGAGGCCTAATTTCTGATGTTTTGAAGTAAGCTTTTTTGTTTTTTCTTTTTAAGGCTGAAAATAGAGTTTGCTGTCTCATTCGCTGTTTCCCCATCACATACTGCCCGTAGTGGTGGAAGTGAGAGAGCGGGTAGTTGGTGCTGTCACTTACTGGTGGAACAAGGGAGGAAGAAGTGACATTGGCCGTGAACTTATTATCTAGTGTTAAGAGGCATTCAGCATCCAGTCTTGCTGCTATGCTTATAAAATCTGGATTGAATTTCACAGTGTTGCTGTCGTATTGGCTTTTTTCCCAAGAAGTCCATGGCCAAAATGACAGCAGTGCTTGAGGGTGATCATTGCTGGTCCTCCACTTATCCTGGTGTACCCTCTCTTCCCAAGAGAAGTAGTGTCAGACTTCTGTAGTGGAGTTAATCATAGAATCTTCATGGTTGGAAAGGACCTTTGAGATCATCAAGTCCAACCACACACACACAACCTGCCCCCCCCTACAATCTCTGCCACTAGGGCATGCCCTGAAGTGCCAAATCTATATGTTTCTTAAATACCTCTAGGGATGGTGACTCAGCCACCTCCCTGGGCAGGCTGTTCCAGTGCCTGACCACTCTTTCAGTAAAGTAATTCTTCCTAATATCTAATCTAAACCTCCCCTGCCGCAACTTCAGACCATTTCCTCTGGTCCTGTCATTATTCACTTGGGAGAAGAGGCCAACACCCGCCTCTCTGCAGCCTCCTTTCAGGGAGTTGTAGAGGGCAATAATCCAGCGCTGGTCAGGTGGAGAAGGTGCTCTACAGATGCTGATGCCTTTGTGAGTGTTTCACCGTTTATGGATGGATGATAAAGGAGCATCTGAAGACAGTGAGAGAAGCTACATGTACCCTCTTAGCCCAATGGCCTGTGTACTGCACGGAAGGTGGGGCTGATCCGGTGAAGTAAATTTGGCTGGGTTGAGTTGGCTTGAATGCCAAGTTGAGACAGTCTCTGTAACAAATAAAACCTAGTTGTATATTTATGTAGGAAGCCTGTGTGATCTTGGGCTTAGGTGCTGAGGGCATATGAAGCCTCTCTGCTCTTAGTGGGTTGGTTGCCTGTGAGCCATAAACCCTAAGTAAGCAAAACTTCTCATATTTTTCCAATCCACAGCTGACTTTGGTGGCTCTGCTTTGCCTTTTTTGCAGTCCCAACATCACAAAGAACAAGATGTCCCAACAGCTGGTGTGGTGTTGGTGTCTGAGATAGGGAACCTTCGTGTATAGGATCCGGGTGGTGCGTTCATGGCTGGTCACCATTTTCCTGCCTCGTCCTCTGAAGGGTCTCGCTGCTGTGCAAGGAGCCACAGGTTGGCTCTTCCTCCTGTACAAAATACACTGGGGCTTTACTCTTCTCAGCCCATGTTATACTTTATAAACTGCTGTTGGAAATGGAAAAGAAAGCAATTCTGATTTGTGTTCTTTCAGAGCCCTGTGCTTTAGACAAAAACACACAGGATAAGTCTGGCCCTTCCCTCTATTCACTTTTCATAGCCTCCTTTGTTTTTAATTTATATATCTTTTTATTCTAAATTCCTCCCATCCCCAAAATAGAACAGCCATCAGCCTGCAAGCGAAGGTTGCCAGACGTTGGTCTTGTGGATTATAGTGGCTTTTTGGCTCAATTGGAAACTGAGCCCCACCCTACGTAGGCTTGGATTAAAAATAGCCTTTCTTTTCAGCAGGCTGAAAACTCTACACAAGACATTTGCATCTTGGTTTCTGGGGCACTGGCAGCCATGGGAAGCCCTTCAGCTGTAAAATACCTCAGAAAATGTGTTTGCTGCTAATTAATCCAAAAGTGCTAAGGTGGCTGGTGTCAGGGAGGTGTGTGGCCAACCGTCTGACTGCCAGCCATGGAGTTTTGATAGATATCGAGTAAAGGTTTAGCCATGCTTCTTGCCAAACCTGAAAGAGCTGAAAACTGAAGACCACAGGCTCTGTAGTCCAGTGGCCTGGGAAGAGCCCATGGTGCATCCTTGTTAGTGGAGAGAGTTGGCTGGATGGGATGAAGAGAGGAATGGATACCTTGTCACTGAGCCTCAGGGGCAGGAAGGAGTCAAGGCCTTTTTTGAGTCCTTAAATGTCTATCTTGGCTTAGGCAGCTGCTAGGAAAATACTGTCAGAAGCTCTTATGCTTCATTCTTATGCTGTGGCCAGCGGGTGGGGGGAGGTCATCCTCCCCCTCTGCTCTGCCCTGGGGAGGGCACATCTGGAGTGCTGGGGCCAGTGCTGGGCTCCCCGGGTCAAGAAGGACAGGGAACTGCTGGAGAGGGGACAGCAAAGGGACACCAAGATGCTGAGGGGACTGGAACAGCTCTCTGATGGAGAAAGGCTGAGGGATTTGGGTCTCTTTAGCCTGGAAAAGAGACGGCTGAGGGGGGATCTTATCAACACTTATAAATACTGACAGGGGGGGTGTCAGGAGGACGGGGCCAGGCTCTTCTCAGTGGTGCCCAGGGACAGGACAAGAGGGAATGGGCACAAACTTGACCATGGGAAGTTCCACCTAAACCTGAGGAGGAACTTCTTTCCCGTGAGGGTGGCAGAGCCCTGGCCCAGGCTGCCCAGGGAGGTGGGGGAGTCTCCGTCTCTGGAGCCATCCCAAACCCGCCTGGAGGCGTTCCTGTGCCCCCTGCTCTGGGTGACCCTGCTCTGGCCGGGGGTGGGACTGGGGGATCTCCAGAGGGCCCTGCCAACCCTGTGATTCTGTGATTAGCCATGACAGTAACATCTTGGAGCGATAGCAAGGTGTCTCATGGATGTCAGGAGGACCCTGAAGTGCTGCTCTCTGGAGGGGGAGTGTCTGGGGACGGAAGGGGTTCCTGGATGGGGAGGTGCTTTCACGGAGGAAGGTCCAGCAGACTTGCAGGTCACTAGCTCTAGGACAGAAGGGCAGAGGAAGGAAAGTGCTTCCTACAACTGCTCTTCTAGCTGGTTGTATGAGCTTGGCAGGGAGCTGAGTGAGAAAGGGCATGTGTGCTGCTCCGATGGCTGGAGGTCACGCATTCAAGGGGAGATAGCAATCCTGGCCTAAAACCACAGCCTTTTCTCACCTTCATACTGATCAGTGTTTTGATGCCCAGCAAAAAGAACAGCAGCGTTCTGGGGCTGCACTAGGCATGATGCTGCCAGCGTGAGTATGTCCCAGCTCAAGTGCTGCAGGGAGACGTACAAAGGCCAGGAGATGGCTCAGCCCTGTCTGTCCAGACCTGAACTCCTCATTCCTCCCTCTTCTTATAAAAAAGAAAAAAACAATAAGGGCAAGAGGTTGACTGCTATCTGGTGTGGTGATCCCATTCCCCCACTGTCTATTGCAAAAGCCGAGCCTCAAGCCAAGCCTTCTCGGGCAGGTCTTATTGGTTGGCCGTGGGATAGCAGGGAAGAGTCAAGTGCCTCCTTGCTCTGGGCATCTGTTCTCTGCCTCCTGAACCTCAGCTGCTGACTTCTTGCGTTGTTTAATTTGTTTTCCACTGTCCATGGCCATGCTTGTGTGAGGCAGCAAGTTGTTTTACAGGCTGGTAGCCAATGGCAGGCACTGTCAGGCTCCCCCGGGATGGGAGGCAGGCGGTGCTGCTCCAGCTCAGCCATGAGCCCCTGCGGCTGTTTAGGGCCGGGGTGGGAATAAATGAGCAGGGGAGTGGGGTGGGAGGAGGGCAGGGGGCTCTGCCCGCTGCCTCTTACACGGCTGTTGATGACCAGTGTGCTCTGTGTGCCTGGAATGGTTTACGTGACCTTGTTGTTCAAATGCCTCTCCAAAATGCCTTTTTCTCTCCAATTCTTGTAGACTCTGCCTTGGCTTGTTCTGTTTCTAGTTCTTCTGTGCTAGACTAGACTGTAAAAAAAAAAAAAAAAAGTGAAATATTATCTGTCTTATAAAACCTTTGTAAACAGTCATGAAACTGTCTGTAGGAGGACGGTAAAAGGATTTTGTTTCTCCCAAACCCTAGGGACAGAGCCTTCAGCTTTTGTCTAACTCGGTTGCATGTTTTCACTTCAGCTGTGAGTCAGGGGGCTATTTGTTCATATCTCAAATTCTTAAAGTGGAAAAAACTGACTCCTGCAGTCATATCTTTACTACAGACATTTTTTTGCTAGAGGAAACTGAATTTTTCTTGAAAAATTGTTAGCTAGGCTGCTTTTTAAAACTGTATAAATACAGGAACTGTATAAAAACAAGGCAGTGTTAACTATAGTCCATGGCAGGGCCAGGTCAAGGAAAGGAAAAACCTGCAAGGCACCGATTTAGGAAAAAGCATAAAGAAGAATGAGGAGAAGAGACTATCCTGAATATCCTCAGAAGTGCTGCTGTCCTGTGTCGGTGGTTCCAATATCGGGTGCTGAAGGAGGCGATGCCGTGTTTTGCTGGAGGTGTCGGTGACCGCTGGGGCGTCGGCAGAGAGGGCAGTCCGTAATCCTGCCCCTGACCTGCGCCCCATCACTGCAGCTCCTGCCAGAGGTCTGTTTGCTAGAGCTGCTTCTGTTGCCTTGGCTCCAAGCGATGGGGAGACTGTTTTGCTAGGGGAAAAAAAAAAGAAAGTTAATTGCAGAGCTCTAGGGACATCCTCTTAGATTCCTACTGAAATTGTTGTGTCTCATTGAGGTGGTGGGATACACAGCTCAAGAAAAATCCCCTTTGTTCTCACTCGCTTTTTTTACTGAAGATCAACATATGAAAAGTATTTTGATACTAGAAGGAAAATAGGAAGGCATGTGATTCTGCACTCATTTTATATATATGGGACTGATCTTTTGACAATATATTGGGGATTAAATTAGGGCTCTCCAGATCTGAATGCACAAGTTGTTTAAAACGCAGGTCGAAGACCTTGGATAACAGAAGCTTGTACCTGCTCTGGATTAGATGGAAGGTGGTGGGAGGGTTACTGAAACAGGGTTGCACTTGTGTGCCATTTACATGTTCTTCCCAGCCTGTTGTGTTGGAATCTGAAAACTATAGGTAAAGTCCTGCTTTTCTATACGCTCTTTCCCTCAAAGTATCTGTGCAGCTTGGATTGCTGGAGCTGACTGGACAAGCGAGGCGTGATCCTACTCTGTGTGCTGGAAGTACCACGTAACACTCGGCATTGTCTGGGTGATGCTGTTTGTGTCAACATTGTTTCACGAGAGCATCCCACCTCTGATGTACCCATTAGCTTCCAACGGGAACTGGAGACTGGAGCTCTTTGGGTTACCATATTCATAGCAATGTGTGTGTCTTCCCAAATTTGTTCAAGTTTTGTTCTTTTTTAATGTTTATGTTGGTACCCTACCCAAGGATGTTGCTAGGGTACGTGCTACCATCCCAGCCCTGGTTGCAGGAGCCCAGGGTCCCAGGACATCTGCTCGATGGGCTGCCCTCAAAATAACAGGGCAGGGGAGTTGCTGAGCAGCTTCTCCCACTGCCTCTCCGGTGCTACAGCGTAGAAGAGTGTCTTGCTCTGCCTTCACCAGGAGCCAAACTGACCTTGCTGCCTTTGACTCTGCCCTGCTGGGAAGGATGGGGTTGGTGGATGAGGTTCCGTGTATCCCTGTTTTTCTGGGAGAGCTCAACCCAGCCCCTCCCGGCAGGCGAAACCGCTGGGCCAGCACCAAAGTTCTCAGTGTGTCCAGAGCAGCACTAACCAAGTGGAAACTTGAATTCAAGCTACCCATCCCTGTAATTGGCATTCATAGCTTGTGAAGCAGTGCTTCAGCTGGGTCGCTTGCTCAACAGCGTCTGGGAGATCGTAAATCCCAGGTCCTTGTTTACGCTGCCATCGCAATCTTGTGTTCCTTCCTGCTAATCAGCCGGGAAGGGTCTGTGGAGCGTTGTTTGGGTTTGGAGCAGGGCTGTGGTTTTGAGATTCCAGGATGGAAAGTCTGGTCCCAGGGACAGTCTTGGATGCTCTCCTGCCTGGGAGCCCCTGCAGCAGGACGCTGATGAGCAGCCTGATGCTTCAGCCCAGCGCTGTTTTCCTTGGGTTAAAACAGTGTTTGCCTACACTGGAAGTGCTGAGCAGCTGCAGTGCTATATGCATATCTATATTCCACTATAAATCCTGAAGTTAAACGTTTCCTTGACCCAGAATAGAACAGGGTGCTTGTCTCCATCTGGTCACAGAAATAAAGGAAGTGAGTTCCAAAGCAATATGGCAATTAAGCTTTTTCTTCCTGAATTCTGCAGGAAACGTTTTGCCTCCAAGAACGGACAGTGAGGACTTTATCTTAGGGAATACATAGGGTGTTTGTAGGTGAATGTAAAGTTATCTTATTGTGATTGGTATTGTGCAGACAAGCAGGGATAAGGCTGGCCCCTGCTTTTAGGAACTTTCTGAGATCGCAACACTTTGAAGGAGGTCAACAGAGAACAAATGGAAATACATTTACAAATGCGTTCATGTTTCTCAGTGGTCCTGGAAGTAATAAGCAACTTTCTGAATCCTCACTGAGGTAGAATTCACCTTTCCATAGGTATAGAGACATTAAGGCCATTTACTCAAAATATTTTCATTAATGTCTGACCTAAACTGTAGCCTGCTCCTTTCTGCACTGTTTGGCAGAGGTCGGGACTGAGTTTTCCCTGGGGACACGGATGGGAGGTTCCGGTGCAATCCTGCCCTTCTGCTGCCCACCCCTTTGTAACGTTCTTGTTGATCTCATTTCCAGCTGGGCTCTTGCCACCGTTTTATATAAACCAAATGCTCAAGCAAAGGCAGTGTAGCCAGACTTCTTGTTCAAAACTTGAAAAACTTACATTGCTTCTGCCCAGCTAAGAAGCTCCTGAAAGTTACCGTAGCCGTCCAGAGGCCGTCTGGATTTGGCAGTGTCCAGCCTGCTTTAGTTAGATCCACCGCGAATGGCAAGACCTTTTATACCTCCCTCCCTGTCTCCCCTTTCTCTAGGGGGTATATACCATTTTCTGGGTTATATGGGGTTGTTTTAGTTGGTCCCTTTGCTCCCTGTCTTCTGAAGGTCTGTATAAGGAGGTCTTGGAAAGCCATGAAATGGAGTGAGATTCTGCCCTGGAACCCCCTGTTAGGCAAGAGCCTTGACAGCCAGGACTGGTCAATAATTCACTTCAGCAATTAAGGCTCGTGCATTGGGTTGATAGCAACTTGGCACATGGCAAGGTGTTGCACTTTCACGTGTCACACTTGTAGCTAATATTCTTGATCAGCATGTGGACCTCTGGTGTAATTCCTGTTGTACCTCGTGGTGGTATTGTTCCCAGTTATAGATCTCCCTCTTCTACCTGCAAAGTTGCTTCGTGCCTTCTATCAAATGGTGTGCCTTGCTTAGTCTTGGCTTTATGTAGAATCTATAGATGTATTTTTTAATATTTTTATTTTTAATTTGGAAGGATGAAGGTTTTTCTAATACTAATTCATAAAGCATTAAACTCAGCAGCAGCAACAGATTGTGAGCGTAAGAAATCTGCGGTCAGAGCAGAGGCTGGCTTCACAGCATAGAGATCTGTCTGCTACTAGTAGCGGGTTTTTATGGGCTGGAAAATGTGAGACAGGTTACTCATTAACGGTGTAATGAGCTGTATGGTGAAGATTGCACCCTAGGGACCTGAAGGCCATGGATGGCAGTTTGCAGTGTGTGTGAGCGGCAATCCAGCTCTACCTCGCCTTCCTGCAGACCTGCAGTGCTGGCGGGAGCCCCTGACCTTAGCCTCCGCAGGAGGTCCCTTCTACAGAAGGTTTTCTGCTGGGGTCCTGGGACAAAAGGAGCAGTTGGGGGGGAAGCTAGCAAAAGCAGGCAGGAGCTAAATACCAGGAAAAGCTTCGAGGTCCCTTGAGAGAAGATTTCGGATTAGTTCAACACCACTAAATTTGCAGGCCTACTTGCATAACATGATGAGCCGTGTACCAAAATCTTCTCCCTCCAGCCCCCGGCAGGATGGCCAGATGAGATGCCGGTGGCTCCTCAAAGACCCTCTGGGGCTGGGCTGGCACACGGGCTGCTGCCGGCTGGGGCTGTGCCTGCCCCGGGTTTGCCCCGGCTCCCCAGCACCCAAACCCTTCTGGCAGTGGGAGGGGAGGCGCAGGTGAGCTGTGTGGGACTGAGGAGCCACCCAGGGGCACGCTCCCACAGCCTCCCACCAGCCCGGCAGCAGACTGGTCTGGGCAGTGGTCAACACTTGGCTGAAAGTCTGTTTGCTGGTCGGGGCAGGTTGTGACTGCGGTGGTATAACCTCTTCTTCCTCAGGTGGAAGATATTAAGCAGCCCCTGACCTCTGTATCTGCATAATTGCCGGTCTTGCTGCAGTCCATGCAGTTATTTTTCGAGCCACATCCTTTTGGCTGTTGTAATCTTATTTTGAAGATTACACCAATTTTATTAGTAATCTAATAGGCTGCTTCTGTACACAAGTCACTGGTGTTGCCTGGCATTGGAGATAGCTCGTGTTTGCTGTTGACTTTTTAAACCAAAATGAGATACAGTGCTTGGCTTTGGTAACAGTATTTATGTTTTAGTGTTTGGAAAGTGAGTCTTCTCAGGGGAAAAGTCTGGCTCAAGGAGCTGAAAACTTTGCAGAGCTGTTGCTGCTGCTCAGGCTGCAGAGTATTTATCACTGACAGAAAGTGAAAAGGCTTAGGATGGACTTTATGAAAATATGAGCCTCTTGTGAACAAATCTGTACACCTGTCACTTACCTTGTGGCACAATCTGCAGTTCAGATTGCTTTTTGGTGTCTCTCAAAACTTTCTATTTTGTGCTTATGAAGAGACCTTAGTACAAAGAACTACATTCCTATTAATTGCAGCTTTTGCAAATTATTCTGAAGCTTATTCCATGAGGATGCAGTGCACATGAATGCTTTGTATTTCCCAATTGTAAATGTGTCTAAACCGAATGTTGCCAGAAAATGGATCGGAATGGCTTCCTCATTCAGAAATCTTAGTCAGACAGTCACTTGTGTTCCGCACTAGCGCAATTCTGGTGTCACTGAGTTACGGTGGGTGGTTGTGTGGAGCATCTTCTCCAGGTGAGCAGAGGGTTGCCTAAGCCGTGTCAGGGACTAGCCTGGGCCATGGACAAACAGGGCAGCTGAGGCGCAAGATGGAAAGGTACGTTTGTGCCTGCAAGACCTAGTCCAGCCTTTCTCCAGCAGCCTGGTCTGTGGTGTGGCTGAGCTGGTCTAACTGGGGTGCCGTGCAAGGGTGGTCCCTCCTTCCCTGTGCTGATGCCCCTTTGGTCCCCCAGCAAGCTGGGACAGGGGGACCAAAGTCTTGAGGGGGAGAAGGACAGGGACAGGGTGGCCTTCGGATGGCAGCCTGCAGTGAAGTCTGCCCTACTTGGGTGCAGTTTTACCGTGTGTCCAGGTCAGCGTGCTTCTGTCTTCATCAGCTTTCACCTCAGGCCGTTGTCATCACCCAAAGAAAAGTGTTTTCTTTGGGGCGTGATAGGTGCAAGGTGCACTCCTGGTGGGTCAGGCGGCCTCTATTTTGTCTCAGAGATGAGGTAGCAGAAAGGCTGTGGAAGCGCCTTGGAAGTCGTGGTGCCTTGCTCGGGCTGAGACCCGCCTGCGGCACCGACCCCAGCAAACCCTGACGGTACCGCAAACCCCGGCAGCACTTTCGGCGCTGGCTTCTGCCTTGGGGAGCGCAGCAGATCCAGCAACTGCTTTTCCAGTGAAAGTGCAGAAAGAGTTCCTAGGTCATCTTTAGTTTCTCTCTCTCTTTACAAAAAAAACCTCACCCAACCCTAGACTCCCCATTGCCCGTGATCTCAAGGGAATAACTTGTTCATTTTTTTTCCACGTATTCCCTCTCCACACCCACCTCTTGTGTCTTCGAATTTAATGAAGTGGGTGACTCAGTACTAAATATAAAGCCCGCTTCCGGCATCATCTGCCGTGGCTCATTTCCTGGAGCTGACATCAGTGGAGCCTCCGATGTCCTTATGAAATAGCGAGACGCGAGAGATCCTTTCCCGGGTGTTCTGGGCATATTTGCTGGCTCCTTTGGTGACTGCAAGGCTCCCTGCTCCAAGCTGTGAATAACGAGTCAGTTAATTACTAAGCTGAGCGCTGTTGGAGCACAGGGTAAATCAGGCAGGTCCTCAGATCTGTTTTGCACTGCAAAATCATATTCTAGTTTGCAAGCGTTTTTTAAATAAAGACTAACTTTCAGTCCCGACTGCATATGTAAGTTTTTTATTAAATAAACATGAGCTTGACTAATGTCTTGCTTTCTTCCTGACGACAGGCTTGCTGAAAGAGCAGCTCAGGAATCTTCTGGGGGGGAATCTAGCGAAGGCGGATCTTTTTTTCTTTAAAAAGACTGATAAATTGAGGAGTGAAGGTCCAATGCCTGATCCTCAGTTGACAAATCCTTCCACAGCTGTTTACATTGATGGAAAGCATTCTGCAGTTGGTCACAACTGAAGGTGAAGGCAAGAGGCATATAAAACCTCAGTTTGTATTAAAAAGCACAGGGGAGAGTGCTTCTATCCATCTGTGCATCATTTCATTAAAATCCTTATCTTTAGAAGCCAACACGGACAGAACTGGAGGAGGGGAGCATCTTGCACATGGTGAATGGTCACTGATCCCACTTCGAAATGGGATGGTGACTGGCCACTCAGCTTTGCTCTCTAAAGCCCTGGCTCATGTTTTCTTTCTGATGGAGTAGGCTATTGAGGTTACCTTGTTTCTCTTCCACCTAGGTACTTTTTTATTTTATTTTGTTTTATTAAAGGAGAGGAGATGCTGCTGAAAATGCTTGCTATGCCGCTTGCTGTGCAGGCAGGGCCAGGCAGGGGCAGGAAGCTGAGCCACCTTTGCCCCTCCTGGATCTCCTGAGGCTGCTGTGGCCCAGCCCTCTGGCCAGGGGGGTTTCTCTAGCATGGGGATGTGGGAGGGGGCCAGCATGTCCTACACCCCCTTGGCTGGATGACAGTGGAACTGGCTATATCCTGGTAAACAGCTTTTTTAGGCAGGAGCTAGAGGTGCCTGCAGGGAAAACCATTCACAGAAATCGAGGGTTGGCATAGCATTCCCAGGGACGTGTGCATCACCATGGGTTTCATTAGTTGTCTTGTATGGCTTCCAGTATGCACAGAATCAGGTAATGGTTTGGGTGGGAAGGGACCTCAAAGCCCCCCCAGTGCCCCCCCCTGCCCTGGGCAGGGACACCTCCCACCAGCCCAGGCTGCTCCAAGCCCCGTCCAGCCTGGCCTTGAACCCCTCCAGGGATGGGGCAGCCACAGCTTCTCTGGGCTCATCCCATCACTACAATATCAGCATGGCATCTCTTGGCATTGCTAACTAGGGGTGGAAAAGACTGCTCCTGGAGCGGGCAGGAAATCCCAGTGTCCAGGAGCAGGTGGTTGTCCTCTCCTGGGTGGTGGGACTCACTGCGGAGCCCACTGTAGCCGAAGCTGGATGAAGCTGAGGACTGGATGTGCTCCCATGCTCCCCCAGAGCTTTGCCAGAGGGTCTGTACTTGAGGGCTAGTAGTGAGGGGAGAGGGACAAGGTGACTCCGGGGTTTACTCTCTCTGCTCCCCCGTCACCTGGAAGGCAGCAGCTGCTGCTCCCACAGCCCTCGTTGAGTAACCTCTGGAGGGCAAATACGCATTAGCGGCCTCCCAGCGAAACTTGGCAGCGGGAGCTGGGGAGGAGATGTGTCCTTGCGCAACGATATGCTGGAGGGATCCTGTGATCCGCAAGTCCTTGTGCGTAAACCTTGGTCCTGATGCTCCGTGCAGGGGAGGGACATGTCACCTGGGTGGAGTGACTTCTGAGCACCTGGGGCATCTTGTGCTTCCCTAAAAGGCTTTCTTAAAGAGGGAGGAAGGGGGAAATGCAGTGGTACATTGGTTTGACCATAAAACTTCCTATTTTGGAAGAGCGTGTGTGACGGGCGGTGCTGGAGGAAGTGGGCTGGGAGTGCCCGGGGAGCTGGGCGTCCGCTGCCTGCCATCGGCACACCCCGGCGCGGCCGGTCTTGGGGCATGACGTGGGGATGAGTGGTGCTGGCACCGCCGCAGAGCTATTTTAGGCTTGAGTGTAATTGCAGGTTGGACCGACAGGACTGGATTTGGAGTATTTGGAGAGCAGAGTGTTCTGAAAGCTGTGGAAAAACTGGCTATCGCTGATCCTTTGCAAATGAGCAAGATGGGTATTTCACATGCCCTGCCCATGTATCGGATAAACTTCTCCCAGTGAGGATCTGTGCTGGCTGAGGACAGTGGGCAGCAATGTGCTTTCCCTTCCTGGCAGAGGGAACGGCAATAGCTTTTAGCTAGTAGGGTGCATTGCACTTACCTGGAAGAAGTGATGAAGTGGAGGTGCGAAGACCTGGTGGCTTTTGAAGGCTGGTGGCTTTTAGGTGTCGGCTTCTGCGGTGTGAATCTGCCACCTCTGCACCTGCAGGTCCTGCTTTGCTCTCCCAGAGACGTGGAGAGGAGGTTTTTCTTTTCTCTCCCAAAAGCAGACATTGCTCCTGCAGCAGCTCTGCCGTTGACAGAAATCACAACCTATTTTGGGAGGGAGCCAGGCTTTGGCACGCTCTCCTCAGGACCCGCCAAGCCCCAAGGCCTCGGTGCTTCCTTACCCTTCCAGGATGAATTTGTACTGTGCAACGTGCTCACTCATTCAGCGAAAAGTGGAGGGGCTAAACTTCCTGAAAATTTTCTTCAGTTTTGTTGCACGTTTGCCCCGAGGCCGGGTGGGCTGGGGTCAGTCGCTGGTTTGGGCCGGAGCAGCGGCTGGGCTCCCTGTGCCCGGGGCTGGTGCCGTAAGTCGGAGCGGGGTCGGAGTCGCCCTCCCCTCCACCCCTCCCCTGCGCAGGCAGCCTGGCCTCCCTGGGCTGCAAAGGTGTTTTTCAAGCCAACTTCTTTCAAGTTGCAGCTGCAATTCTGGGCATAAACCCCTCTGCTTTGGTTTTCATTATGTTTACCATCCTGAGTAGGTTGTGGCTTTGGGGTTGGGTTGTTTTTGGGTTTTCTATACCTCTCTTGAAACTTTACAGCTGGAAGCTAAATTTTCAGGTGATACTCAAGAAGTGGGTCCAGGCGATGACTCACTTTCCTGGCTGACGTCATTTTTTAAAAGAAACAAAAATCCCCAGTGACCCTATTGGTCAAGTATTCTTAATTTTTAGAACAGTCACGGGCTCTTCAAATTCGTCACTAATTCCAATATTGTGTTTATTAGTAAGTGTCATCCTTTTAGCTACAGGAGGGCTCAAACGTTATGGACTTAGAGGAACAGCAATTTCTGAAAGATGTGATTATGTTTCGGAAATCCCACTTAACCTTTTTGGTGATTGATTCTGCTCCTGTGCATTGCATCAGCACCGCACAGTACACCATGTTTCATTGCTTGTGCCTTCCCGGTTGATAGCAGATGTCTCTCCGTGTTTCCTCTTGAGCAGACAGGGATTAATTGTGGAGGTAATGCAATGTATGACAGTACGGACCAGCTCTGAGCTCTGTATTTACCATCCATTCAGACCATTTCCCTTTTTTTTTTGTGTGTGTGTGTGTGTGGAGGGACTGTGGGGTGAAATAACCTGCAGCATCTTCCTTCAGCCCAGACTAAGGCTGAATAGATCTGGATCCTCATTGCTCTGTTCGTGAGCTTCTGGTGGTTTGAGACAGCCATAAAATAAGTACATAAAACAAAAGACAAGCTCTGTGTCGCTGTTTGGCTGGACCGGCAGAAAGCTAGCAATGCAAAATGCATTTAATTTCAAACAGTAAAGGTAAAAATTGTCTGGGTTGTTTGTTTTTAAAATAATAATAATAAAAGTTTGCTTGTCTAAAAGCTTTATATCTCGCTGCTTCCTGTTCCCAAGTGCCAAGCAATAAAAGAACAAAAGGTAGTTGTTGGGGGGGGGGCTCCCCCATCCCTGTCCTGTGTGAGTGTCCCGCTCCCTCAGTCTTTCCAACTTTCCGACTTTCCAGCCTTTCCCTTTGCGACGCCGCCGCGTCCCGGGAAGCGACCTCCCCTCGCTGGGCGGGGGCACCGGGGAGGAGGAGAGGCAAGGGTGGAGAGGAGGAGGAGGAGGAGGAGGAGAGGAAAGAGAGGAGAGGAGGAGGGAGAGGGAGAGGTAAGAGAGGAGAGGAGCAGAGGTAAGAGAGGGGAGGAGGAGGAGGGAGAGGTAAGGGAGGAGAGGAGGAGGAGAAGGGAGAGGTAAAGGAGGAGGAGGAGAGGGAAGGGGGNGGAGGAGGAGGAGGAGGAGGAGGGAGAGGTAAAGGAGGAGAGGAGGGGGAAAGGTAAGGCTATATCTCCTGCCATTTACTGTGCTGGCTGCCACTCGGGTTCTGGGTGCGAGCGCATGCCAGGGATTGCCCTGCAACGACTTGTGCTTTTATTTTCTCAGCAAAATGTCTAGGGTTTCCTAACGCTGTATTAGATAAAGGAAAATAGCTCTAGGCGGAACGAAAAAGATTAATCTCAGGTTTTAATGCGTCTTAAATTTGGAATTTATCTGTGCACCTGACTGAGCAGCACATGCAAATGGAGCAGCAACAAGTGCTGCGCCGGGCTTTGCATCACCCAGTGTTTAATTTTCGGAGTGAAGGCTGAGGGTGTGCCTCCCAGAAGTCTCGGTCTGGGACACGTCTTTCCCCATCTCTGTCTGCAGCAGGCTTTTAAAAAGCAGAACTGCTTAAACTTGCATGTTAGAAGTGTTAAATATTTAAACGTTTGCCTTGCAGAAAGTGTAAGTAGCTCTCAGTACTTTTGGGAAGTGGCTGTAGGTTGGTGGCCGTGGTGGCTACCTATCTTTTGGGGTCTTTTGCCTGGAGAGGCTGGGCTCCGAGTGCTGCTTTGCTATTCCAGTGGGAATGTGGCATCGCATTCTGGCAGGAGTTTGTTTCCAAACTGAGGAGTTTATCTTGTGCGCTGTGTTTTCTGGGGAAGGCTGGCTGTGCTTGATGCTGGAAGCAGCGTGGAAGACACTCTCCAAATGCTTTAGCGGCGCTACTGGCTAGAACACTTGTGTACCAAATACTTTTAAGGATTGGACTGAAATGCTGAATTTTTTGTGCTGAAAAAGTTAGGCTTGACATGTCTGAAAAGCTGTGAAACACATCTAATGTCGCTTCTTGCTGTCCGGATTTTGTTTATACTGAATGTGTCGCTCTGAGGTTTTGCTTGAGTTATACTTTACTCTTACCCTGCATTTATTCTGCAAAACAACTGGCTGTAAAAAGTGATTTCCAAGCTGGAGGACTCTCGCACCCTCCTGACGTTGGGAGCGGCGATGAGGTTGCCTGCTGTTCGCAGCGCACGCATCTCTCCAGCCGTGACATCTGTCCTGGCGGTCTCGGGCACCGACTGAGCTGCCAAACCCAGGGAGGAGGAGGAGGCAAAGCAGCTTGAAGGGACCCAAGGGGATGTTAGTGTTCACTCCGGGACTGCTGGATGTGTCTTGGAGATCCTGCCTGGCCTGGAAACCTGCTAGTTAGGTTGCATTTTGCAGAGATTAGGAATGGTTGTCCAAATTCCCAGAGGCATCGAATAGAGCTTGCTTGATCCTGGACTGGTGACCGCTACTTCTTGCTCCTGATCGCTCCTCCCCGGAGTACGTTAAATCACAGAGAAGCGTGGGGAAGACCCTGCTGTCACAGTGAATGTGATTTCACTCTCATGGCAGGCTCCTGGGAGGCAAAGACAGCAGCTTCCTGCTCTTCTGGCCATTTAGCATTAATCTTTGAGATTAATGTTCCTGCTTTTGTTAAGGGTAGATAGGATCTGTACCATCTTCTCTAGAGAAAGTAAGTGTTGAATTTACAGGGTTTTATTCTACTTCCAAAAGCCGCTAGGACAGCTATGCAGTGGTGCTGATTTATTACAGTCTAGTGTTGCTTTTTTGCTCTAAATCAAATTATTTTGACTTATTTTCCTTTTTCCCAAGTGCTTTCTAAACAAGATTACAGGCAGCAGGGGAAGAATGGAAAAAAGTTTTTCTTTTATCAGTAGCTCTTTCTAGTAAGAGATCAGTTACTGAAATTCTTGGTTTTTAAGAGACTTTTGAAACATAATTCCAATGCTTAGAGTACGGTTTGTAGTTTCTAGTGCTTTGTTTCTCATTTAAGAAGACATTCACTGACACGCTTCTCTGGATGTCTATCACCAGCAGTCACTGGGCTGCTCGGATTTCATCCCTGGCCGTGCCATTTCAGGACAGCTCTGTTTATCTTCAAACTGATAAAACAGTCTGCGAAATCACTGGACCACAGCTGTACCTCTTCTAAGAGGTTGCACGAAACCCACCCTCCCAAAATTAATTGCTGAAATTCCCTATTGTCCAGCTCTCCCAGGATCGGCTCCACCACGCCGGGTGTTTGGCTTGCAGGAGCTTGTCTGCTGGCATTGAATAAGCAGTGAGTGTGCTGTGATTTAATTTAGGGATCGGGCCGATTCCACCGCCCGGGCAGGAAGGAAGTTTAACAGAGTGAGTAACGCTGTGTGCTTTATCATGGCACACTGAATATTGGTGGCTTTGCCTGGGCTTCTGAGAGCGGCGGCTGGGGGTTGTTGGGGTTGAGGTGGGTCGGGGCTGCATGGCCTTGGCTCCCATCAGCCTTTCAAAGGCTTTATCCAGCTGCTGGGGCCAGGGCACAGGCGGAGCTCTGCGGCTCACCCCCGTGAGGAACTGGGCTCCTTTTGGGATGAATATTGGGAAACGGAGAGACACATGCTTAAAGCATGTTGAGGGTAACCTGCAGGTCTCAGCAAGCAGGTCCTGCTCACTTCTGGGGAAGGAAATTAGCACTGATTCAGCCTTGTGATCCTCATCCCCCCTCACTTGTGCAGCCGGGGAGCCTGTTGGCTTTCCCACCATCTCTCTTAGGGTCCTGTCATAAAGCAAGCAATGTGATGGGCAGTAAGAGCTGGGTCATTTCTTGAAGTCTCTGATATAAATTTATGGTTAAGATACAGAATAAGCAGAAGGAAGTGTTTATTGCTGCTCTTTATTTGGGGGACTACACAAGAATAAGAATTACTGTCAGTATAAGAATTTTCTGAAAGGCTAGCATGATTTTTCTGTGCCTGAGCCAGGAATTTAAATTAAGCCTTCTGAGTCTCAGTCCATTAGCTAAGGTCTGACCACCACCTCTTCTCTCTTTTACCTTTGTCTGCTTAGGTTTAAATTATCTCTGAATCTTACTTGCTTTTGCAAGTTCCAGGCAGGATGAGTGTTCAGCCTTTCCTTTCTGAGAGGGCTTGAAAGGATCACCTGTTTCATGTTGTACTAATTAGCTAATGGGCAATATTGCTGTTCTCTTTCCACTGATGTGAACAAACTATTGAAATTGAAAAATGAGTTAAACCAATCTAGTGGGTTATGATCTTAAATGTGCTCTAATCCTGGAGTAGTTGCTCTGCTAAAACCAGAGGTGTGCCAAAATGCAGTGTTTAGGAGAAGTATTTGGCAAAGAAGCTTTGAAGGACTGATTCATTGGTGCCTCGAGCAGCCTTTTATCTGGTTTCTGCTGTGCCCCGCAGATGATAAGTAGTCTGTAGGTGCACGTAGTAGAGTTGGAGCAGTGAGGTCAGGATGCTGATGGGTGTGTGGGAGTGAGTGCAGCCACAAGGTCCAGCGGGCAGCTGCCCTCCTCCTTCAAAGCCAGCGCTGCCCCTGCTTTCATCGTCCGTCCAAGCCATTTGGCCCTGGTCTTCCACGCCAGGAGCCCTCAGAGAAGAGTGCAGGTCTGCAGAAAGCTTTCTGTGCATCTCCCTTCCATTTGAGTCCCAAGCCAGTTTTATGTTTCTGTTGGTTCAGCCTCCTCACGGTAAAGGCTGGGTGGTGAGAGTGAGCAAGTGTCCATCTGCTGTACTCCCGGAGTGCAGGCCACCCCTCACAGGCATCAGAGACGGCTCTGGCTCCTAGTCCTTCAGGGCTGGACAGGAATGTGTTGGGGGGACTCCACCAAGGACTGGGGAAGCTTTATTTTTTCCCCTCCCATGTGCAGCTGGAGTGGAGCATCTGTGTCACGCTGACTTCTGGTCCCCTCCAGGCTTTGGGCGATGGGGCATCACGTGGCTGAGCATCCTCAGCTGCTCACTATCTTTCTGGTTTCTGTATCCTTGAGACAGAGGGAGTTGTGTACTCTAATCCTTACAAATTTCCATGTCATATCCACAGCTTTCAGTATTCTGGATGGTGCCCTGAAGGACATGGCTTTCCTGGGCTTGTAGCAATGGGCTGATTCCTATTTGATGCCGTGAGGAGGTTTGATGCTAATTTGGGGGTTTCTGTGGATACTGGCTACAGCTCGTTTCTGGGTCAGGGTGCTGAACATGCTGACCATTACCTGGGCCTGGCTGCACCCCAGAAAGCCTCCTTGTCCGCGCAGGGGAGTCACAGGCATGTGAATTACCTGATGGGTCAGCAGTTGTTTTAATAAGGATTTAAGATTATCTAAGCTAGTGAATCTGGTTGTATCTTGAAGGGAGGGAAAACACTTTGACCAGCACACAAAAAGTGAAGGATCAGGTTGTCCAGGCCATCCATGGGTGCTGGGGCAGTAATTAAAGTCTAAGCAAAAGACATAGGAAAACTGGTTTGCTGCGGTTGTTCCCATACTGTTGGAGTGTCCCTGCCTCTGTGCAGCCCAGATTCCTGCTGGGCTTCTACCCAAAGGCTGCTCGGAAAAATCTCTGGCATCATTCTACCCAGGTTTAGCTAGGAGAAACTGTGTTTTTAACCTGGAGCTGCTGGAGAAAAGTGCGTGAATATCCCAGAGACGTGCCTCCAAATTCGGAGAGAGCCACTGGCAAGGTGAACGCAGTGACTAACTCCAGCATAAGTCTCTGCTCCTGATGGATTTGACAGATTTCTCCCCCGCAGCAGCGGTGAGTTGTGTAACAACAGGAGCAAAGTCCCCCAGTCTGCTCCCAGGTGAAGATACGCGTAGCAGGCAGCCTGTCTCTCCCAGCGTGGCAGTCCTAGGGTTTTGAAAGAATATAAAGCAAATCCCCTTAATGGGACTTCTGCTGATTTAGAGGTGCTTCAAAGTCAGCAGCTGGAGGTTATCTCTGTACGGGACTGGGACAAAGTGAGCTGTACGGTGCCTGTGCAGTGGGAAACCCTGTCTGCGGTCCTGTGTCCTCTCCCTGCGATGCAGCAAGAGGCTGGTGGGCTGCACAGCCAGCGCGGGGGAGTCGGCGGGCACTGGCCGTACTGTGGGTAAGGGCAGTAGCTTGAGGAAGCCGGAGAATTGGGAGGTAGTCAATTCAAACAGCAAGACAAGGTTAAAGAAATTCAGTGTTAAAATTGAATTTGTGTGTAGTTGGTTCCTTGGCCTGTTGAGGTGAGGTGTTTGGTGGAAAGCTGGATGAATAATGAAATAAAGCCGGATTTGAGTGATTGCTTTGCAGGTGTTACCGCCCAGTGCTGTTCCATAGTTAGAGCATTGCAGAGCTTGAGAGCAGAGCTGTAGCTTCATCCGTGTTGAGCGCGATGTGCATGGGGCTGGGAAGGCTTGGTTGAAGGGAAGAGCCACGGATGGGAGATGCAGCAACTTGGCCGAGTCTGGCACTGCAAAGAAATACCTGCCCAAAGCTTCACGTGCCCCTTCCCTCCCGAGGCGGGGGAAATGGCTAACTGAGTTGATAGGAACACCTCTGTGATCTCCGTGCATGAGTACCGCCATCATGCAAAGAGCACAGCGAAGTCATTTCTGGTGACTGTGGTTCGTAGCAGCGTCACACTGTGGGGAAGGTGTTAGAGACCGCAGTCCCTGCGGATGGCACAGCCTCTCCTAATTGTTGCTCATTGATGGGATGACTCCTATCGCCATGGTGGAAAGACGAAAGCGTGGCCAAGGTCTGCTTTCAGCCTGTGCCTCTGACCAGTGACTGGAAGGTAATTGCCAAATAAAAGTTTATGTGCTTCCAGCAGCCTGGTGTTTGCTAATAACCACACATAGCAAGTGGGTGCTGTCTTGGAGGAATTTGATGAAACACATAAACTGATTATGAGCAGGAGAGGATGGAGTGCATGATAGGTCTTCATTTACAGGCCATAAATCCCTAAACTTCCCTGTCTCCCCCCAAAGTGGCAGTAAGTGTTTATCTTGGAGGACTCATCAGACTGCAAGCTTTCACTTCCTCCTGTTGCTGTCAAGTTTGAAGATGTTTTCTGTAAAACCCCGAAGGCTTTGCTTGGACTGTCCCAGAAGAAGCCAGCAGAGGTGCTGGGTGCGCCTGGCGATGGGTCGGAGGGTGTGCGTGCCCTCTCCCACCTGCAAGCCCTCCCAAATGCAGGAGAGCCTGGGGCTGGCCATGGAGGAGGGCTCCTGCGGCGTCAGGAGACCCTGCAGCATCCTCTGCAGCATCCCACTCGCATGGGAAGGGATGTGAAGGTAGCTTAGGCTGTCAGCCTGGCCCGTGAGTCGCCTCCCTCCCTGCCTGGCTGTCCTGGACTGGCCCAGCAGCTCCACGCCGTGCGGGATGGGCCCCGTGCTGCCGGCCCCGTGGAGGGGGCGTGTGGGGAACAGGCCCAGCAGAGGGCTGGAGAGGACCTTGTGGTGACCAAGATTCACACATCTTGCAAAAGGAGCCGGGGGGGCGGAATGGGGCAAGGCCGTCAGGAGGAGCGGATGGCCACCCCGATCTCTGCTGCGGCTCGTGGCAGGGCCCAGCCCCGCCTGGGAGACAGGGAGGAAGAGGAGGATGGGGTGAGCCACAGGAAGCATGGGGCTGGATCCCAGCTCATCTGAGTCAACAGGATTCCCTCCAAATGAGCCCAGCAGCCGCGTCACTGCTCCCTGCCCCGTGCTGCGAGCCCCGGGGCTCTGGCACTTGCCCTGGGCTGCGGGGCACCAAGAGCCTGGCTGTCCGGCTACTTATTTCTAAAGCAAGACTGATACGTGCTGGGTCTGTGGTTGGAGACACACAGGTTGTGAGGTGTTTTTAATTAGCCCATGCTGACTGACTTGCCTTCTCATGTCTGGAGCCTCTGTCATGAAAAAACAGCAAAACCACAGGTTCCTTGGAAAAGGGGAATCCGCACAGGGTGAGTCACTGCTCCAGACGAGGCCTAGCCTGCGCTTTTTTTCTTTTAAATCATATGGAAAAAGGACATATTAATACCTTTTTGTTGACACTTTAACGCGTCTCTGTGTTTGCCCATTTGAGTAAACAAATGGCTGCTGTTAATCAGTCGGTTGTAGATATTAAAGCAGGGCGGGTCGGGGAGGGACGGGGCGGCTCAACGCTCAAACGAGCAAGGAGCTGCCATTTGGATCAGCAGCAAATTCCAGCTCTGTTTCTGTTGGAAGTGTTCAAGTGGCTGTCAGGAAATATTTGGTTGCCATGTGCTTTCAAAATCAGATTAATCCTCCAGCTTTCAAGGAGATGCGCGAACGCCTTTCCTCTCCCCTGGCCATTTCCCACCGACCCGCAGTGCAGGACGCAGCTCCCAGGGCCGCCCCTCCTGGGGAAGCATCCTGGGGACTTTTTCTCTGGGCTTGAGTGTTTTTAAGTTGCCACCTGAGCAGTTAATCCACCCAAATGTCCTGGTTGGGTTCTGGCACTTGGCGCTGGAAGAGCGGCGGGTGGTGGCACCCCTCCGGTGACAGTCCCGGCTGCAGCGGCTGTCCCGGGTGGCTCACAGCCCTTAAAGCACGGGCTGGGGCAGCTCTCCTTGACCTGCCCGCGTTGCAGTTCTCCCTGGAGAGCAAATAAACGAGCCCCCGTTCAGTGACTGCAGCATGTTTAGAAGCTATAAAACCTGTTTGCACAGAAACTTTGTACAGCCCCTCTCTGGGAAGGGAGGCGATCATGGAAGACCCGGGACGTGCTGGCAGCAGCTCTGATGGGCGGCACAAAGACACGTCTTCAGAGGATGGAGACGGGCCGCACCGCTGCCAGCCACGCTCTCCCGTTGAGCTGCTCTTGGACTCCCAGATCCAAAAGGTCCGTTCCAACCTAGACAATTTTATGATTCTCCCAGTAACTGAAAATTACTCAGCTCTACTGAGTGTAACTGACGGTAGCTTCTACTTCATATAATTGAGTTCTCTACCCTCAATTTGTTCGCCTGTGTTTCAGGCTTTGAAAAAAATAGCACTTCATCTTTTATTGTTTATTCAGACTTATTTAGAGAAAACAAACATCCCTCTGGCTGGCTGTATCAATTGTGCACATTTTTGCTGAGCTGTGGAATGAGGTGAGCGTCAATAAAAAGCAGCTCAAAACCTCTTTCTTCCCGGGGTTGTTACTGACAGTGTAGGCAGTCTTGAATCACACTGGACGTCCCGGATCATGTTAGCATGTGGAATGGACACAGCCCCGATCCCCTCACGGGGGGCAGTGCGGGCTTGTGTCAGGCAAACGTGCCTTGCGGGGCAGGTGCAATTACTGTGTCGTCTGTGTTTGAGATTTCACCTGAAACAGGTATTTAAAAGACGGGTAGATGCGGTGCTGAGGGACATGGTGTAGTGATGGTTTTGTCAGTGTTAGGTTGATGGTTGGACTCGATGATCTTACAGGTCCCTTCCAACCTAGATGATGCTATGACTCTTGTGCGTCCGTGTGTTACGGAGCTGCCTTTGCTTTTCTTCTCCGGGGTGAGGGATGAAGGCAGGAGTGAAAGGGATCTGGAGCAGGAATCGCTTCCTTATACACTGTTTATGTGTGCATTGAGCAATGTGCCATCTGCCACCGAGGTGTAAAACGTATGTGGCATCACGACCTCACTTCTGTCTCCTCTTTGCCCCTCGTTCTCTCCCCCTCCCTCTAAAATGGGTCTGTACATGCAGGTTTGTCTCTGGCTGTCGCTGTGTGCCCTGGCAGTGGCTTCGCTGTGTGGGAGCGGGGGTACGGTGGCGAGGCGTGAGCAGCGCGGGGCCGCGGCCGAACAGCGAGCCAGCTGAGGGGCCAGCCCCACGCCAGCCCTAAAAGGGCTTTTTATGTCCCTGAAGACAAAGCCTCTCATTTAAAAATGCAACTGAATGAAAAACACGATTCTGAATGCCCTAGACTCAGCTATTACAAGCAAACAAACAAAAAACCCACACACAACAAAAAACTGAAAGGCCCCCCTGCCCCCCAGCCCAGCGCTGGTGCCAGTGTTGGTGTAATACCTCTCCACTGCAAAAAACCACTGTGAAATTGCTTTGGGAGCTTAGCAGTCCCTGCCAACTTGTAACTTGGTGGCCCACTAACCTTTTCCTATACTGTGTTGGTATAACATCCTTTCCCCTTCCCAGACAACTATAAGAAGTTCAAGTGTCTGCTTTTTCTCTCCTGGTTCAAATTCTCCCTCTCTCCCCTCAAGCAGAGAAATGGAGAAGGAAGAAGCGATACGACAACTGAGGAGTAAACCTATTTTATAGACTTACTGACAGAGCTGAACAGCATAAGGGCTGGAAGGGAAATTTTTTATGTGAAGACCCACACAAACAAGCGCGGGGCACATCCAGAGCGTGGTATTTCCCCGATAAAGTCAAACAGAGCAGCTTTCTTACAAACTCTTGGCTTACGGTGGCATTTTCTGCTTGTTCTGGTATTAAAGGTGTTAGAGATAGTCAGCAGCAAATTAAATTCCAATGAAGTGGTAATGATGCTTTTGGAGATCCCTTTTTAAGGGAAATCCTCATGGTTTGAAAATGAATTGGTGCGAATGAGGATTAGGGAGAGGGCAGAACTTGTGAAGGAGGGTTGGCTGAACTGTCAGTCTCAACTCTCTGGTGCTGCCCGCCCGCCTGCGCAGCCAAAACTGGCTCTGGTCCCGATTGCGTTCCCCAGGTGTTTCTGCCAGTTGGGAAATCCACCTTCTGCAGCGTGCACCAAGCCTGCTCAGAGCTGACTTTCTGGCTGAGCCGCTCCTTGATCCTCTGGAAGCAGCAGCGGGGTTCTGGTGGCAGCGGGGTGCCCCTGGGAGTGCTGCCGGGAAGGGGCAGACCCGAACTGGGCATCCCGCAGGACAGGCAGGTCGCGGCGCTCCTGCATCTTCCAAGGACCTGCATGGTTGTGTTTCCTTGTCCAACTAGCCTAACTTGTAAGTTTTTTATACTGTTTCACAGATTACTATGGTGCTTTTTATTTTTCTGTCCCCTCTGTCAGTCTGATGCATCTTTGCTGTAATTCCTCCCCCTGCCCCACTCTTGCTGTACGAGCCCAGTGATGAGGTTGGCTGTCCTGCTGGTGGTGGCTTTTACTGACTGTTGGACATCTCGTCGTGTCCACTGGCAGCCCCGCAGACGCTGGCAGGTGGGGTCTGATGTGCTTCCCGTCATGTCTGCCGTGATGCAACTTCTTGCTGAGTTTCTGTGCTGCTGGCACCGGCCGGAGCTGCTTTCCCAGGCTGCCGCGCCTCCCCATCGCTCCCGTCTCCAACCACCTCACTCTTTCCAGACTGAGTGAAGTGTTACAGAAAATGAATATTTACAGCTACAGGCAAACTTGTGTTCTTAAGCTAACAAGTGCCTGCGAAGGCAGCTGGGAGCCTCAGACAAAAGAGGTTTGCTAATCAGAGCACAGGCGTTTGTGAACTGAGCCTCTTGTCGCTCGAGCAGCGAGCCAGCCGGGTCAGGATCCTGCCTGCAAGCCTGGATTCTCCCTCATCCCTCTGCTTACAGAGGAGGCGGCAGCTGTGTCTCTTCCCATAGGCAGAGGAGGAACCTTTTATTTCTCAGCTTACAGCGACTGTAGCTAACAAAGTGGGAGCTGGAAAATCTTGGGATGCAAATCTCATTTGAAGTTGCACTGAGCCTGCCCGGATCCCCGCTGTTAAAGACCCTGAGCTAGAGCCAGCGTGTGTGTGAGAATGTGCTTATTGGTGCCTGCCTTTTTGTTGGGATTGCCCTGTTTGCATTGTTCCATCAATCCCCGGTATCTCTCAGTAGTGTTGGCCAAAGCGCCAACAGGGCGTCTGATGCTGCTGTCATGGCTGTGGTGGGAGGGGGATGCGGGCAGGTCACTGGCCTTTTCCCATCCTTAAGGTGACACCTCCTGTCCAGGAACCTCATCAGTGCTTGGAAAGGAGGATTGTAGCAGATGGGTGTAGGAACTGCGTGCTTCATCCTCTCTGTTTCTTAAACACCAAGCGGATCTGATCCAAATGGAGTGTCTGCCTGCTCGGGGTGGAGCGTGGCAGATGCCTGCTGTTCCGTACTGGCTTTGGGGTGTTCCTGCCATGCCGTGCTCGGGAGGGTGGAGGAGGCAGTGGCTGTGCCAACAGCCTCTTGCTTCCGTGGTTTATTGAGAGGCTGACTCTAGGGTAATAGGCAGGTGTTCGTTCAAACAGTTTTCTTGTAGAAAAGCAGGCTATTTCCTCTTTGCAAACAATATCAAGTATACTACTTTGTGCAAAAAGACCTTTTTCAGGTGCTGTTCAGAATCTTTATTATTTAGGTGTGGTAGCTGTGTGCTCTGGGGGGACAGACAAGCGGGCAGAGTATTCAGTATCTCTTGCATTAGTATTTTAGCTCTGGATTCTGATTTTGTTCAAAGTTGTGGAAAACCCCTGGAGATGTGAGCTTTTCTGACCTACAGAACACACTGGTAGCAGGTACCTTAATGTGTATAGAACAGCATAGCCCAGAAAATAAATACACAAAGCTAAATATTAACAAGACTAATGGGATTTTTGACTTGTTAAGGAGTGCATTTCCCACCTTCGGAGTTTCACACATCTGTTTTCTTAGTGGAAAGGTAAACGTGGCTTCAAGACCTGTAGTGATCTTGGTACTGATTGTTGCTATACTGCTGTTCAAAACTGCAGGCATTTGAATGCAGCCTGGTTTCACACAGTGTCCTTTTCTCTCTCTTTAGGTACTC
This sequence comes from Rhinoptilus africanus, assembly GCA_013400135.1. Classification (NCBI taxonomy): domain Eukaryota; kingdom Metazoa; phylum Chordata; class Aves; order Charadriiformes; family Glareolidae; genus Rhinoptilus; species Rhinoptilus africanus. The sequence continues at coordinate 162,989 of VXBO01007050.1, forward strand.
CCTAAATTCATGAGATGGCCAACACCATGCAAATCTCCAAAGATGAGCTGGAGGAACTTAAGGAGGCCTTTGCCAAAGTTGGTAAGTCGCAGTGAGGAGGGTACCTTGCTCCTGTCTGCTGTGCGTTTGAAGTGGATTTATCCCACCCCTGTGAGCAGTGGTGCCAGTGGGACATGGGCAGTCTGCTGCTTTCCTGGTGATCCCAGTGCCAAGGAGTCCCTTGGCAGCCTTGTTGCTTCTGGCTTGTCACTTCTAGCCAAGGAGCCCCAAGGAAGGGATATGGGCAGTCTGGCTGTTGCTGAGCATAGGATCATTTTGGTTGGAAGAGACCTTTAAGATCATCAAGTCCAAGCATTAACCCAGCACTGCCAAGTTACCACTAAACTGTGTCCCTCAGCACCACGTCTGCCCGGCTTTTAAATACTTCTGGGGGTGGTGATTCTACCATTTCCCTGGGCAGCCTGTTCCAATGCTTGACGATGCTTTCCGTAAAGAAATTTTTCTTAATGTCCAATCTAAACCTCCCCTGGTGCAACTTGAGGCCGTTTCCTCTTGTCCTATCACCTGTTCTTGAGAGAAGAGACCAACCTCCCCCTCTCACTATACCCTCCTTTCAGGGACTTGCAGAGAGCGATAAGGTTTCCCCCAGCTCCCTCAGCCGCTCCTCCTAGGACTTGTGCTCCAGCAGTGGCGGACAGCCTTGGTGGGCTGTGTGATTCCTGATGGCAGAAGAAATATCCATATGGGTCTTGCATTACTTGGCCCTGGCAGCACTTCGGGGCTTGCTCAGTTCTGTGTTCGGATGATGTTGGGTTTGGCAAATTGGCTGAGCTGTGCGCTCAGAAACGTAGGTGCTACATTTCTGGTTTGTGCGGGTGCATTTGAGGCACCGCTTTTGTGAGCTTGTAGGCAAAAAAACTAATTAGTGTCTGTTTACCTGGCCATTATGGAGCAACTTGCGGTGCTAGTAGCATGCTTTGCGGCTGCCGTGCATGTGCATTGCCCTCTGGTGGCTCTGTTTCTGCTCTGGTCCTCGCCTCCCTGCCAGCCTGCGATGCTCCAGGGGTTGCGCAGCCCAAGCTGCTCCGCCTGCCTTCCAGCTTTCCCCTGGGCTGGCAGTGCAGCAGCCTCTGGCAGGCTGCTTTGGGAAGCCGAAATGGGCAGAAAACTGACATCATGGAGAAAAATTGTTTTCTGCTGGTTTAGTTTCCTGAAGCAGCTTACTGGAGGAAGAGAGAATGGCCAGGGAGGGTTGGGCCAGGAGCTGGACCGCAGCCGTGCGCGCAGCTGGGAGCCACAGCCGGGACTGGCACCGGCTGGGAATGAGTTGCACAAGTGATGAGAGCCAGTGCTTTGGTTTCCTAACTGGACATCACTGTCGCTTGAGCACTGGCTATAAATACAAATTGGTAGTTGCCTCGCATGTGTATTGGGTAAGCTGCCCTCTAGAGCAGGGTGGCTCTTAAAGCTCTCACTTGCTCTAAATTTGCAGAGAGAAATACAAATTTCAAAGACAACTGATTGTCATGGAGCAGTATTCCCTATCGACTTGCGTTTTAGGCAGTTCCCTCTCCTGTCTCGCTTTTCCTGAGACGCTTCCACCTGCTGGAAGTGAGCTGCCGCAGAGGCAGAGGAGTGACCATCACGCTTCTTGCTGCCTGAAGTGCCTCTGGGTGCAAACCTTAATGAGGCTGGGATGCAGGCAGCCCGTTCTGTCCTTGGATAAACTTCAAATGATTCACCTGGCTGGAATGTGGTGGCTTTTTGTCATTAGTGTGTGTGGAAGTTATCAAGATTAAGATGGATGGCTGCCTTTGCACTGGAAACACGGAGAAACCCATGTCAAATCCTGGTTTGTTTTAGAAAACCAGCTCACCCTGCTCAGGAGGTGGAAACCTGTTTGGTTTTAAATGATAAAAGCAGTGTCAAAACTTAGGTATTATTGAGAAATGTGATAATTAGCCTGTGCATACCCACAAGTGAGATGGGATCTGCTAGTCCTTTTCAGCTGCCTTTTGTTTTGTGTGCTTTAGGCATGGTACAGCCCGCAAGCTTTGCTGTGGGAAGAGCCTGCCAGGAGTGTCTTTAGTGCTCTCATTCCTTTTATTCTTGCCTAAAGGAGCCATATTTGCCCTGGGATATAGAACTGGTCACTAATTAGGTGACTGACTTTCACTGGGAACTTCTAATGCTATCTCTACTGGATGTGAAGAAAAGTTGGACCAAGGCCTGCTATTTAAAATGAAGCCTTTCTTTCGTCTCCCAGCTACCTGGAAGACTTGGAACGCAGCTGAGAAGCATGGTTATAGCAAAGCTCTGCCGCTTGGCTTCTAGGATGTCATAAAGCAGGTGTAGGAAGGAGGAAGCATCCCACAGGGTGGTTTCTGCTCACTAAGACATGCCCCACTCCCGTGCGCGCCTGCATGGGCTTCCTGGAGATCTGCTTTAACTCGAGCATGGGGCAAGGTGCTGCTCTGGATGTGTAGGCTGAGGGCACTTTAAAGGTGTGTGTTTGACTGGCTTTTCTGTAGGCAGCTGGACCGGATCGAGACATCTGGTGATGCTGGAAGGCAATGAGGTACCTTGTGCTCTGTCACCACTTGCCTTACGCGCCGCTTGAAGGTATTCCGTCTGCCGTGCAGCTGGTGTGCGGGTCTCTGACAGCCAGCAAGAGGCAGGAGGCCCCAGACAACCTGCTGCTTACTCGCAGCAGTCCACGGGGGAAACCAGGGTTTAAGGTTAGCACTTCAGTCAGGTTAGCACACAGCTCAGGCAGGCAGCTCCCAGCATCCTACAACCAGGTATTTGTATGGGAAGTGATCCAAGTGGTCAACAGCAGTGGGGAAAAAAGCATTGTAACATCTGATGAAAGTAATTAAGTGGGGCATAAGAACTGTCTAGGGTTTGACTGACTTGCAGGTTAATGGGAGAAGAGCAGGTTCCTCCAAATCTCAGCTGATCACTGACTTTGTTCTGTGGAACAGGTAGGTATGTACTTGGCCAAGCAGTGGCATTTCATAGGCGAGGCACGGCAGAACAAAATCTGCAAACTTGCTCTGTTTATTTGTCTTCCTTCTCCTTGCTTCTGATAGCAGAGATAAGCATCTTTTCTGGAAACACTAAGTACTGAAAAATCGTAACCCAGCTGAACACTTTGTTCGCTGCTGCAAGGTGGTAGAACAATGCTCTGAAATGTTAGCTTAAGGCAAACAGGGAGCTGTGATCCTGCTCCAGTGTGTCCTGCTGAGCATATATCCTTAAAAGGAAACATGTGGGTTACTTTCCCCTCTTGCATCCTGTTATTTAAGCTATTTTAAGTACTTGTCTGGAGGAAGCTGAGCCAGAGCTTGAAGCAGCTTTTGGGTTTTGTTTATTGCGGCTTTGCTGCGCCACCTGCACACGGGCAGGAGATGGTGCCGCACATCTCTGCCGTGACCTTCCCCGGGTCGGGTGTGCTGGCGCGCATGCATCTTTCAGTAGAAATAGGAAACTTCAGATGTGCTGTAGTTTCCTTTCCATTGGGCAGATTATAATGAATCCAGGCTGCAGCTTGTCTGTTAAAACGATTTTGCTTTCTTCCATTAGTAATTCTGGGCCGTATGCTGCAGGATTTCATTTGGGATAGCTTCTATTTTGACAACCTCTTCAGCTGCTGAATACCATCTCAGATTTTGTTAGAGAGGGACTTCAGACCACCTTCCGTCTGAAGTCTGGCCCTGTTGCAGGACATCCAGCAAGGCACCATATGGCAGGCCTGCAGTGATGCTGGAAGTAATTACGCTGGTGCTGCGAAGGTGACTGCTTTTTGTTTTCTAATGCTGCTACTTTGTACATTTGACTGTGGTGCCAGAGGGGAACAGAGACAGCGGGAAGGGAAGCAGCTGCCCTGTGGGATGGGGTCTCAGGCCTGTTTGCCATATTTACAGGGTAAAGGCTTTTTGGCATGTTAAGGGAAGAATGAGTCCATGTTCCATCACATAGTCAATCCCACTACTTAAGGTTACTTGACTCTGCTACCAAGCCAACACTGCGGGCTAGCACATCCGCCAGGCTTTAGCACTTAAATCTGCTCTTCTGTGTCCAAGAAGATAAAACTTGAAATGAGAGCATCTTTACTGCAAGACCGGTAACTTGGTGTGGGGGCTTGCACTTGAACCAACAGAGCGGTCTCACTCATAAATCACACTCCCAAAGTGTCTGGGACATAGGTGCCTTTTTAATCTGTGAAGCAAATCAGTGATTAATTTTTTTCCCAGGATACTATGGAAGAGTCTTCCAAACTCTTCCAGGTGGGTGTTTGGGATGTTGTTAAGAGTTGGAAGAATTTAGGTCCTGAGAGGCAGGGGTTTTGAGTTAAGGTGCGTTACTGCACAGCGTGTGTCCTTCACACTTGATGCTGTGCTGTCTCCGAGCCCAGCGTGGGTGCTGAGAGCCACTGGCGTGCAGCCCCTCTGCATGGCCAGCATCTTTCCTGGTGTCATGCTCCTGAGCCGCATGCACTCGCGGTGAGTGTGTGTTTCAGATGGCTTCTCATGCTGCAGAGCGGCTGATTTTTGTTATTTATTTTTTCAGTGAGCAGAGGTAACTCTTTGAACTAGGCACGCTTGGAGGACTGGGACAACGCTGCTTTTCAGGGGTGAATGAAACCCTCAAAATGAGCATGTGTTGACCCAGACCGGTAAATTCCTGGTACCTGCCCTTCAGCCAGGTTTGATGCTTTCAGGTCAAGATTGAAGTCTGCTGAGCAAGTGGGGATGGCCCAGCCAGTGGCCTGGGCTAACTGCTCTCTTGCATTTCAGTCGGTGTTTTTAAGTTACCGTTTTGTTCTGCAAGCAAACCTATATAAAAGGAAGGTGAGGGATTCATTCCTTGGTTGTACCAAGGTAAGGCTGTACCCTTAAAAGACATGCAGGGCTTCATATGTAGCTCTAAACAGGTTTAAGCATCCTTTTACCTGTGCATCTCTCCAGTGTATTAGAGATGAGGACTTTGGAACTGGGTTCTCTGCTGTCCCACCCAACAGGCTTCTGCCTCTTGAAATACCGTATGTCATGGTTTTCCCTTTCACTTCTGAATGGGCTCAGACATGGCACATGCAAGCCTGGTTCAGAAATAGTTCTGAATGCTTAAGTTACACATGTTAAGATGTTCAGATTTTACCAAATCTGAATCAAAATCACACCCGTGGTGTATCAAGGATACAATATGTATTTTGAAGTCTTACCGTTGTCTGTCCTTTGCCTACTAACATTTGGGTAGGTGTAAAACTTAGTTTTTTGAGTGTGAGGAAGTAATGAATGGGTGTCTCTGGATTTACCTGCTTAACTTGTCAGCGTGGCAGACGGTTGTGGTCGGTTCAGTCGAGCACAGGCTGAAGCGATGGATGTTGGCTGCAGGCATGCAGAGGCTGAAAGCAGAGTTTTGTTTCGGGTCCATAGGCCCCAGAGGTTACCAAGTCCCTTCTTGCCTGATTTTCTTCACTGTCTGTGAGGCAGGGAAAAGATGCATATTGTGGAGTTAGACTTAGTAATAAGAAATCTGTAATAGAATAAGCTGGGATTTATCTAGAGGGGAAATAGTTTGCTGATGACATCTCAGGCTGGACTATTTAATAAAGCTCGCCTTTGTAAGCTTATATTTTTTTTGAATAAAATTGTAGAATTGAAGGCCAGAGAGCAGCCTGTTGCTATCAGTGGCCCAAACCCCTTTATTTCATCAGCATTATTGTAAACATTGACATTTCATAAAAAAGTTTGTTGTATTTATTAATCTACTGGAATTGATGCTCTTTAGTTTGAGACCTAGGGCCTAGGGTATAGGAGGGAGTACAGGTTTGCTCTGTGTTACTTTGGATGTTTGCCACTAAACATTTGAATTTCACTTTCTTGCCGACTTATAAAAAGAATTTTAAAATCCCACATGGATCTGGCAAATTAGGAAAGTTGGAGTGGTGGTGAGGACATGCTGCTTGCTGGAGCATTGCTGTGAAATAAAACGTAAAAATCACCACTGGCACCTCATTAAAAGTAAATTGACTTTCAAAATTTGCTAGAAAAAAAAAAGACTTTAGATTGTCTTCTTTTATTCTTGAAAGCCTCTCCCTTTAAGTGTAAGTACTGACCCCAGTGGCTGTGGTGTGGGATTCCCTTGTGAACAAAAGCAAGTGCAGCTCTCCCCGTCGCAGCAGAAGCTGTCGCTGGAGTGGAATTTAGCTCGGCTGCCTTACAAATAACAGCAGAATCCTCCAGTGGGGGATACGGGTGGAATTGTGGCTGGGGGAAGCCGAGCGGGGCCGGGTGCCTGGCAGCGAGGTGTGTGTTTGGCAGCGGTCGGGCGGCACTGGCAGCGCACCATCGCAGCGCCGGGAGCTCTGGAGGTAGGGGAGAAGGTAAAGTGGCTGCTTAAATGCCAAGGCTGCTCTTGTTTAGCCTTAAAGAGCTCAGCTGATGTCTTCAGTACAGGCACTGTGTTGCCTTTGCAGAGCCTGTGGTTGAATGAATGAGTGAGACCATCAAATCTGCACCTCCTCTGCCCATCCAGGTGTCCCCCACCAGCGGCAGTAATGCAGGGTTGGTATCTCCCCATGGCCTCAGCTCTGGGGAGGAGATGGCTCCTTAGACACTGAATTAACTTCCCTGGGCAATTTGCCTACAGCAAAGGGATTTTAACATCACTACTGAGCTGGTTGGTAACACCGCAACGTGCCCTGAATCCCTGTCTCTCCAAACATGCTGGAGGGTCATGCTCAGTTATGGGATATGAATCTGGGATATCAACAGCTTCAAACACTTTGGCTGCTCATGGACCCGACTCTGCCGAAGCCTGGGTGCCAGTCCCGCAGTGAACCACGCTCTCTGCCCATCCCTGGTGAGCCTGAGGAAGGAGGTGCCCAGCCTCTGCCAGCAGCACAACCTCGCTCGCCTGAAGAAGGACTAGGGCTGCTGGATTTGCCCTGTGCAGTCAACAGATGTGATGATGTTCCCAAAGGGGTTGGGATGTGCTCATGTGAAAAGCTCCAGATTCTCACTAGATTCTTGTTTTCTTTTTTCCCAAATCTAGCAGGCGATAACATCTCACTTAGCATGCAGTGCTGCTGCGGCTTGGTGGTTGACTGTCAAAGCACATGTCCTTGCAGAGCATTCTTGGGCAGCATTAAAATCAGGCTGCAATTTTCTGTCAGCGATAAATGGATAACATCATTATCAACATGATATAAAAGTGTAAATGCAGAGCTGACTTAGTGTTTTCAGTTCAGAGAGTAAGAAGTGCTGTGTTTCATTACCATCTATTTTTAACATGCAAAGCCAGCTGCGGTTAGATGTAAAAAAAAGACCCATTCTGGAGATCTTTGATGAAAACGCCCATGCTCTGTTGTGAAACTTCTGCATCAGTCACGTGGGTCGAGAGCCGTCCTGGTCAGCTCTGCTTTGAAGCTGCCATTGCCCAAAGCCAGAGAGATCTCATGGCTTGCACTGGGACTCACTGAGGATGTGCCATCTCTATTAACTGCATGCCTTTGATTCCTGCTGTATTCTTGGCGGTGTCCGTTGAATAGTGTACTACTTGGGCTTGGTATTTTTGGTGTGGGCATCCTGCTGTGTGTCTCTGTCCTGCACAGGTCTTGCTTTCAGCAAAGATGAATGCTCTGTACGATGTGGCCCCAAAACAGGTATTCTGACGGGCCCGCACTAGGAGATTCTGCCTTACCTCCATGTCTTGTAGACGTCCCTAGTGTGCAGGTTGCTCTCCGTAAAGCACTTTTGAGCATGGGGGCTGTGTTTCTGCCCCACTGTCTGGGGCTGGTCCTGTCAGGGTACTGGCACATTTCTTAAACCTCCTTCTGCCCCTTCTCTTCCTCAGACCTCAACAGCAACGGGTTCATCTGCGACTATGAGTTGCACGAGCTCTTCAAGGAAGCCAACCTGCCTCTCCCCGGGTACAAAGTGAGAGAGATCATCCAGAAGCTCATGATCGATGGCGACAAGAATAAAGATGGGAAGATTAGTTTTGAAGAGTTTGTCTATGTAAGTTGTATTTCCGAATTTCCAGCAGCCTGGGGGACCCCTTTTAGACAGAGCAAAGGAAGAGAGGGCAAAGAAGTTGAACTTGGCCTCTCAGCCACTTATCCTAGTTTTCTTTCTACAACCTGATCGCTTTTGAGGACTTGCCTTGTAAAAATCAGTTCTTTGTACAGATCTCTGCATATGACCGTGTTTTATGCTGTCACTGCCAGCCTTTAGATATGGACAGAGGGGAAATATGTTGGGTTTTAAATAGAAAACCAGAAAGAATTCACGCACTTTTCCTATATGAAAACTGTTGGAGGCCAAAAGACCATTTCCACATGAGGTGACAACTGGAAAAAAGACTTCCAGTTCTCCAAGCTTACAGTATTGACTGGAAGCTGCTCAGTTTTTCCAGGCACATAGGTGAACACTTTTCCCAATGAAGCAGTATAGTTTCCGTTCTCAATTTAGTGGGGCTACAAGTATTTGCTAAAGATTTGAGAGAGCAGTTCAAGACACACTTTCAGATTAGTTCTAGATGTTGATCTAGGAAAACTCAGATCCGTTTGTTGCCTTAAAAGGCAAGAACAGGAGTAAGGAGACAGGAGAAGCTGGAGGATGGGTGTAACCTTCAGCCTTTTTCTGTAGAAATAGGACAGAATTTTTTATTTTTACAAAACACAACACTTCTGAGATACTGGTTCGATATCTGTCCCTTCAGCCTTTTCGTACTCTGATGACTGAATGCGGAAAGGGTGATAACAGTATGTGCAGTACATTGAGGGAGCTGTTTTCATGTCAACTGTTTTTCTTGGTATTTCTTAATTTATCTTGACCTCTGTTCCTTAATTGTTTTCAGACCCTCTGAACTTTTGAGTTCGGAGTCAACTAGTAAGTTGTACCTTGTTTGCAGTTCGTGAACACTTGCATGCTGGGTGCATGTTTCAGCTGGTGGTTTGAGCTGGTCCATAACTCTAACTTTGCATGAGGAAGGAAGGAATAGATCTCTTCTGTCACACTTGAGTGGTGCCAATGATCGAGTAAACATGAAACATCTTATGGACAACTAAGCTATACAGTAGGAGCAATGGTTAGTGGTAGGATTTTTACAAACAGAACTGTTGCCGTTCTCTGACTCTGAGCAATTTTGCTGGAGTTAATGGTACAAAGGACGACATGAACTGACTTGAGGCTGGGGCCAAATGACTTAGTGGTACTTCAGCATTAAAGCATGTATTTTCAAAGATTTCAAATTACACAATACCAGTAACTAGTCCAGCAAACTTTAAAATAAATAAATCTGTATCAAAATCCTTATGTTTAAAACCAACCAACCAGAAAATCCCAAACTTTTGGGCTCTTGAGTCTTCACTCAGCTCTGCCTGATCACTGGGGTGAGTAAAGCCTCTGCGTGCCTTCAGGAGATGGTTTAACTGCACTGTGTCGTCATCTTGACTTGCAACCTCCCCTGTGGTCAAGGGACGGGGAAGGTAAGGCGTTGAGAGCCAGCAGGCTGGCCCTGCGGTGACACCTCTGCATTTGGGTAGTGTTTAGAGAACCTTCATACATTTTGTTTGTGTTTTCAGCAGGGTTGAAACTAATTTGGTTAAGTTTTGAGGGAGCTACAGTGGGCTTTCAAGCCACTGGATGTATTTTTTTCTGATGGTTGCTCAGTTCTGTAGGACCTCAAGGCCACTAATAGGAACATACAACTTGTGCAAATGGCATGTGCAGTCTTTCCGCTCTAAAGTAGCTCTTCTGCCTCCAAACATGAGGGTGTTTTGTCAGTTAGCCCAAGCCTGCTGTTGAGGGAGGGTGAATCCTTACCTGGAGCGCTCGCTGTTACACATTATTGCAGATTTGAGTGTTGCACACTTAAAGAGAATTGTTTCTTGGGTGGTGGACAAAATCTTTTGTGTGAACTAAAGTCACAGCCACACGAGCATCTGGCTTACGCATAAAGGTTAAAATGGCACAACAGCTTTCTCAACTTCGGTCCTGCGGAAACTGCTGCATGTGTACCTGCTCTCGGACTGACTGCAAAGGTTTCACATTTTTTTTGTCGTCATCTCTTGAAATCTACTTGAAAAGGTAAATGTGTGCGAGGTACTTCATTCCTAACGCTTCTGTTGCAGTAGACACTTGCAATATGTGTTTAAGAGAGTGGGACAACTCTCTGCCCACTATCCATGTTAAATTTCATACCACTACACCCCTGCTGGGCCCTTCACATTTGCTGATCTTACTACAAAGTTTGGTTTAAAGCTGAGAGGAAGTAGCTTCTTCTGTGGCCCTTTCATTTTATGAAGACAAGTTTTTCTCGTCTAACAGAGCACTTTAAATTGTAGATTTTCCAAGAGGTGAAAAGCAGCGATATCGCTAAAACGTTCAGAAAAGCAATTAACAGGAAGGAAGGAATCTGTGCGATCGGGGGGACCTCGGAGCTCTCCAGCGAGGGGACGCAGCACTCCTACTCAGGTACCGCGCCGCCTTGCAGCCCGCGCGCAGCGGGGGCGGCCGTATCCCCAAAACAGTGGATTTCTGCTGCTCTGCCATCCATGAGCTCTGCTTTGGTTCTCCCCTAGCTGAATGATCTCGGGGCAAGGGGAGAGCAGGACACAATTAGAGGGTGCCGCCAGATTAGCGGCGTGTAAATTAAATGTGTGCTTATTTGTTTTCTTAACTGTGCTTGCTGATGAAGGCCTTGTGTCACACTTGAATATAATAAAGTTGTTGAGTAACGAGTAATATTCTAGTAATTGGAAGTGAAAGTTGTATTTTTTTAAACTTTACGTGACTAATAAAATAGCGTGGTAATGTCGGCGGGGCTTTTATTTCCCTGGGCTATTGTACACTGACTCTTTTGGGAAAATCTTTGCTATGTTATGAAGAAATCTGTATTAAATTTACAATTGTTTATCTTAGAGGAAGAAAAATATGCCTTTGTAAATTGGATAAACAAAGCCCTGGAAAATGATCCGGACTGTAGGCACGTTATTCCAATGAACCCAAATACAGATGACCTGTTCAAAGCTGTGGGAGACGGGATTGTGCTATGGTAAGTCATGATGGCTCCTGAATTTAAAAAAAAAAAAAAAGATAAAAAAAAAATATAATTACCAAAATAACTTCCCAAAACTGTGGTGGGAATTTTCATACTATTCGAGGCTGGTTTTGCGACTAGTGTGTGTGCATAATGTTTTGCATGTATAAAAAAGGGCTCAGTCACCCAGGCTTTCATTGTCATTGCATGATGCTTTGGCTTTGACGCCAACTTCATAAACTGGTATTTTTGTCTAGTGTTTTCGTCTGGGCTCGAGACTGAGTGTGCTGAAGGGGAGAAGGTGCCTTGCAGGAGCAGCAGTTGTCCTGGTGCAAACTCAGACTGATGCTGGGTAGCTTGGGGAGGGCAGATGTGTTAAATAGCCCTTTTTTGTCCTGGATGTTTAGACTGATGGCACCTCTGTGGGAATGTTAGTGACCTTATGAATTAAGCCAAAAAATTTATTTTCTGGGAATCCTCTTGTTGCTTTTGGTAATAGCCGCACTAGGTTAGTAAAGTAACTTATTTTGCTGCATGCTGAAAACGGATGGCACCCAGGGCTGCTAAACGCCAGCTGCCTTCTACGTACGGGGTTTCTTTCGGTTTTGTGGGTTTGGTTTGTTTTTTAAATGTAAGTGAATTAATACAACAGAGAACTGGATCAGCCTGGAATTTCAGTAACTCTCTATCCATACACAAAAGATGTTTAGTGGGCTGCCTGTTGCCTTTCTTTTTTTTTTTTTTGTTTAGCTTGTGATTTCTCTTTTTATTTCCCCAGTTTCAAGTAATCCAAGTCTTCAGGCGAAGACTGAACTGAGTAGGATGCAGTTTATAATATAAATTAAAAACTTGCCATGTTTTCTGTTGACTCCAAATTCATTGCGCTCACATGCTCCCCACTGAGCTCTCAAAGTGCTTGCACTTTTTGGGGGGCAGTTTCTTCTTGCCAGCAGTAGTACACCTTCACAGCAGGAGGGAGCGCGTTGTCTTACTGGAACCTGCAGTGGATGTCAACAGAGCAGCGCGTCTTTGCTGGTTCAGGGACTGCTCTGTGAATAATTCACATGCTCTTTTTGCTCCAGCAGCTGAGATCAGTAGTGGCCAGTAGCATGTTTAAGGTTTCAGCCTTAGCTATTAGTTACAAATACATTCCTGATAATGTAAATATTAACTTCTGATTTACACAACCTTGACTTCTTTTTTTAAAAATAAAAATATACAAAACCAAGCAGGCAAAAGGAAATCTACTGTGGTGAGTATTGTAACAGTGCATTGAGTGTTGTTGAGATTAAATACTAAATGATGTTGAAATATTATTGTTTTTCTTCCTACCAGCAAAATGATCAATCTTTCTGTTCCGGACACGATTGATGAAAGAGCAATTAACAAGAAGAAACTCACACCATTCATAATTCAGGTAAAATACATTTCTGTATTTTTGCTGAAATTCATATTCGGGTAGAATTAATGAAAGCAGTGTGATGACTCGAGGCATTATTTGTGGAACTCTGGAAAGGAGTGAGTTTTATAACTCACGTTTAATTATTAAAGACAGTTTTGTACTGCGCATAATTGACAGTGCTGTGGGTACAGTTCAAAAGACAAAAATGCTGAGTTAATGACAAATTGGGTAAAACGACCAAAATGCTGCGCACACCTGATACTGCTGCAGTGATTATAAACAGCGCTGTCTTTTTAAAACAACGTGGTTATTGGCGTTGGCTGTCCGTGAATCATTTCATAGTACGATGGGTTGTTTTTACGAGGATGCCTCCATGTGTGTGTGTGTGTCCCTGTATAACTTAACACTTCTCTAGCCTTATTCTTGTTGATGCCACTAGATGCGGCTACCTGAAATTAAATACCAGAGGCTGAAATTAAACCCTGGTGCCTAGTTCAGTCCTTATTGATTCAGCCTGCTGCCGCCACCACTCCGTTAAAACTTCAGTGCCCAGGAGCGTTTCCTCCGAGGTGCTGCCATTGGAGCAAGGACAAGGGGGAATCTCTGCTCTGCTGGCACTGGATGAAAGGCAAAGCAGCATCTCCCCCGGCTGTCTCTCACTCGGCTGTGCTCTTTGCAGGAGAACCTGAACCTGGCGCTGAATTCTGCATCCGCCATCGGGTGTCATGTTGTCAATATTGGCGCAGAGGACTTGAGGGAAGGGAAGCCCCACCTGGTCCTTGGGCTTCTCTGGCAGATCATTAAGATCGGCTTGTTTGCTGACATCGAGCTCAGCAGAAATGAAGGTAAATGAAACTGAGTGATTACTGTAAAGCATGAACACCGCGTTGCTTGTGTTGTCACCTTCAGCCCCGTCGCTGTCTCTTCCCTCCCTTCCTCCCCGCAGAAAGCGGGGGACTCTCCTTCGGGCTCCTCGGGACACGTGCCAAGCCGAGAGGTCTCCAGCCTCTTTAGAGCCATGCAGCGGGTTCAGCGGGGTTGTGGCACCCCGGTAACATGTGTCAGCCTTGGAGAACTGGCTGTCAGTCAAGACGCGCCTTGCAGTGCGAATGTGTTGCTTTGTGATGCCTGGGGCTGGGCACGGTGTGCTTCAGCAGTGGTGTTGGGAGCTGGCAAAAGCTGCTTGCATCCTCTTGGGATCGTAGACAACTGCACATCTTCCTCCAAAAAAATTAAAAGAAATAAACAGGAGGGCTTCAGCTTTTGGGGAATGTGTTCGCAATGACTTGGCTCTCCTAAACTCCTCCGTGCTGCTGCCAGTGGTGCAGCTGAGCTCTGGCTTCGTTCTCGGCAGTGGGAGAGCTGGGCTGCAGCTCTCCCCCTGTGCTCACTTAGCTCTGCACGATAGCCTCCAAAGTTTAGACTTTTCAAATCATTCCGAGAGCTCTGTTATTCCTGCATGGGCTATCGGAGCACCCAGATGGATGGAGGGGCCTCAGTGTCTTTTATTTAAACTTCCCAATCGTGAAGTGGTAACCTTGTATGGCTTAGATTGAAAATTGCAAGGGAAGCACAGACCAGCTGAAAGGATGCTTATCTTGGCTTCTCTGGCTTTTTTTGACAGTGCACATGAAACTGCTTGGAAGCACTTTTTCATTGAGATAGAAGTACATTTACATTTAGCTTACTGTCATCAGCTTAAAATACTGCACTTAAAATTTTGGTATGCAAGAAAATGGAAAATATTTTTCACACAGAGTTTTCTAGATCATTCATACTCCTCTGTATAACATCCAACTCAGGAAAACTCCAATAATACCCAGATTATTTTGACTTGATCAGTAGTTGGTATTGTGCCCCCCTTCTCCCCTTGAAATGTTGCTGCAGCTCTAATTCTGGCATGTAGGTTTGCCTCTTGAAAAATCCTTCCTTCCCCTCACAAGCATTTTTCTTCTAGCACTGGCTGCCTTACTTCGTGATGGTGAAAATCTGGAGGACCTTATGAAACTATCCCCAGAAGAGCTGCTCCTAAGATGGGCCAACTACCACTTGGAAAACGCAGGCTGGCACAAAATCAATAACTTCAGCTCGGATATCAAGGTACCGAGGGCTCTCCTGGACTGCACATGCCTGGGAAAAGGCTGGGAGACAGCTAGGGCTGATTTTGGATGTGTAAATGAGGCCCTTGCTCTGCAGACAGGACCTTTCTTGATACACTGAGTGGGATTAACGAGGGTGTTATGGGTGGTATATTTAAGGTACTGCAGTGCCTCTGTCTTGCCATGAGGCTGAGCCCAGTGTTGAACTGTCTGAGGGTTCCCTCCAGTGCTAGTGGGATCCTGCTACAAAGCTGTTGTGTGTTTTAATGGAGTAGGACACTAGTATTACTCATGTGTTTTCAAACATTCTAAATACATATCTTGATGGAAATAATTTTTCAAGGGTGTGCAGCTCGCTCAGACAGGGTGAAATCCTTAACTGCATCCCTGGAGAGCGTGACTTCCACGTGCTCTTGGCTGGTGATGGCATTTCATCCAAAATGTCATGGGCTGGAGAGAGGAAGGGAAACAAGACTTTTTACAAGACACTGGGCTGAGTAGAAACGGTAGAGTAGGGAATCTTACAGCTGATTTTCAAATGTGAGGAGGTGGCTCTTTCCTCTAAGCACTAGTGAGAAATGGAGGGTGGTCACTCCTGATCAGTGTGGGGGGTTTTGGACCCTTGTCTCAGCAGATTTCTGGAGCTTATTCACATGGACAGCAGTTTCAAGGAGGAGGAAGAGGACTGAAGTGGATTGCAGGTTAAAGCACTGTTGAGGTGGAAAAAAGAATTGATAGTTGAGGTGCATGGGGAGCCCAAAGCTCCCCTGTTTGTGTGCATGAATGCCTGCACACCCACATAGACACTCTTATTTCCAAAATCAAAATTGCTTACAGCTTTGCACTAGACAAGCCAGCAATTTGCTGGTGCAACCCACAGGCTGCCAGGATATTCTGAGGTCCTTCTTAGTGCTGAGGACTAAAAGGACTTGTAGTTGATAAATAATTACTGCAGCTATTTGCTTCTCCTAGTTTGTGACCATCCCTGGCCTCTCTCCTCTAAGCTGTTCTAGCTAATGGTCAGGCACAGGAGGAAATATTCAGAGTTCTTATAATCAGCTTTTTGTCTTTGCTGAGCCATTTTCATCATTGCTGTAGCAGTAGGAATTGGCCGCCTTGGGGCGTTTGGCTGTGGGGACCGTGAGAGCAGTGTGGGGTCACTGTGAGGGGCTACGACACCAGAGCTTGCAGCAAAGGCAGCTTTCAAACAGTTAAACCTCATAGTTTTCATTTTATATATTTCTAACCTTTTCCTTTTCTGTTTCTTTTTCTGCTGCCTGGATTTCTGCCATCATGGTCTTTTAAGCTTACAGATTTTGGTAATTCAGTAAAGGTACATAAGCAAATTATGCACAGCATTTTAGATGAGCCTGAAATGAATTGCTATGGTGTATTCACTGCTGTGCAGGAGACCTGAATTTTCTTTTTCGTCTATTTCAGGATTCCAGAGCTTATTTCCACCTCCTCAATCAAATTGCACCTAAAGGGCAGAAAGAAGGAGAACCTCAGATCGATATAAACATGTCGGGTTTCAATGTAGGTATTCAGGCTGTTGTGTCCTCGTGCTGTACAATCGCGAACTACCTGTGCCCTATAATTGCCCCATGACATCTAGGTGACCTGGTATCTTAATTTCTAGAGCGTGTAAGGTGTCAGTGGCGTGTGTGCACCTCGGGTATGTGCTAAATGAGTTGCAGGCCTGGTCACTACCTGCCAATTAACATATGTGATTGAGAAATCATTTGTGGTTTTGCTCCATTCGGGGGCATGCTCACTTCTGCTTTTCAACCAGCAAGTTCAAAAAGCATAAAAGTTGGAAAGCACATAAATTTGGAAAGCACCATGCTGGGAAAAATACTAAGACAAAGCAGGACATTTACATCCACAGCAGCAGGGATTACTGTGCATTCATCCCTTTGATTAGCGACTGATGCCTAAGGTAGCAGTCAGGAGCTTCCCATCTGCTTTGTAGCCCAGTCTCTTCCATGACAGCTCTTGTCCATTGCATCCCTGGCAGGAAAGGGACGACTTGCGGAGAGCGGAGTACATGCTTCAGCAGGCAGATCGGCTTGGCTGCCGGCAGTTCGTCACGCCAGCTGATGTGGTCAGTGGCAATCCCAAACTGAACCTGGCCTTCGTTGCCAACCTGTTCAACAAGTACCCAGCACTTACCAAGCCTGAAAACCAGGACATCGACTGGACCCTACTGGAAGGTGATGGCCGTATCAGTCACAAAATTAGCAGGAAGGAAATATCTGAAGTAAATGCTTGTGTCACAAGAGACTGTGCCTGTGGTGGTATCTCCATTGAGGTAACACCTGTGATTTGAGGATTCAGTGCTGCAGTGGTGGCTTACTCATTTGAGTCAGACGAGGACACTTGACAGCCTGTTCAGCGGCTCTGACCCTGATGTGGAGCCTGAGCTTGTAGGAGCACTGCCAGCAGCCTGTCGGTCATCACAGAATGGTTTGAGTTGGGAGGGACCTTAAAGCCCCCCCCAGTGCCCCCCCCTGCCCTGGGCAGGGACACCTCCCACCAGCCCAGGCTGCTCCAAGCCCTGTCCAGCCTGGCCTTGAACCCCTCCAGGGATGGGGCAGCCACAGCTTCTCTGGGCAACCTGGGCCAGGGGCTCACCCCCCTCACAGCCAAGAATTTCTTCCTCAGATCTCATCTCAATCTCCCCTCTGCCAGTTTAAAACCCTTCCCCCTCATCCCATGGCTCTCCTCCCTGATCCAGAGTCCCTCCCCAGCTTTCCTGGAGCCCCTTCAGGGACTGGAAGGGGCTCCAAGGTCTCCCCGGAGCCTTCTCTTCTCCAGGCTGACCCCCCCCCAGCTCTCTCAGCCTGTCCCCACAGCAGAGGGGCTCCAGCCCCCCCAGCATCTCCGGGGCCTCCTCTGGACTCGCCCCAGCAGACCCCACGCCTGGCCTGGGAAGTTGATGTTGCCATTCCCTGGGATGGGCAGGAGAACATCAGTAATGCAGTGAGATGTTCATGGGAGCACTAATTGATGGCAGGACTGGGATTAGGGCTTCGGGTGCCTGGCTCCCAGGCAGCAGTTAGCTCTGCCTGTGTGAAAGACCTTCCTGCTACTTTTTCTTGCAGAAACTGCAGAAGGTACGCTCTTCTGAGGCCTGGAGAAATCGCACTGATATCAAAACTAGATATCATGGCAACCATCTTCCTTTGAAAAAATTATAATATAAAAAATACCCTTTTTCTGCTTGAAAACTTAATGGATGAGCTATGCTGCTCAAAGGTCCCTGCCTTGCCCTTCCCCTGTGCAGCTTTGAGTTTTCAGAAGTTGCATGAACCTGTTTTCTCTTATCTAGGAGAGACACGTGAGGAACGGACCTTCCGCAATTGGATGAACTCCCTTGGTGTGAACCCCCATGTGAATCACCTCTACGGGTAAGCGTCAGGAGAGACCCAGCTCCATCAGGCTGGAGATGTGCCCGCACCAGTGTCCTGTTGCCCACAGTGCCAAGCAAAGAGCTTGAGAAAGGGTGGTGGCAGCAAGCGGGAGATGCTCACTGCAGCCTCCCTGCGGTCCGTAGTGTAGGGATTTCTGAGCCAGCACTTGGCACACCAGCAATTGGCTTTAAGGGCTGAAGACAGTTTGTTTATTTTCCCCTATCTTGTGTAAATTGATACTCTGAAACCCCAATACGTTTAGATCTGCCTGAGGAACTGCGTTAGAGCAACTGAAAATAAATTCTGTATCACCTAATTTTTGGACTTAACCAAGACATCATGGTTAGGAGGCAAGGTACTCTGCATCCCTGTAGTCAGTGGAGAGAAGTGGCTGCTTTTGGATTGTATATAGCAGAATTCTTCGGATCTGTTGCTGATTACCGTGCTAAAACTTGCTTTAGCTCAGCAGCCAGCTGATGTGAAGCATGGAACATTTCTCCTGCCCTGAAAATGACAAAATGTTTTGAATTCTTTTCTTTTCAGAGTTGTTGAAATTGCAACAACCTGTAACGAGTAGTAATTATTCATGATGTGACAAACTTGGAGTGCATTTAAATCTTGAGGCATTAGCTTAATCAGTGTTTTCCATTTCAGCGATCTCCAAGATGCACTGGTAATACTACAATTGTATGAAAAGATCAAAGTTCCTGTTGACTGGAATAAGGTTAACAAGCCTCCGTACCCTAAGCTTGGAGCAAATATGAAGAAGGTAAGCATTTCAAAAGACTTGTAAAGAAGCTATGGACACTAAAAATTCCTATTTGAGGCTTCCAGTCAAGTGAGTGTATTTGTGAGTGATTTTTCTGTTTAAACTCTTTCCCTGTGTAGCTAGAAAACTGTAACTACGCTGTAGACTTGGGAAAGCATCCAGCTAAGTTCTCCTTGGTTGGCATCGGAGGACAGGATCTGAATGACGGAAACCCAACGCTGACACTAGCCTTAGTGTGGCAGTTGATGAGAAGGTAGGACCTGGGTCAAACATATAAAATTTGTGAATGGGGTACAGAGTTTGGGAGGTTTTTTGCCATGAGAGTACTGCAGCACTGGAACAGGTCACCCAGAAAGATTTAAAAACCTCCGTCCTTGGGTGGTTTCTGAGACACAGATGGACAAAACTGCAGCAGAGCTGATCCTGCTGCACTTGGGAGGCTGGAGCAGAGACCTCCAGAGAGCCCGCTGGTGGATCTGTGGACATCCTGCTGACCAGGACCACCTCTCTCTCGCCTGCTCAAGTCTGGTCCACACACAGAAACCCTAAGCAGGAACATTTACACAACTTTTATGTTCTAATTTTTAACTGGAAATTGAGAGAGAAACAGTCCAGGGCGCTTTGTAACCCCCTTCTGCATTGGAATGGGGGGAAAGGGAAACTTCGTAATGGATAAAGTTCATCATCCTTTTTATTACCTATTTCTGAAGAATTCTAAGATGACACAAATACATAATATTTATCTGCATAATAGCTGCATGGTAGCTCCTTATTTGGCATTGAGAGGCCAGAATGCTTACTCCTGAGTTGATCCGCACCTTTTAGGTAACGTGTTAACCCCATGATCAGCAATGATACAGTTTGACAGGAGTCCCGAGCCCAGGCAATTTTGTGATGTCATATTAAACTTGAAAGGCTCGAAAGACTAAATGCTTAAACAGCAATCACACTTCAGATAAGATAGATGGTTCTTTCTTTTTGCTAAAGGAGTCTTAAAAAAAATACAAGCAAATGTGAGACTATGTGAAGACTTTCCAAGCTGCCATGGGCCCATGTTGCATCCTGGCTGCATGCTCACCCGGGCTTTGCCCAGGGTCTGTGCCTAATCTTGTCCTCTCTGCTGGTTCGCAGGTACACGCTGAATGTCCTCGAGGACCTGGGTGACGGTCAGAAAGCTAACGATGACATTATAGTCAGCTGGGTAAACCAGACCCTGAAAGAAGCTGGCAAGTCCACCTCCATTCAGAACTTCAAGGTGCAGGTTCCCCTCTTGCGTCCAAAAGGAGAAGGGTGCCCAAAACGTATTTCCTTGGCTGAAGAAACAGCAGGAGCATCTTAGAAAGGGGATTAGACAGGACAGGATTCACTCTGTGCTGGGAAGAAAGGGGCTTCAAGCTACCAGAGAGGAGACTTTTTAGGATGCTCGTGGTGGGGAATGGCGGTGGGGCAAGAGAGCTGATGGGGTGGCAGAGGAGGGGAGGGTGGCTGGGCTGTGGGGCAGAGGTGGGGCTGAGCTGCTGGTAACACGGGGTCAAGAGGTGGCGAGCAGTTGTAGGTGAGCGTTGTCCCTTGGGGTCAGCAAGGTGGATCTGCTGCCTGCGCATCCATTCAGGGCACTTGCAGTAAATTCAGGTAATGATCTTGTACTATTACCAAAGGAGAAGTAGCAGTTTGATTTTCCCTGTGGTCCAGCTGGGAATAATCACTACAACTGCTGCTTTGATGGCTTGTTTAAAGCTTGTTTTGTTGCACGTTTCAGAGCAGCTGAATTGAGGTGGCCAGCCTGCTTTACGGATTAGACATTCATCTTTACTTGTCTGTCCCTTTGTTCTCTAGGACAAGACTATCAGCACAAGCTTGGCGGTTGTGGATTTAATTGATGCTATACAGCCTGGTTGTATCAACTATGACCTTGTAAAGACTGGTCATTTATCGGAAGATGACAAACAAAATAATGCTAAGTAAGTTTGCTGTCTCAAAAGCTTTTTTCCATTGAAAGAGTGCACCTTCTATGCGGCAGCCTTAAGCTGCAAGTGTTTTTACCACAGTTTATTACTGTGGTTTTCAGTCTCTTTTAACACCGTACCTCTTAGGCAGCACTTCCTGAAATCTAATTGCTGTCCTTGCCCGCAACGCTGGAGGGGGCGCTTGGCCGGGCTCTTGCTGGTCGCGAGAAACGCAGCCCAAGCAGCTCTTAGCGATGATACTCTGTTTCTCACCTGTTTGTTCAGGCACTTGAAGTGCTCAGGAATTTGAAACTGAGCCCTTGCATGTCTCATGTCTCGCTGAATCACCGTAGGTTGTCGGGTTTAAAGTATGCCTATTACAACATGCTTTTGAAATGTGTGTTCTGTGGTGGCAGAATGACAGCAAAGTTTCTTTCATGTAATAGTCTCGCTTGATTAATCCTGAAGAGCAAACAGAAGGAGAAATTTAAACGTTAGCTGATTAATCCTTGGCTATACATCCTATCTATTAGCCCTAACAAATATTACATTTTTTTTAACTATTAGTAAAGGGAACTTGTCATTCAAAGGTCAATTTGCACATTAAAGACACTCTTCTGTACTGTGGAAAAGTAATACAGCAAAAGATCAAAAAAACATTTATAAAATGAACAGATGTGGTGTGATTGGACTATTTCACCTCATGAATCTTAATAAATAGGATAATAGATGAAATTGCGTTGGATAGGGCAGGAGCTGACTTGTCATTTATTGGTAGCGGTGCTGGTGCTGACCCCCTCCTCTTCCCGTGGTGAATAGGTATGCTGTGTCCATGGCAAGAAGAATCGGTGCCAGAGTTTATGCTCTTCCAGAAGATCTTGTGGAGGTGAAACCGAAGATGGTCATGACCGTGTTTGCCTGCTTGATGGGCAGAGGGATGAAGCGAGTATAAAAGGGTTGATCCATGTAAAGGGAAAAACCAACAAAACCCAACCTGCCACCCTGGGTGCATGAGTAGCAGATCAGCTGAGACCACGTTGAAATGCTGTTGGCCTAGGAACTGTTGAAGTTCAAAGGACTTTGTTTTGCTTTGCAAGACAAACTCTTATCAAAATTCTCAGGGAGAGGAGTTTTAACCAACAGACGTGCTCTTTTCCCAAAGGAAAGTTTAACTTACCAAGAGCTCACAGAAATGCATTCATAACAGACCTGCATCTTGCAGTACTGCTCTGGAGCTGTTTTCACCCCATTATTTCTCAGATACTTGGTGCATGGGTGTTTTTACCCCTGAGGGCTCTAAGGTGGTTGGTATGAGTTGTAATGGAAACAAATCTAATTTCTGTCTGCAATACAGTTTAATTTCTATCATACGGTCCAAGCATATTCTAGGTTTGACCACTTCCTTAACTCTGCAAATAAAGCTACAGTACAAGTTGGGACCTGCAGGCCAGCTCGCAATGCTAAATAAGAAATGTGTAATTAGGAAGATGGATCTTCCTCTGGTATTCTCTGTACATGGTGCTTTTTTATACATCTAACTATTTTGAGTACTTTACAAATAAAGCATGGCAGTTTTTTTCCTCTTGCTGCTTATAAAAAGGGTTTTTTTTTTGTTTTGTTTTTAAAGTTATACTACATATGAGAATACCACCATCCTTGGACCTCTCGCAGTAATGTATGATACCGTGTTGCTGATGGCATGGTTACACCTGAGAATGGAAGTGAATGCATTTTTGTATGCATCTTGGTTCAGTTCTGTGCACCTAGAAAATAATTTTTACAAAAATCTGCATGAAAACTATAACTTTTTTATTTAAAATGCTGTTGGATATAAAACCATACTACATTGTGGGGAGGTTTTGTGCAGGGAAGAGGCAAATGTTATAAACAGCAGGGCTCAATAAACTGAACAGCAAATGTTCTGGAACATAAAACTATTTTTACAGATAAAAGGAAGTGTTGTCGCCAAAGAAGAAAGATGCTGTATCCATAGGATTTAATATTATCTTGCTTTGGCAAGCTGTTTGCTATATTTTGAGATCATATTGCTATTCCAAGCTATTCAAAGTGATGTAATATGGTGGCAAAGTATTAGTTGAAATAAAAACATTTAAATACACGCTTCTCTCCTTATTTACACTGACCCAGCATGGCAGCCTGTCCTCAGTGGCTTTTAGCTTTTGCTTTGTTTGATCTTTTTGTTTTGTGCCAGGTCCATTGATGTGTAAGACACCCCTGAATCGGGATGTGCTTGAAGAGCTCCTGGCAGAGCACGGGCAGCGCGGTTGTTCTTGACCTCTGTTTCAGCCAGGCTTTGCCTTTGTGGTAATTTCTGTAAAACCTTGCTCCTGGGGTTTTGCTGTGTGCCCAAAGACGATGTCTGCAGGTGGAGGGGAAGAGCCCTGTTTGGGCAAAACCCAAAAGGAAGGACAGAAGTTGTTCCCTGTGTGAGGAATGTGCCGTCTGGGCTCATTTACAGAAACCACAGGTCTGGTGGCGTGGTGGCACCTGATGTGAGTCGGGCGTGATTTGGGTCTCGGGGTGCCTGGTGGGACAGGGGGTGCCCAGCAGCCACCAGCTGTTGGGGGGGACTTGCCTGCTGGCTGTGTCCAAGGCTGGGGCAGGGCGGTGGGTGCTGGAGGGATGTGGTGATCCCACTGCACCAATTCCCGCACTCCTGCAACCCGTGGGTGAGGGCCTGGGGGTCTGCTGGGCTTCGCCAAAGCCGTGGCCTGACAGCGCGGGAGTCCCCGGAACCACCAGGGGCTTTGATGAAAACAAAGAACAATTTGTGTGAAACTGGTGTCATATAAACAAACTCCTGTGACCTTCACTACATAACCCTGGCCCGGGCTGCTGCCCTCCTGACCTGTCTGGAATGATTACTTTTTTTCCCAGTAGGTGTGTTTTCTGCAGGAGGTGTGTGACAGTTCGTCTGCTGATGGAATGGGGATGAGTTTGTGGATTAACCCAGGTCACAGGCCGGTGCAGGATAATTAGCGCTACTACCGGCCTTCTCCTTGGACATCATCTCAGGCAAACAAGGTGGCACATAGTGGCATAAGCCACTTCAAAACTCCCACAAGCCAAGTGCTTGGAGGAGTGTGGGAACCCCGCTGCCAGCGAGGTGGTTCCCGGTCCCGAGCCCGCACCACCCTGCGCTGCTGGTGCCCAGGAGCGCTGTGCCAGGGCCGTGCTGTCAGCGCTCCTGCACCACCAACACGCCGGTGTCCTCGCTTTTCTTTTTAAAGCAAGGAGGGAAAAAAAACCCCAAACCCTTCTTACGGTGCCTTTGACAGGCCGCTGCGGAGGCAGGTCCTGCTGGAAGTTGAAGCAGATGTTACAGAGATCCCCTGGAGCCCACGGTGCGGCTCCCCCGGCTCCCCTTTGTTCCCCTCCGGGGTTTTGCAGGGAATTGCGCGGCCCCTCCTCGGGCGGCGCGGCGGGCCCGCGCGGCTCTGCCCTGCCGGGCGCTGGCTCTCCCGGGGGACGCCGCCGGGGCAGGGGACGGGCCCACACACGCCGGGGCGCCAGGAGCTCCCGCCCCACGACAGAGCGGCCTTTCCGCGGCCCGGAGCAGCCTCGCCTCCGCGGGAGGAGCCACGGGGCGCAGCGGGGCTGGGCTGACAGCCAGGGGCCGGCGCTCGGCACTGCAGCCGCGGCGGGGCCTGCGGGCGGCGGGGCCTGCGGGCGGCGGNNNCGGGCTCTTCTCCCAGGGAACAGGCCATGGGACAAGAGGAAACGGCCTCAAGTTGCGCCAGGGGAAGTTTAAACTGGATATTAGGAAAAATTTTTACACTGAAAGGGTTGTCAAACATTGGAAGAGGCTGCCCAGGGCAGTGGTGGAATCACCATCCCTGGAGGGATTTGAAAGTCGGGCAGACGCGGTGCTGAGGGACGTGGGTTAGTTGCGGACTTGGCAGTGTGAGGCTGATGGTTGGACTCGATGATCTGAAAAGTCCCTTCCAACCCAGACGATTCTATAATTCTGTGATCTATTTATGTATTTTCTTTGCTTGGTTTGAAAACAATGGTCAGAGTGAGATGCCCCCTCCTTCTCAGCCCCTTCTCTGCTCAGAAATCTCCCTGTGCCCTTCCTGCAGCAGCGCTTCTGGGCGGCAGTGGCATGTGCCACCTTTCCTCGTCTTTAATGGCCAAACCTGCTCTGAGGTGCTGGGCCTTCACAGCGTGGTGAGAGGCGGGTGCTGCTGGGAGCACGGCAGGGAGCGTGCCATCCAGAGCAAAGGAGGAACGCGTCTGTCTGAAGCAACAGCTGCTTCTGTACTGTTATGCCCCATGTGGGCTTCAGAGATGAAAGTTTATATTGCTCTCCACGGCTCCCAGAGCTCCCAGAGGGTGTTGCAAGGCGGCGGTCGGTCTCTTCTCCCCAGTAACATGCGATGGGACAAGAGGAAGCGGCCCCTGAGCGCTCACTGCTCAGAGAGTGCCGGGGCAGCAGCAAACTCTCAGCACGAAGCCTCACGTACAGCCAGCTGGGAACTTTCCACTGGTACACGTTTTTCATAAGAAAAAATGTAAACAAAGCTTCCCACAGGAAATCGCATATGTTTTCACTGGAGATGGAGTGATATAGAGTAAGAAGAGGCACATCCATCCCGCTGAACCAGTGGTCTATAGCCCTGGCTGGAGGTATGGTACCATTAAGGTCAAAATTCTTACTTTGGAAGCGACCACACGCATCTGTCTGTTCTTGCCTCTTCTGCCTCCTGCTACCAGGTTAAAAGGGGAAAAATGGATACTCTGACAGTTCCTGAATGGGAAGGCATCTCCTTCTTGTGCCGGATGCATTTAAGAAAGGGGCTAGTTAAGAAATGAGCTAACTCAAAGAAAAGCTTGGGCAAAGCAAAGCAGAGATCTCAGGGTGAAGGTCCGGCTCGGGGCAGGCAGGATAAACCCCAGTGCTTTCTCACAAGAAAGCCCCTGTCAAGCAAGCTTTCAAAAGAGTTTCCGTTTTGTCAAACTCCTAAAAGTTTCTGATGGGAGGCAGAGATGTAAGCTTTAGCACATTTCTTTGCTCCTGCAGGTCTTTTTGCTCTTTCATATCCAGTTATTTGGTTTTATCTGTTCAATCGCTTGGGTTTGTTTATTCAGTCACATACTTTTGTTTCTCAGGCTTTTTAGCAGTGTCAGCTTTGTTCATGCTGATTTTTTTTTTTTTTTTAAACAGTCGAGCTCGCTCCTGCTGCGGTGAGTCCATGACAGCCTTAATCTCCAGGATCGCCTTCAAATGTTTTCCCAAGCCCAGGCTGCATCCTCAGGGCCTATGTTTTTTGATGGAAGTTTTTCTTGCATTCCATGCAAGTTTCACTTTTTTGTGGATAAAAGTGTAGCCCCATGTTGTTCCTGAGCACGCTGTGTACAACTTGTTCGGTATTTCTGTGGCTGCTTCATCATAGCACAGAAGCAGCAATTCAGTTGCACTACTGTTCTGTGTTTCATGAGGCGGTTGTGTAAAGGTGGAAGGAATGTTTTCTGCAAGCACCCAGAGGAGACAACGCTCTCCTTCATATAAACTTTTCACCAATTTGTATTTTTCAATGCAAAAATTAATTTTATAGGGACTTAAAAATACTTCTGAGGTGGATTTTGCGTGCTTGTTTTTTACTCCTGCCTTTTTCTATTGCGGATCACTAGCAGAGAGGAACACAAAAGCAAGAGGCAAGCTGGAGATGTTTTTCCACCACCTCCCAAAGCACGTGAAGCTGAAGGAATTGAGGACGGTGCTGAATGTACAACCAGAATGATGGAACAGCATGACCAAAATGTAATCAAAAATGTATTGGCCACTGAATGCTTTGTGATGGAGGCACCGCGATGGCCCATCAGTGTCTGGAGGGAGGCGGCCCAGGGGTATGGTATCACTGCGATGCCATGCCAAAGCTCATCGACAAAATTCAGGGAGACACAACTCGTGCAGACAATCCCTGAGACAAATGAGCTCTTTGCAGGAGTAAACGCCGAGCTGCCTTAGCTGAGGCTCAATACTGCGCGGAGCAGCTGAGTGGTGAAATGTTTTACTTGGTGACATTTTCACCCACTGCTCCAACACCATCTTACATTCTGGCAGCAGAGCACCTCGTGTGCCGGCTGTGGGAAGCTACCGCACATTCACAGAGACGCTGATGGATGGAGCCTTTTCTGGGGACTCCAGATGTGCCAGAACACAACATGAGGAGGAACTTCTTTCCCGTGAGGGTGGCAGAGCCCTGGCCCAGGCTGCCCAGGGAGGTGGTGGAGTCTCCGTCTCTGGAGCCATCCCAAACCCACCTGGAGGCGTTCCTGTGCCCCCTGCTCTGGGTGACCCTGCTCTGGCCGGGGGTGGGACTGGGGGATCTCCAGAGGGCCCTGCCAACCCTGGCCAGTCTGGTTCTGTGTAACACGTGCAATTTATTCGTACATCAGCAGTACTCACAGTATCCTGGGAGGGGGCTGAGGGCAGGACAGCAGCCCTTCCCCAAGAGGTCACACGAGGCTGGGGCTGGCTGGGAAGCAGGAGGACAGAGGCTGTGGTGGGACCACACTTCCCAGCCCTGTGTCACCCAGCACAAGCCCCAGCCCTGAGCATGCCAATGTGAGCTTCTCCTCTGCACCTGAACATTTACACTGAATTTTGGTGTCAGCATTTCAGATTTGAGCATTGACCGTGAATGAAAGCATTTATTCCTATATAACAAAATCTCTCTATTTGGAATACCATTATGGAAATACCATATAAACCCCACCTGTAAAGAAAATCATTGTTCACAAAGAAATAGCCAGAAAATAAGTAAGTGGCCTCCACTTTATAATTTAAACACTCTCAAAATGTGGCTGCGGAGGTGTCCCATCCCCTCTCAAAACACCATGTGTGGCAGAGAAGCGCCAGCAGGATGACCTTGCTGGGGAGAGTGGGGGGCCCGGGAGCTGCGCTGGTACCGGCCACCCTGCACTTGTCTTCGCTTGCCAGCTGGGGTGGCACCGTGCAGTCTGCCGGGTCCCAAGGGCGGGGGGCACCGAGCGCCGTGGCGTTGGGAGCACCCAGGAAGGCGCAGTGCAGCCCTTCGATGGCGCCCCGCTGCGTGGCACTCCACCGCCAGAACCAAAGCATCTTGCAGTCGCATTTCCAGGGGTTGTGGGACAAAAACACGTGCTTCAGTTTCGGCAGTTCGGTGAACAAGCGGATGGGGAGGGAGCTGAGGTTGTTTTTGCTCAGGTGAAGGAAATGCAGCTTGTTTAAGTAGGCGAAAGCAGAGTCTGAGATCATGGAGATCTGGTTGTTGTTCAGGTACAAGTTTCTCAAGTTCAGCAGACGTCTGAAGGTGCAGTCGACAGCAGTGATTCTGTTGGCTTCGAGGTGCATGGTCTTGAGCTGGATCAACCCGTCAAAAAGCTGATTAGGCAAATCAGCGATGAAGTTGTGTCCTAAATTTAACATGCCCAATCTGAGAAGCTTTTTAAAAGCGCCATTTTGAATGATCCATATCCTATTCTTCCTGAGATTCAGATCGTACAGGGTTTCCAGGTCCTTCAGGGAATCTCTGCCGATGGCTTCTATGTGGTTGCCCTCCAGGGACAGCCTCGTGAGGCTGGAGAGGTTCCTAAAGGCTTGCGGAACGTACCGCATGTTATTGGAGCCTAAATCCAGCCTTTCTAAAGAAGGCAGGTGTGAAAATAGAAGTGGGTGGACTTCGAAGATGTTGCAGTGGGACAAATCCAGGCTGATGAGGTTTAACAGTCCTCTGAAAGTGTTTGCATGCAGGTAGGTGAGGCGTGAGTTCCTGCTGAGGTGCAGCTCTCGCAGCTTGCTGAGAGCGTGGAAGGTCCCCGGGGACAGGAAAGTCAGATTGTTTCCATCTAGCCAGAGGCTGTGGAGGAAAGTCAGGTTTCTGAAGGTGTTGGTGGTGAGAATCCGCAAATAATTATTGGAGAGGTTTAGAGAGACGGTGGAAGCTGCTATTTCTCCAGGGAGGGCTCTCAGTCCGGCTCTGTTACAGTGGATAATCTCTTCAGGTGCACACTTGCACATGCTTGGGCATGAATCAGAGATATTCAGACTCAGTCCAGCCTTTGCTGCACAAGTAAATATAAATATAACAAGAAAGAACATGACCAGCCACAAGTCAGCCACTGCATCTAATACCTGATGGACAGTAGAGAAGGAGGCAAGAAAAAGAGCGTGTACCTTTTGGGCAGAGGAACCGCGAGCATTGCAGGGTCGGTTGGGCTGTGCTTTTAGTGCACGGTGAAAATAAAGTAGCTGCTTCTTCCTGCTGCAGACCGATGGGGATCAAGTCTTTAGGCAGTAAAAGCCGATTAGGTGCCGCCCTGCCATAAAGAGCATTACTGAGAGGCGGGAGATTCCCCAGCCCAGCATCGTGCTCTAACGGTGGTTTTTCCCACCTCCTGCCCTCTGCAAACAGCAGCAGGTGACAGACTTCCCTCGCGATCTGCCCTGGAGAGGCTCCTGCTCCTGGGTTGATCAGGGTCTGCTCGGCAGTTTCATAGATTCATGGAATGGGTTGGGTTCGGAGGGACCTCAAAGCCCCCCCAGTGACCCCCCTGCCCTGGGCAGGGACACCTCCCACCAGCCCAGGCTGCTCCAAGCCCCGTCCAGCCTGGCCTTGAACCCCTCCAGGGATGGGGCAGCCACAGCTTCTCTGGGCAACCTGGGCCAGGGGCTCACCCCCCTCACAGCCAAGAACTTCTTCCTGAAATCTCATCTAAATCTCCCCTTTTTCAGTTTAAAACCATTCCCCCTCATCCTATTGCTCTGCTCCCTGATAGAGTCCCTCCCCAAAGAGGTTTTTTTGCTCAGCTCCCCTCTGTTCTGGCAGGGGATTTTTGTACTTTTCTGCAGTTACGGCTGCAGCAGAGGCAGCTGCGCGGCTGTGCCCCCTGCCCGTGGGAGGGGGCCCTCACCCTGCTGTGCCTGCACACCCGGCGGATCCCTGGGGATGGTGGAGCTGAGCCCTGAGCACAGCCCTGCCCATGGCTGTGGCTCCTCTGCAGTGAAACGGGAACGTTCAGGGAGTGCAGTGTCCCCGTGGAACCTCTTCTCGGGATCAGCCCTGAGCCACCTCTGAGCGGGAAAAGCTGATCCCCGTGGGCGAAACACAGAGCTCCCCAAGGGCACGCCGCCCTTCCAGGGCACTGCCTGGCCCCAGCAGGTCTGAAGGTGTCACTGGGCAGCTGGAGCTGGGCTTGGGTCCCTAAAAGCCCACGTCCTTTGTCCTCTCCCTGGTTTTCATCCTAGATCCAGAGTGCAGAGTGCGGTCTGGGGGCTGGTTGACGCCCCGGGCAGCCAGGGCTCAGCAATGTCCAGGCTGATTATTTTGCTTGCGATGCCAAGAGGACTCAACCCGGGCCTTGCAGCTGGTGTGTCCAGGGCAGCCAGCGACACAGTTGCTGCTCTTGGTTTTCTCCTTCTTTTAATTTTTGTTTTCCCCCTCACTTCTCTCTGCTGGAGTTCTCATGTTTTTGACATGTTTGAAGCACCTTCTCTCAGCCCCTCCCTTCAGGTGTGTTCCCCTGCTCTTAATTTCTTGGTCTGTCTCAGCATTTTTCATGTTTTACAGATTTGGCTTTCCTTTCTCTCCCCTGCTCTGTCCACACAGTGGCTAAAGCCCCAAACATACGATGTGCCCAGCGGTAAGTGTGAATAGGACAAATTTGCAGATCCATTGTATTCTCCGCAGAAGCAGGTTGGGTTTCCTGTGCTGCTAAATCGCTGTGTTGGCTTCAGCTAGTTCTGTTTTCTTCTTCATTTTTTTCAAGCAACAACCCCCCGAAGAGCAGCTTCTCGCTGGAAGCTTGGCTGGGATGGCCACATTGTGCAATGGAAACCATCTTCCAGCTGTAAACAACATCATTTATTTAGTTAGACAGGCTTTGCCGCAGTGTTACTAGGGGTCACAAGCTGGTTGTCACCCTGAGAACAGCGGTGGCAGCACCTTGTCCTGGGAGCCCCGGAGAAAGGGGAAACACGCTCTGCTCACCCCGTCCGGCTGCTCACGTCTGGGGCCATACCAAAGGTTTTGGTGTGTGAGTCTGTTTTCTGTATTTCTGGCTCAACTAGGACTGCTCCTTCGAGGGTGTCCAGCTGCTGGGATCTCCACAGCTCAGCACCAGTATGAGTATCTGTTGCTCCAGGGCTTTGCCTTTGCATCCCTGTGAAGGAGATGTTTCTGCTGGTCTCTGTGCAGGATGAGCGAGCTTCTCTGTGTCTGCTCGGAATGGTCTCACCTCTATCTGAAGTTTTGTAGCTCAGGCTGAAAAAGATGGATCGCTTGCACTGGTGTCCTTTTTATTCTCCACAGGCTTTATTTCTGGTTGTAATCTCAGCAGTGGTGCCATGTTCTAGCCCTTATTTAAGCCCAGTGCTCTCTCTAACTCTCCTTGATTTCATATTGCAAATTTTCAGAGACCAAAAGCACCCAGCTCTTAGAGTTCATCATTGCCAGGTGTTGCTTAACTGGACTAAAACATAGTGGTGACACAGGGCCACACAGCTTCAGAGCCTGTAGGCCCAAGGAAGCCCGTAAGTATCAAAATGACCAGATTTTTTACACCTTCTCATGTGTTTGGCAGCTCCAGCTGCTCCCTGTAACGACTCCATGATGTGGGGGGGTGGCTGGTGGCTGGTGGCAGCTGCGGGGGGGGTGGGAGCGATGCAGCGGTGCCATCGCCCAACACCCCGGAGAGCTGAGCCTTTGCGGGGGCTGAGTGTTGATCCAAGACAATGGTCGCAGGTGGTGTGTCCCGTGTGTGCTGCACTGCCCGGCGCTCCCGCCTTGCCGGCCCACCTTCAGCTGCCTGAGCATCATCACCGTCAGCGCTGCTGCCAGCAGCAGCCAGCACCACTACTGCACTGGGTGCTGCAGAGAGAAAGTAAAGACGTGGTGTCCCTGCCCAGGGCAGGGGGTTGGAACTAAATCATCTTTAAGGTCCCTTCCAATGCAAACCATTCTCTGATTCTGTGGTCCTTGAGAAGAACAACCACATGATTTTTCCCCCTGGCTACTATTTTTAACAAATACTTTCCCACTACAGTGCATTGAATTATAAGAATTCAGCTCTTGGGCTTCTTTTCCAGGCCCAGCTCTTTGTGCTCCACATGCAGGGATTTTGGATGTCCCGCTCCATCTGCGAGGAGGGTTCTCTGGAGTACATCGTGTGTTTTGACTGAGGTAGCTCATCCTTCTGGCTTCAATGGAAAGGCTGAGCCACCGCAGGTCTTCTGTTGAAATGTATTCCACCCATTGCATGACCATGATCGTGTTTTGTCTTTTCTTCAGTCACTGATTTATCTCACATTTGGGATTTATAGCCCAGCACACCCACTTCAGAAATTGTTTGTAGCTGATGTCAGGAGCCTTGCCTAATACTGTAGATTTTAAGGAGCTGTATTCTCTTTACAGGATCAAGGTCTGATACAAGCAGCCCAAACATCTACTTTGGCGTGGTCTTCCGGGTCTAATGAGTTAGAGGAGCAAGGTTTGCTTTCTTTAAACTTTCTGGTGGGCAAAGGTGGGGTGAGCAGAATCACTTAATAGCTTTGTTGATTAAAAGGTGGATTAAATAAGTTGGAATACCCAAGTGTCAGGAATAGTCTGACTTCCCCAAAGCTTTATCTAGCTGATGAACTCTTTTTCATGTGTATCTCAGCACTTCCAGTTCATAAGAGAAATTCCTGACAAAAACACTTAAAAAGTGGCAAATGATGCTTGCAGTGAGTATAGTTCAAAGCAGCAAAGGAAGGAAGATTTTTATTTTTAAGTGATCTCTGGAAAGAGGCCCCCTGGGTACTCTGTAGCTCTTTAAAACTGGCCATGGAATCCTTGCTCTTCCTAAAAAAAATCACATTGAGACCCTAAAAAGAAATGTGAAGTATGCTCCCCCATCCTTTAAAAGCTGGGTTCTATAGACATATATCGATACTAATAAAGCAGAAGTTAGACAGGAGGGACCTCTCTTCCACAAGCTGTGGGCATCAGTGCCTTGACTTCACCTGCTCATTGCAGCAACTGGGCTGGGAGCAGCGCGCAGGGAGAAATTACCTGTGATGAAAAATTGTTCTTTATCAAAGCTGAAGGTGGGTTGCCGATGCGATGTGGCTGAGCTGCTGCGCTGCTGAGAGGCCGTGCTCCGGCCACAGCAGTGGCAGCGGGGTTTAGGTTCTGTGCCCGTTGTGGGCAAGCCCTGGTGCCTGGTGTTTTCTCTTCATGCGGGACCATGGCTGGAAGCTGTGGAGAAGGGTGGGAGGGAGCTCCGGCCGAGCCCTGCTGCCCTCGGCAGTGCCAGGCCCTGCCAGCCCACCCCGGAGCGGGAGCAGGGACAGACCTGTGCTCCCGGCTGTCCTTGGCTACGCGTGCAGTGTGTTTTCAAAGTCACTACTGTGCTTGTTTTCTTTACTAGTTTTAGTAACTTGTAAAACGCTTATGGCCAATTATTTGAACAAACAATGTCATGGAGGATAATCTGTCTTGGCACTGCAATCAGCTGGACACAAACATCTCATAAAGGAAATGCTTGGGAAAAGTTTTCTGCATGCTGGAGGTGGAAAGGGTGTCCCTCTTCCCTCCGCCATGCTCCAGACACTGAACTGCTTCAAAAACTGACTTCTTCCAGCAGATGAAGTGTCTGGAAGTGTTCATCCCTGGAGGGGTTCAAGGCCAGGATGGACGGGGCTTTGAGCAGCCTGGTCTGGGAGGTGTCCCTGCCCAGGGCCAGGGGTGGCACTGGGTGGGCTTTGAGGTCCCTTCCAACCCAAACCATGATTCCATGAAACGTGATTCTGTGGATGGGACCAGAGCTCTCCGATGCTGTACTCTGGCAGGTCCCGGCTGGGTGGCCCTGGTGTCCGCCGCTGTGCTGCTGCGGAGTGGGAAAGCAGGGCTTCACCCAGGCCCGCTCAGTGCTTCCAGGTGAGATCACGGCTCCAGGAGGGAAAGGGAAAATCTGACACTTCCCTTTAAACATGCTAGTAGTTCTCCCTCGTGGACAAAACCCCGGGTTTGCAGGCACCCACTGTCAGCACTGGTCGCGCCTGAGGGGGACTCGCTGCCTCGGCCATCGCTGGTCACAACTGCTCCCTCCCCTGCGGACCCAAATGGCTGTGAGAGACCAGCACCCTCTGCAAGAGTGCTCGGGGGCTGGGGAAGGACGACGTGGATACTCCAATCCCACTTGCAAGACTGAGTAATTAATCCCTAAAGAACCCCTTAAACATACAAAGACGGGAAGGAGGAAAGCCTATAAAAGTTTATGGAATGCTGGGGGAGCCCAGCTGTAGGCGGGACGGTGTCGGGGAGGGGGTGCACACGGGCTGTCGTTTTTCCGGCATGATGGGAATCACGGCTCCCCGGTGCCCGGCTCCTGCTGCCAGCCCGGCACCAGGGACTGGGGGCATCCCACTGTAAACCAGCACCCAGGTGTCAGAGCCGCACTGACCGGTGTGGGGGTGTGCAGCCTGGGGAGCGCTTCCATGAGAGATTTTTCTTCCCTTCTTGCTGTCTCCAAAAGAAACAAACCAAGCCCGTAAATACAGTCTGTGTCTGGATCCCACATTGCTCTGAGGATCTGGCAGGCTGGCAAGCTTTAACCTCAAGAGCTGGCTCTGACAGTCTGCTGGCACGGTCGGATGCGTTGCCTGTTTGGAATATTCCATCCCTGACAGCAGCACTTCTCTGCAAAAAGCAAGACCTAGGACTCGGAGTGCATTAATCCTTTTTTTTTCTTTTTTTTTTTTCTTTGCACAATTTATCAGAAGTTGCTACTTGGATTGTGTGGGTTTGTGTGGGTGGTATTTTTGGGTTTGGTTTGGTTTGGTTTTTCTAAACACTTCTAGTGGCCTCTTTAGGTGTCTGGGCTTGAGGACAGAAAGGTAAACCTGAGTTTTGCGTGTGAGCTTCCAGCAAAATATCTTGCTTCTCTTGAGTTGTGATTTATTTTTTTTTCTTGGTAAAAAAGACATGCATAAAATCCTTCCCCAAATACTCACCCCCGGAAGCACTAACTCCTCACCGTTTAACATCAACCAGGTCTTCTGGTGGTGAAACCTCCCAGCTTGTGTAACTTTGCGGCCAGATGAACAGCAAAAAGCCCGCAGGCTTTGCCCCTGCGCTGAGCTGTGTGCCGGGCTCCGACCCGGCATTACCAGTGCGGCTGTGGACCTGGACAAATATGTCCTGCAAGCTCAGGGGACATTAGCTACATGGCAGGAGGTTGGCTTTTGCAGGGAGAGCTTGGGCGTCTGTGTCGGCTGTACCTTCTGTTTCCCAGGCAGTGGTGTGCCAGCAATGTGCAGAGAGAGCGGGAGGAAGAAAGAAATAGTCTGGGAAATAGAAGGGAGAAGGGTTTTTCACATCAACTAAATGGAGCTTTGGAAGGAGAACCCGGGATGAGATAAGGAACCGGATGCATTGAGCACCGGCAGGGGGAAGAACGGGAGCAGGACTTGGCGGAGGGCAGCCCGAGGAGTCACCCCACCACACCGGGCCCGTCACTTGTCTGCGGAGAGGGATGAACCCAGCACAAAGTCTCAAACAGTTTTGGAGGTAGAACTGAATAGACACAGTGCGTATCTGTGAGGAGCAAAAGTGCACCTGGAAAGGAAAACCTTGTATTTAAATCTAAACAAACTGTGTTTGTTATCTTTGTAAATTAAACATTCTCATGCATTTGACTTTTCCCCCTGCTTACAAGGCACGCTGGATGTCTGATGAAGGACAGGGCAGGATCTTTCACCAGTCACTTGTGTGCAAAGCAACTAGCAGTGAGAATTGCTGGCTGAGTGTGTCCTGTCACATACTGTTAGTAAAGAAATGAGTGATTATGGGTCAGGGTGAGTGCTGACACCTCAGGTCACTCACCTGACTCTGCCAGACCCGAGGCAGGGCACACGGGGGGGGCGTTGATGGCAAAATGGGCATTTCTTCTCCTTTGCAGTAGGATGTGTGTCCTCTGCACTTACATGTGCTCCCGTGTGCTCCTACTGCTTGGTAGGTGTTGGGTTTGAAGAAAGGACAGTTCTTGCAGCATCCCTGTAGAAGGCACATTATCTGTTTAAGGCCTCTTGAACAAAACAAGAGGTCTCCTGGTAGCGATTGTGTGTGGGAACTGACTGCAAATCTTCATCTTAAAGCTTTTGGGTTGTCTTGACTTTTTCTGCCCTCAGTCTACTATGGATGTTACTGTTTCCTTTACAAATTTCCTTTATTTTTTGTTTAGTAATGCAAATTTCAGTGGTTCCAGGCTGTCTCCCCTCCTTCTCTGCCTTTTCCGTGACGACCTCAAATGAGGGTGGGGAGGAATAAGTGGGCAGAGTTGCCCCAAAATCCAACTAAACATGTATGAAATTGGGTGAGTGGGCATTAGGGAGGTTCATATATATCTCGAGGTAACAAGGATGTTCTGACACGGGTGTTATCTCACCGGGGCTGTGGCACGCAGTGTGTGAGCCTGTGGGACAGACGGGGTCTCCCATCCTGTGCGGAGATTTGGTATCACCCTCCCTCAAGATACCGGTGATGTTTGGGTCTGCTGTGTGTTGCCTGCTCTCAGCATGTCACTTCGTTGAGCTATTTCAGCTTTCTTTCCCTTCCAGTGTTTGCCCCAGGCGCTGTGTGTGCTCGCAGCCTGACAGTCCTGACCGCTGACTGCTTTGTCGTTGTGTCCATGAAGCAGTAAATCAGCTCCAGAGTGATAAATAGAAATGCTGTGTGGGATTCCTCTTCTTTAAATAACCTGCTCTCCTTTTGCACAGGAAATACCAAGAGCTGGACTCCAATTATGAGGCAGATAAAGCCACAAGCTGGCAAGGACTCCGCTCCCTGCCTTGAGAAGCAGTGCTCCCCTCCAGGGGATGTGAATGAGTTTGCTGATAAGCTTTTCCAGCACTCTCTGCAGCTCTTTCTGGGTCCAAGATAGGTGAGTTTGCTCTCCACAGCCTGCTCAGCCCTTGGTTCCTCTGAAGGTGCTGGTAAAAGGCTGTTTTCCCCGTTTCATCTGGGTCACCTTGGTGTAGGTAGAGCTGGTTTTAGAGCCCGTGCTGCCGTTGCCTGTGGTGTGCTGCGCAGTCCCCTGGCAAGGGCATGCACTGGGGATCCCCCAGGCCGGCACAGCCGGGTCCCAGGGCTGCAAGGCTGCGCTGGTGTCCAAAGAATGGGACGAGCTTGGGTCCAGCCCCGGCTGTGATGGACAGCCAGCCAGCAGCACCTGGCTGGGGCAAAGGGACATGTCACTGGCAGGGACTTCTGTGGTTGCTCTCCATCTGTCACGTGCAGCCGAGCCCCGGGAGCACCGCACGCGTGTCCCGGGTAGACGGGCTGCTGCTGCAGAGGAGATCACACTCAGGGTATCCGCGCAGAATGGGGGGCTTACGGATGCTGACTTCCCCCCCGTGCTTATCCTGCAGCAGCCCTCTTGCAGGTCCTTCCAGGGCGCGGAGGCTGGGGCCAGGCGGGGCGTGTGGCGCGAGGAAGCAGCGGATGTAAAAACCCCGTTTTGTGTCAGCGCAGCCGTGCCCGTCTGCTCTGCGCCACCCCAGCAGCCCCGGAGCCAGGCCTGCTCCCTGCCACGGGCTTTGTCCTGCTGCCCTCGTTCCAGCAGCGTGCCTGTCTTTGCCAGGACGTGGGCATCGGCTTTCCTGTCCTGCCAGCCAGGAGACAGCACCAGCCCCCTGAGACGGGCAGTGCC
The DNA here is from genome assembly GCA_013400135.1 of Rhinoptilus africanus. Classification (NCBI taxonomy): domain Eukaryota; kingdom Metazoa; phylum Chordata; class Aves; order Charadriiformes; family Glareolidae; genus Rhinoptilus; species Rhinoptilus africanus. The sequence continues at coordinate 200,362 of VXBO01007050.1, forward strand.
GCTGTGAATGCTGTGATGTTCCTCCGCCTTCTGTCCCTGCATATTCACGTTGTGGCCGGCTCTGCCAGGACTAACAGCCTGTTCCGCTCCCAAACGGGTCAGCCAGTGCTGGGACCCCACAGAGCCCGCGGAACCCCTCTGCCTTTGGAGGCGCCTGAATCCATGCTCGCACGTGTTGGGAGGCAAAGGGGGTTTGCATGGCCCAAGAGCTGCAGTGGAAACCCACAGAGATATTTCCTTTTTCTTTCTTGGGTTTTTTTTTTGTTGTTGTCTCGCTCCTCTCTCCTGATTTACTGCATGTGCTCACGTGGCCTTGGAAAGGGGGGGTCTCAAACTGCTCTGCTTCCAAGAGGAGAAGAAGCTGGCAGGCGTTCGTATTTCAGTTCTTGAGTTATGTAGGATAAAGTCTCCCAGCGGGAAAACGGAAGATATGAGAGAGCAGATTGCTGGTGGTCATTCTCGCCAGAAGGAAAACAGAAGAAAGGAGCACATAATTCTAGAGCTACATCCAGAGGAATGTGAGGTTCGAGAGGTAAGTTTTCTATCTTCTGTTAGAATTTAATTTCCATTGATTAGGTTCAATTTGTGATAAAATGCCTCATTGTGTCTTAAGTGATAGTAGGAATGACTACTTCAGAAGTAGATTCTAAGCCACTGGATGTTCATGTGCAGAGAGGGGAGCGTGTCCGTCAATGAAACCTTGTTTTCAGTGATGTAGCTAAAATTAATTATGGTGTGATCTCTCTATTAGCAGTAAGTCAAATATAAAATGACTAGTTCTGAGATTTCAGTTTCTGCAGGTTAAAGCGAGGGGCTCAGGACAGAAGAATCAAGGGTGAAACGGGGCTGCAGACCCTCTCCTGAATCTTTGTCCTCCCCAAACAAAAAACTTTCCCCTGGTTTAAGACCTGTTTGATTACAGAACGGGGGCTTGTGATCCAGTATTTGGGACTTTAAATACCAGCACTCTGCAGAAATGTGCATTAATATTCTCCTATTTAATTTTCCTTGATAAGACAATTGAATTAAAATTAAATTTCTGTCTCTATATTTGAAGTAGCATATTGCATATTTTGCACTGGGCAAATGATAAGCTTTGTCACACTAAACTGTTAATATAGAAAAATACATTCAAAATGATCAGTTGTCTTCTGTTAAATGAGAGATCAGTACCCAGCTCTGTTGTCTTGTCTTGATGAAAATTTCTGGTGTTTTTAGGGCCCCTTGAGAATTCTTAAATGCCTGACTGGTCCTATAAGGACTTAATTAAAAAGCAATTGCCTTTCCATTATGTAAAATACAATATTTGGGTATGATATCTTCTTCATTGACTATGAAGTCTTGAAGTTTGAAAAATGCCCTGCTTAGAGCGCAGACACGAGCTGTTGAACTGGAGCAAAGACAGTCAATTAACTCTCCTATTTCAGCTCTTCTGTAGCTATGTTTTCCCCTGCTGAAGCCCAGTCCTGATCTTTCTAACTGAATGGCAAATACTGCTGTTAAACCCAGTGCCTGCAAGGACTGAGCACTTGACTGTCGATTGCTTGTATCTACAGTGGAAATCTTTCTTTTATGATTAAAAGCCGTCATGAGGGCAGGAGGTGCAGATTTGCTTTGAGAAGGACTCTGACAGTAAATGACATTTTGCAAAGACCCGTCAGTGTCTTTGTATGCAGCCCTGTGAATTAAAAAGCGCTTGCTTTCCTCTTAGCCTTGTGTAAAAGCTGCTTTCATGCCTGTGAAGTCCCAGGAGACCCTCAGGCATGAAGTACCTGACCCCCGCTGGCAAGTGCTACCTCTCTACATTATTTTAATGATGCAGAGTGATGGAAATAGTATTAGAAATCCGAGAAAAGGATCACGAGGAGCTTCGGTGCTGCCTTTGGTCACAAAAGTTGCCGAAGTATCTCCAGCTCCTGAGTCAATAATCTTTCTGCTTTGCTGGCCACAGAAAGCACCGTCTGTAATCACAGATAAAACCCAGCTGCTCGCTTCCCTGCCAGGCTAATTAAAAAGTGCTGTGACCTCCCTGGAGCTAATTGTGTCCTGTCAGTGGGACAGAGGAAGGGAGTCCAGCAGGGTTGCCTGGTATTTCAGCACTCACTGTACAGACGTAATTTTAATTGGTTTTTATTTTATTGTGACTCTGTGATTCCAGAGCTAAGACGGCTGCAGAGCATGTCTAACATGCGGTTTCTGATCGGCAGGTGAGCGATGTGATAGAAAAGAGCTGCTAGCACATGAATTTCCTGCAGAACTTCCCTTTCCACCAGCACCAACATGCAGAGCAACTCCTCCCCGGTCGTCACCACCAGAGAAACTCTCCGAGTCCTTTTTACAGCAGAGACAAACTCATCGGCTGCATTGCGCTCGCCCCCTCCCTGCCCCCTTGCCTCTTCAGATTATCAGTTTTCACTAATTCCAGCACTCTTCTCCATGGTTTTTGTTCTGGGGTTGGTTGGCAACAGCGTGGTGGTTGTGGTGCTTTGTCGTTACAGTGGCCCCAAAACAGTGGCTAATATCTACATTTTCAACCTGGCCATGGCGGATTTGCTGTGCCTCACCACCCTTCCCTTCTGGGCTGCCTACTACGCGCAGGGGTACAACTGGCTCTTTGGGTCTCTCATGTGCAAGATCTCCAGTTCTGTCCTGTGCCTGAACATGTTCGCAAGCATATTTTTCATTACGAGCATGAGCATGGACCGGTACCACGCTATTGTCCATCCTATTCGCTCTCAAAGAAGAACTCCACGACAAGCTTATTTTATAGCAATGGTTATGTGGGGCCTCGCCTGTTTGTCCTCCCTCCCAACCTTTTATTTCCGTGACACTCGCTACATTGAAAGCTTGGGGGTCAATGCTTGTATTATGGCCTTTCCTCATGAGAATTATGCAAAATGGGCTGTGGCAACAGCCTTCCTGAAAAATGCACTCGGCTTCTTCATCCCCTTGACGGTGATCACCACGTGCTACATCTGGATCAGGAAGCACTTGCTCAAAGCACAGGAGTTTGGGAAAACCAAGCAGAAGAGGGACAAAGTCCTAAAGCTGGTGGCTGCTGTTGTTGTAGCTTTCTTTATTTCCTGGCTCCCATTCCACATTTTAACTTTTTTGGATGCCTTGGCTCATATGAACATCATTAACAACTGTGACGTGACGGGGATCATCGACACAGCGCTGCCATTTGCCATCTGCATGGCATTCGCCAACAGCTGCACCAACCCTTTGCTGTACTGCTTTATTGGGAACCAGTTCCAGGAGAAGCTCCATCGCTTGTTTAAGCGACGGGTTTACCAGCTCAACAGCCATCGAGAGAGCTCTTCTTTGAGGAAAGGGAGCTGCTTCAGAGATGCTGAGACCCCCGTGGGCAGGGAAGAGGGACCTGAGTCCTTGCTGTAGGCACTGGGGCATGATGCGGGGGGACATCAGGGCAGCTGGCTGTCCCTGCAGCAGTGACACTCTTCTCTTCTGTTCCCTTTGGGTTTTGCCCATTTGTTCAGCAGCTGTTTGAAGGAGGAGAATCTGTTTTTCTCATATGTGGAGTTTTATTCTTCCTTCTTTTCCACAATAAGCACTTAAGTTTTACATGGAGGGAACATTCTGACAAATAAATATATTGATGGCATTTTAAATACCAGCTTGTGTGTGGCTGAGATGAGGCGAGTGTTTAGTGTAACACAAAAAGATAAAATATACCAAAGGACCATTGCATGATAGCTATAATTGTGTAGGTGCTGAGTATTATACCCTCAGCTGGTTTTCTGAAAGAGATTCTCGCTAGAGAATGTGTGAGTAAAGCAGTGCAGATAATTGTGTACCTATCTATAAGAAAAATATTTTGACCTTTATTTTTTTAAATATATGTATTATTTTTAAAAAATCTATATGGCTAGAGCTGTTGTATGTAAAACGCATCAAATACCCCTTCTGCTCGCTTAGGCAGGGATCCTGAGAGCAGGCGGAGACACAGTTCTGCAAACTGCGGGAGGCAGGAGAGCATTCCTGGGGTAAGGTACAATCACACGCATGTTTTCATACTTTTCTCATAGCAGGTAACGGGGTCGCAGGCCAGATGGACCTTTGCTTTGATTCAGCGTGGTCACTTTTGACAGTAATGCCCGGGGAACTGAACACGCTACGTCCCACTGCTGTGTGGGCATGCTGAGTCCCTCGCACTCTCCAGCAGCCTTCGGGGAAAGGACTTGCTGGTTTTCTAGACTTTTTGCATTTGAAATGTCAATCACTGATGTAGTTTTGGGGTACTGTGTACAGAAAACCTAAGTGACTCTGTCTTGACACCCAGAAAGGAAAACCATGGTGTGACTCTTAAGGCTTAGCCACATCTCAGTGTGGGCATTTACTCATTTCTAAAAAAAGAAAGAGTGGGGGAAAAAAGTATTTGGCAAATACCAATTCTATTTTGAGGTCGCTTTTAATGATTATTTGAAATTTTCTTTTGCTGGAGGGATACTGGTCCTTTTGGAGCCTTCAGAAAGAATCATGTGTGACAGGCTCAATCTGAAAGGGGGATGTGTTGGCACCTTGCTCAAGTGCCAGCAGGTTGTCCTCAGGCAGGATGACCCAGGGTGACCGAAAGATCGTTAGTGTCTGGGAATTCTCTCTGACAAGTTACTCTTGAGACTCACATTAGCAGTTTTGGGTCCATGGGTCAGAAATTACAGCTGCTAGTTGGGTAGCCGGGAGGCTGGGCTCCTTCAGATCCCAGCGCTGGCTGGTGCCGGGAGGCCATGGGGACCTGGCGCAGGAGCCGTTTGGGTCGGGGAAAGGTTCTTCGCTGGTGCCTACGAAAATGGGATTATGCGAGAAATGTGCCGGTCTCAGAATGATGCGAGATGAAATGTTTGTGCAGAACTTGGCAAAATGGGGGCTTGACCACAAATAACCCCTTCTCCCTGCCCTGGTCTGGCGTTCTGTAGCGGGGTGCGTAGCTGGAGAGGTGCTTGCCCCAGAAAGTGGAAGAGCCGCTAATGCATCTCCCCTGGAATGTTTTTGTTGAAAATGTTCCGAGGAGCTAATAGCATCTGGGGCGTTGGATATTTTTGGAAGGATAAACTCTTAATTGCTTAGCAGTGAGCACAACAACGCGGTCATGCTCCAGCAAAATAAAGCATCATACTCAGAAAATTACCAGGTGTTCAAAGTTGCGGGCTCAGAGGAGTAATAAGGGGTTGTGGAGCCTTTTTACTTTTGCTGCAATACAGGTCAGCAATGAACACAACTGTGCCATTAATTGGCATCTTATTAGTCTCAAAATTGAAGCTAAACTACACCGTCTGACCCCAGCGGCGCCCGTGCCTCAGCCATTCCCACCCTGAGCCTGCCCAGAGCCCACAGGCTGCAGTTTCTGCCCGTCAGTTTGGACCTGCTCAAAAAGGACAGTTTTTAGCAAGTGTCGTGCCTGGTGTGCAGGCCTGCACAGGCAGGGAAATACTACAGGAATCTGAAATACAGCTCCAGTTCCTTTACGCCTGCGAGGGGCGAGGCAGTGAGGACAAAGCTTTCCTGAGGAGAGAGCAGCGATGCAGCATCTCCCACTGCAGGGAGGGCAGGGATCCGCGGCCGCTCGCAGGGCTGAGGCACCACGCTCCGTGCAACTCTCCTAGAAACGGGGAAACAGAAAAATAGTGTAATACGGGAGGCAAAACTGAGGGGGGAGGAAAATTCCTTCTCTCATAATGCAGTTTGAAAAGAAGTCCACCCTGAAGGTCATATTCTGCAAGAGTGACAAACCCCATATGCTCGGCAGCGTGACACTTCTGTTCGCCACATCTGCCTTGTACCTCCAATAGGCCACAAATGTGAGCAGCGTGGTTAAACAAACAGCCAAAAAACGCTGTCTGGAGAGGAACCCGAGATGGAAGTGGGGGAGGAGCTGTATCAAGGGGTTTGCTTTATTTTTAGAGCAAATTGAATAATGTTCAGCTCTATGAATTTCTTCCATCATGCTCAAGTTTCTCATGGGATATTTTCAGGGATTTTTTTTAACGGCAATGTGGGGTTTTTCACAGCTTCGGCGTGTTGTGTTTATTTTTGTTTCCAGGATTTTCCGCGGAAGAATGTGGCCAAAATTTAAGTAGGTTTTTTTTCTCTCCTTTCAAAATTAGAAGTTTATTTTTTTCCTTTCAAGAGAATATTTTGCTGAAGCTTGCAAACGATTGTGCAGTGCTACAGCCTCTCTCCGTCAGAGCCCAGTCTGGTCCCCAGACTCCCACCCTGGTCCTTTGCAAGCCCCGTGTTCCCTTAGGCTCTCCCGGAACACGCCCAGGGAAGCGCCCGCAGCCCTTTGCCGGCTGCCCGGGGCTGGGGCCTGGCTCAGGCCCTGGGGTTGTGCCTGGCAGCGATTCACCCCATCCCAGCAGGGCCAGCGGTTGCGTGTGGGACCGCTCAGTGTCTTGCCCACTCCGCACTCGGCCGGGTGGGTTCAGGAGCAGCCGCTGGATCGAGGCCGGGTCTGCGCCCGCCCTGCCCGGCCACGGCACAGTCCGCCTCGGCAGAGGGGAAAGCCCGCTGTCAGGGCGTCTTTCCCCAAAGAGGGATGGAAGGGATGGTTTCCTACAAGGGTCTATCAGTCTCCGTCATGTTTGCTCAGCAAATCCTGTTAGTGGCTTCCTTTTCTTGCTGTAGCTGATTACTCTCTGCTTAAATGTATTGCAGAAAGGGTCTTGGTCCGAAGTGAGTATCCTGTGTGTGTCCCTGAGCTGACTTGAATACACAACTCCAATATATGAAGCAGAGAAAGTCCCTGGCATTTATTAGCATGAGGTAGTGCTGGGTGGTGAGCTAAATGCTTTGTTTATGTAAGATATACAATAAGAAATGTTTGGTACAGCATGTTCTCCCTGAGGAGTCAACACAGCCTGAGCCTGCGCTGGCACTCGCTCAGCACACTTGTCCCGTTCCTCAGGCCGGATTTTGGGCAGGAATATCATCTTGCCACCCTGAGCTGCCTGCCGCAACTTGGCTGCCCTTCATAACATGTCCCCGTGTCCTGGCTGAAGGGTGAGGAGGCACCGTGGAGCCAGTGAACTGCTCAAGTTTCCCCAAGAAAATGCGGACTTCTGGATACTTTATTTGAGGGGTCCTGGCGGGAATGCAGGAAACCTGAAGCGTGGGGCTGGAGGTGGTCTGGCAGCCTTTCCTCCACGCTGGCAGACGTGCTGCTTGCGTCTCAAATCTCCTTCCCTGAGAGGAAAATGACTGCTGTTGTTGGGAAGGGCTGTTCCCTTCTGCAAGGTCCTGGGATGTGCGTTCCTCACGTCTGCCTGCTGTGGGATCCAGCGGGTGCAACAAAGGCAGGCTTGTTCCTCTGGCCCATGGGCTCTGCTGGGAAGGGTTGGTGAGTCTCCTATGGCTTTGTCTTCGCAGATACCTGCCTACGGAAGGAGCCCAGGGCTGCTCTTTTCAACATGCCGTATCCTCTGGGCTGGGTACATTGGTGAGCCGCTTGCCTTGCTCACCTTGCTGGCAGAGCATCCAGTGAGGTACCTGGCTGAATGCTCCCCCCTGTTTGCTAGGGTTCATTAGAATCAAAAGGGAAAAAAAGCCAACCCTGGAGCAAAAATTGAGATTTATTTATGTAAAACAGCAGGTTTGTGTGTGTGTGTATTTAAAGGGAAGTAATGCCTAACTCTGTGGGATACCCAGCTGCCAGCAGCAAGCCTGTGTGCACTCACCTCAGCTAATGAGGCATTTGCAGACCTTCTCCCACACCAGCATTTTCACATCCCCTGCCAGGGACAGAAGGGATGGGAACCAGGGGAGCTTATGTCTCTTCCATATGGGAAGCCCAGAGGCACCTCCCCACAGCACTCCTGTCCTTGATAACCCATAGGACAGCCATCCATGCATCCATGCATCCATCCATCCATCCATCCATCCATCCATCCATCCATCCATCCATCCATCCATCCATCCATCCTTCCCTCGCTCTCTCCCTCCCTCTTGGTGACGAAGCTGTAATCCTGCCTGCTTCAAATGTCAGCCCTTACATCTGTCGAAGACCATAGATGGACCTCATTCAGCTTCCAAAACCAGCTTTTTTGGCTTTACTGCCTGTCTGACACTGGGAGTGTGTGGGAAAAGAAGCCAGCATGCGATTGCACAGGCAAAAAACATTTCTGGACCTTGGTCTTGGAGTGGAGAGCCCTGGGAGAGGGAGCAAGCCAGCCTCGCTCATCGCTTCTTTCAAATGTTTACTTTCCACTTCCTCTTCAGCTGAGACAGAATCTGAATTTGACACTGTAAGGTCCAGATGGAACTCTGTTAATCCCCAAAACATTTCACAGGGACAATGCAGAGTAATGTGGAAGTGGATGTGGGTCATGACATTAATTTCCCTGCCATGAGATACATCTGAACTTACCCCTTCTCCCCTGCAGACAACAAGTAGCTCTTCAGATTAAGTTCGCTAAGCTCCACGCCATGCCTGTAAGACAAGTAGTTATGGGAAGCCAAGATCCAGTGTGAGTTTTGGCTTTAAGAATTGTAAATTTAAATATTTTATTGTTTTTACAGCAAATAAGAAAATCAACAATAACCAACCCAGTGAACTGCAACAGTGCAAATGTGACTTATCCAACACAGCCGCTGAGTCAACGTGACAGACAGCTAAAATGAAAGGGAGGACAAGGCTGCCTCTGGAAACCAGGCTCACCTGGTCACAAATGGAAGAAACCTTTCTGGCAGGAAGGAAAATGCTATGATGATTAACTGCATTTAGACAGAGATTCATTTGGTATGTAAGATACAATCACTGTTGAATGATGTGTGGGAGATCTTGCAGAGTCTTAATGCAATGAAATGGAAAGATCTCACATTCATGTAATATATCCATAAGGAAGCAGAAGCAGCATGTTATTATTGCTGTTTAAACTTTGGTTTAACAGTGTCTCCTGCATCCCCCAGGGATGCCTCTGCGGTTGTGCTCTGAAGCCATCTGCCCACACATAGAATCATATAATCATCTGGGTTGGAAGGGACCTTTCAGATCATCGAGTACAACCATCAACCTGACGCTGCCACAAGCACCCCTACCCCATGTCCCTCAGCACCACGTCTGCCCAGCTTTTAAATCCCTCCAGGGATGGCAACTCCACCACTGCCCTGGGCAGCCTCTTCCAGTGCTTGATAATCACATAACACAGTTCATTCATTGTGGAGCAAGTACATGCCTGTAAAGGTGTTTGCTGTGCTGGAAGCGTGGGGCTGAACTCTGAAATAACTTTTCTGTGCCCTGAACATTCCCCTTCGTGCTTTGCTGCAGGTTGGCACGTGGGCAGCCGGCACACGAGCCCCGCGGGGCTGAGACACAGCCGCCCCTGCCCGGGCGCCCCGGGGTGCTGCCAGGTGCAATGCACAGCCGCCTTCAAAAAACGGTCAAACATCTGCATTGAGCATTAGGACAGCCTCGAAACACGCAGCTCTTTCGCAACAACAGGAAAGTGAAAATCATGAACACAGCATGTGCTCGGCATGCAGCTGTGACAGGGCAGAGCTGGAAAAGTGTAGCAACTACCGCTGTCTCTGGAGGAAACAGAGCACTTCATCTCTGGTCTCAAAATCGGTTGCCTCCAAAAATCTTTGATGAAATGTTGTTTATGCGGCATGTAACTGTTAGGGCCTTCCCTTGCAGGGGAACATGGCAGGTTTTCTTTGCGGATGCTGAGCAGCATTAATTACTCTGTATTGTTTCACTCACTCTGGTAAGTGCTTTAAGGAGCTTTACACATAATGATGGAAGGCTCGTGAACCCTCCTGCTGCTAGCATCTTACCCTGCAAACACCTGCACTGACCACAGAAGGCTTCTTCCAAAGTCAGGACAGCACAATTTGGCTCTTTATACTCATCCCTACTGTTGTGAACTCCAGGGTTTCAGTGTGTCATGAATTTTAATCATAAAGTGCCGAATGTCCTTGTTTTGCTGTATTAACTGTCTCCTTTTGCTAACATACTCCTTTTGAGCATGGTGTGCAGAATTTGGTCTTCAAAGTGCTCATGCTTCTTTGGAAGAGGATTCCTCCATGTGCAATTCAGTACAGAGTAAGTATGTTTGACAAAGGTCTACTTAAGAATATACTTTCAGATCCAGGTAGACTTTGTAATGTAATCAACATGTTTAATAGTAAAAAGATTTGGTTTTCTTTCAAATCTGTGGTAGTAGACTGCTGCAGACACGGGCTTTTATTAGGGAAAAGATACAACCCATGGGAGTGGTTTTCAAGGCCAAGTCTAGGAAAAAATACTTTAGAGTATGATATTAAACATGCCATATTAACTGGGAGAGCCCCATGGACATCACTGGCTCTCAGCCTGTGATCTGTCAGTCTTTCATCTGATTTTATTTTGATCTTCATCTCCTGCAGGAATGCAAAGAGATCTTTCTTTCACCCACTGGGACATCCAAAAAAGAAATTACCCAGAAGAGTCAGGAATGTTTATTCCTTCACCACTGAGTCCAGCATGGATCTGAACTACAAGACAACTAGCTGCTTTTCTAGCTACCAGCTACTTTTCTGCTGGTATTTGATACTTTGCAGGTAACTCTCTCTAGGATGAACTGGAAACAGAAACAGGTAGTGAAAACAGATGGGAAAGTTCTTAATGTTGGGCTACCCTGTAGCTAATGCAGCTGCAGAAGTACCCAGGGCAGACTTCATGCTGAAGGCACGAGTGGATTTTATCCATACCCAATCTGGGTGGAAAATTACGTTGCTGTTGATTGCTAGGACAGCGCTTGGGTTAAGCAAGATTCTTTCAAGGCATACCATTGGGAAAAAAAAAATCTGCTGTTTGAAAACATGTCAGGGGTTCATGTGGAATGAATAGGGTGGATTCAGCATGAGGGTCTTTTGAAAGCCTCTGAATAATTACTGAGGAATGTTCTCAGGTTTTCCTCGGGTCGCAGAGCAGATGACAGCCCTGAGGACCTGTTCTGGTGCATTGGGACAGGGAACGGAGCTAGATGCAGTTGGAGACACATGAAGAATTGGAAGGTTGTTCATGGAGCTCCCTCCTACTGTGGATCCTGCCGTAAACCTTTGCTGTGTTCATGTCGCCACCTGTGCCTGTCCTATAATCTTTGTCATAACTTTACTGCAGGTATGCACGCTGTACCCGCAGTAAATGTAAATTCAGTAACATTTAACATCCTCCCCAAACAGCTCATAATAACGTAGTGTAATGCTGGCAGTTAACAGCTACTGTGGTCACGCAGAGCATTTCCTTTGCCCTTGCTCCCGTGATGTCTCCAAGCTCTTAGTTTCATGAGAACACATAGAGAAAATCTGTCTTCAGCTTCATTGGGGTCTAAAACCCTCCCTGTCACTGGTTCAAGAAGAATCATAGAATCGCCCAGGTTGGAAGGGACCTTTCAGATCATCCAGTCCAACCATCCATGGAACTCTTGACAAAAACCATCACTAAACCATATCTCTAAGCACCAAGTCTACTCATCTCTTAAATACCTCCAGGGAAGGTGCCTCAACCACTCACCCAGGCAGCGTGTTCCAATGCTTAATAAGCCTTTCAGTATAAAAATTTTTCCTAACATGCATCCTAAACCTCCCCTGGTGCAACTTGAGGCCGTTTCCTCTTGTCTTGTTGCCTGTTCCCTGGGAGAAGAAACCGACCCCCATCTCTCTAGAGCCTCGTTTCTGGAGGAAAAAGAATACTCCACAGAAGCAGTGGAGCAAAGTCAGAGGTACAGCAGGGCGTAGGGAGAGCTATGTGTTCTCCTTCATGAGGGGACCAAAAGAAGTCCCCAACCACCTTCCTCTTCACGGCAGTGTCCGTATGACTCCCCAGAGAAGCAGCTTGGTGTACATCACTTTGTGCTGGCTCTTCATTTAGTGTCTCTGCAGGCTCCCTGCCTGGCATGAAGCATTTACCTGCTCTGGAAACAAATTCATCCCTTTTCTACTGATGGAAGAAATGTCTGTTCAGCCTCACCATGGCAAAACATGCTTTATTTCCTCGTGTGATTTCATATAACAGCACATACTGCTCTAAAGGCTGAACGTGCTCGCAGGCATTTGTTTAGCACAAAGCTTGTCCTACAAAAGCACAGTGATTTTGCAATGAAGTGATTGTGCTTTCTGTAGTTGGGAAATACCGAAAGGCAAATTAAGAACCCCTGTCCTGGAGCAACTTTGCCAGAGTGCTCTCTTGCTGTAGGCGATGCCTCGTTTCCTCGTTAGCCTATTCAAGAAAGCCAAATGCTCCAATTAAACTATTACATGCTGAGCTCTATGTTAGATTTTTCACCATCCATAAAAGTCTCTTAAATGCTCCATGATTCATCAGTTTTCTGCTTTTGCAGCCCACTAGCCAGCAAGGGGACACAGGAATGCAGGAGCTTTGGTCCAAGGGGGAGGTGAGGAGCTGATTGCTTTTTTAAATCTCATCTAGGAAAACCTAAGCAGAGTAGAGAAAAGTAACCATCCTATCTTCACATCCTCTTCCCTTCTGTGCACTTGTGCATCTATAAGTTGGACAAAGGGACATTTTCTCCAGATATAAAATACTACATGTACCTCCTTGGAGATTGCTGTGCGGATAAAGCATTGTTGGAGGCTCAGGCTGTGAGCCAAGTTGCAGACACTCAGTTCTGTATTGTGAGTGACAGTGAATGCATTCCAGTTAGGAAACAACGAGCTGTTTTGCAATATTAATCTTAAATCCCTACTGAACAAAGTTCTGTAGATTTGCTAAATGATTTCTTTCACTTTTGGTTAAGTCCTTAGGTGATATAATGCCATATCAGACTTTCTCTGAAAGAAGAAAGAGGCCACCTAGTGCCGGCATATAGGCTGCTGCAGAAAACTGTCTGCTTGTATGGTATGAAAACACAACATCAGTGTACTAATAATACTATTCGTGGTGTTGTGTTTGTTTTTTTTTTTAAAGAGAGAGAATTAGGCATTGAAAATCAGATTGCAGTCATCTGTACTTTAAAAAGTTCAGCATATCTATTTTATGGGTGGATCTACTGCTTTTCATAAAAAGGAGTGAGATTTGGCAGTCTTTAAGTTGCTAAAAGTTCAGCGTAGGACTGGTTCCATCCTGGAACTGGTAACCACGGTAACTTTGGTACCGATGCTGACCTGCTTGTGAAGACCCTCCAAGATCACTGTCGAAGCTGAGTGAGAGGTGGATGGTGGTTGAGCAAATGTTCCTGAAAGGTAGCTGCTGGCACCAGGTCGGCTGCTAGGGCAGGACAGCAAATCCCTGGGGGCTGCGAGCAGGGGCACCACTGGCACTGCCGGACCTCTGCCTTCCATTTTTTTTGTGGGAGGGAAAAGGTGCTCCAGAGCTTATTTCATGTCTTGTAAGTCTGCAATGCCTGCTAGCATCATTCCTCTTTCTGCATTGACTTTTAAGGGAGTTTAGAGCTACTTGTGTGTTTGGAGGAGGGTCTAAAATTATGGTTTTTTGACCTCACGTCCCTTTGTTGTCCACTGGAGATACTTTGCTTTTCATGCATTGTCTGCACAAGGAAACTGGGCTCCTAGCTGGCTGTGCTTAATCGTGCTTGGATGACTAATGTAGGTGACGTGAATGGCTCCCCAAGGTACGTATCGAGCATCTCTGTTAAATATTGGTCTTGCATGTTTTAGGTGTTCAGCCAGGCTTCCAGCGACACCCTTGCTTTCAAAGGGAGTCCACTGTATGGGTAGTGCAGGGTAATCTGGACACATGCGGCCACTGCAGGGAAATGCCTGTAAGCATCTGGAATGAGTCTGTCTATATAACATGAAACAATTTCCCTGGCAGAAGAAAACACATGTCCCTTTCTGAGCCATGGTATTGTTCAAAAAGACATCTGAAACAATTAGAGCTCTTAAATTTTAGATTTGTCATATTTTGGTGCTTTGTTTCTCCTGTTAGTCACTGGCAGCTGGAGCCTTCTCAGAGTTTAATACTTTCCAAATTAGACCCTACATATATTCTCTGAAGCTCCCAGAAATGGAGGTGCCTAAAATCATGTCCTTGTGCACTTGTGCCCATTTTATTGTATTCAAGCAGTATCATGAAAATGCTTTTTCCCTGCAAATATTCACTGTACACATCAGGACTTTATTTTAGTAGTGCCTGCAAGCACAGGGAATGCTACTCTGGGACTTCACCAGTCATTGTATCCTGCCCATGTTATGATCCCTGGTGGAAGGGAGCTCCAGTAAGGTCAGGTTCATTTTTTACATAGCTATAATTAGATACAGTTCTGGTGTACATGAAGTCTCAAAAAAATTCTGCATAGTAGCAAAGGGTAAAACAGAAGACAAGGTAAGATTTCATCTGCGATTACACATTGATGAAATCAGCTTTGTTCTGTGTTTGAGGCATTTTGCTGCAGGCATAAATTGCTGTTTTCCAGATTAGATGGGAATAGCAAAAATAATAATAGTTTTTAAAAAGTTGCATAACTTCAGAGGAAAAAAAAAGCACATTTAGAGGACTCAATGTGACAAACTCCACAGATATGAAAATTTCTTTATACCGAAATGAAATATTTGATATGTTTGGAAAATGCTTGTGGCAGTTTCAGGTGACAATTCCAGCTTCTTACATATCTCAGTAGAAGCTCTAACTCACTCTGGCACCTAAGTGGGTACTAAATTAATTTCAGAGCAAAGCAGTTTGTTTTCTATTTTCTGGAATATGAGTTAGTCACAGCTTCATAGGAACAGGCGTGCTGTTAGATATGGCCTCTGTTCGTGACTAGGACAGTTCACATAGGCTGGAGTGAGCTTAAGTTTTTCTTTATGGCTGTCTAACATCTGAAATGCCAAGATTTTAGGAAAGGAGGGATGGTTATTATTGTCTACTCTTATCTCCTGCACAGGAGCCTGGTGAATTAAATCTTGCTTCGGCCAGGGCTTGTGGTTGAATTTAATCATTGGGGTTTTAGCTCTTTTGATATATGAATCCTAAAAAAATAGTCCTATGAAAGTGCAAGCCCAGGAGAGTACAAGCAGGAAATTTTATAATTGTTCTTTGTAAGCCCTTAGAAGCAGGCCACTGGTCTGCAGGGATGGTGGACAAGAGGCTGCAAACCACTGGGCTGTGTTTTCCAACAGATTGGAAAACCATGACGTATGTGACTGAATATGATTTTACTGTGCTGAAAACAAGTGTGCATGTGCCAAGGTGTACACACGCAAACTCACATGCTCTTAAGACAAAAGCTATCATAGGCACTAACGTTGATCCTCTTACGTCTATGGAGTAGTGCCTCCACCCATGAGCCATTGATATCAGCATTATTTACAAACCAGTTGGACTGATCATGCAGAAGGAAAATACTCACTGCATGGAGGTCATCAAAAGCTCCCAGAAAACATTTCAGGTAAATAGGGCATTTCTTGCTGGTGGTGCTGGTGGTGGTAGGAAATTTTGTTGGTGGCTCATTAACTTTGAAGGCAGCAGAAGACTGTACCTTCATGTCACCTTCCAAAGCACAGTCCAGGAACAGTGCATGATAATTAGTGTCTACAAATGGTGTGTTTGACAGTGTGCTCATTGCAACGAGTGGTCCCTCCTCTGGGGAACTTCTGGGCGGCAACTAAATAGTGGAGTCCTCTCTTCAGTACATGCAGTCAAAAGCAGCAAATTTCTGCATCTTTCTGTTGTACCTTTAACAAAATCTGTTCCTTCTTCTCTCTGAAGCAAAATGATTGCTTGAGTAGATAGATACCACCTGGGAGATGTATCAGCAGCTCTCTTTCCTTCCAGCGTGCGAACTTCCGCCTGCAGAGTCCTTCCGTGTTTTCTGTCTTGTGCAATTGAGGAAATGTTCATAAACCCTTAAGATAGAAGAACTGAAGGAATGCTTCTTCTGCTAAGCTTCAAAATCCCCTGGTAGTACTAATGTCTTAACCTTCCAGACCGAAAGAAATAATACAGATAAAAATTGCACAGACTGAATGCACACCGACAAAAATGTCATGTTTCAGCCAAGAGTGAACATTCTTCTAAGCTTCATTTTAATAAGATAATACCAGATTTTTTGCCATTTCCAACAAAACCTGAAGCTAATATTGAGAAATCTGATGCTGCCCATTGTCTCATTCACTGTAATAACTCCTGATGAAAGAGAGAAGCACCCAAAGTTTCCCTTTGTTTTCCCTTTTCCCTCTGCTTTTGTGCAAGGCTAACAAAGCTGGCTTTCCAAAGCTGTCAGGTCAGCATCTCAGAGCTGAACCAGACCGTTCTTGCCCTGAGTAAGGCTGGAATCAGTCATCGTTGTTAGTAATGATCTCGTAAGTTCTATTTTTCTTTTTTTAAGCTTACCTTTTATCTTTTGCAAATCTCCAGCCATCTCTACTCGCATATCTTCCTTCCAGGCTCATAGCTCTTACAGAGCTTTAGCACTGCGTTCCTCAGAGCTGAAGTTAGACTTTGTGTTCAGTTTTTCTTGTCTTTTGTCTCCTGTGCCACAGTTACTTTCTTTCTCCTGACCTTCCTTGGTTTCTCTAGAAGAAGTTAAACTTTATTTTTGTTTTTCTTCTGATAGAAAAGATGTTTCGCTGCGTGATTTTATTTTTTAACACAGCAAGCTGCATATGGTCAGACCCAAGAGTTGGCTGTTTGTTTCTTCCAAATTTGTTAACCTTGTCCTCTTCCTTACCCCAAACCCCATTACACAAATGACAAGGGTAGCACTGGGATGCTCCTGACATAAGTAGCTGTTACAGAACTTACTACAGGAATCCTGCCTTGTACTCCGTTAGATAAACAAGCACATCACCTCCTTTGGCTATCGGAGATTGCTGCTTGATTTACAAAGTGGAAAGCTATGGCTTCTTTCTTTCCTTCATCTCCTTTCTTCATTTCAGCTTCAGAAACTGAAGTTTCTTGGTGTTGGGAATGCTTTGTGATGCCAGTAAAGCCAGTAGGTTGTCTTTTAAAAGGAAGTGTATGGGTAGCCTGTCAGGGCACCTTCAACCTCCAGCATCAAAGCCACTTTCTCCCTCTTCCAACATGTACAAAAAGGGCTTCCTCAGGGAAGAGGATGCACTCCAAAAGACTTGCAATGGGAATTTTCTTATTTTTTTAGCAAATACATTTCTTTAAACTACTGCAGTGAGATAAATCCAAGGAAAACTCTAAATCAATCATCCAGTAATTATGCCTGCATCTACATTTGTCCCAGGCTCTGTACTGGAGAAGAAGACACCTCCCCAGAGGATCTTGCTTTAGTTCCTCCTAATTGTCTTTCTGTGTTATTTTTTTTATCACTGCCTCATGTAGGAACCTCAGTGGTATTTGTCCAAGATTTTTGATCTAATAGCTTTCTAAGGGTCAGCTCTTTTTTTTTTTTTTCATTCTAAACTTCTTGTGTTAGTCACAAAAAGCAATTATTTGTGTAGGTGTGACTCCGTGAATGTTCCTCTGGGTCCCTGCACAGACTGCAAACTACCCCCAAAATTATGACATGAAAAATGGGTGGTGTACTTCCTGCAGAACTGGTCAAGTATTGCTTCAGTGTAATCCTCTAAACTTTTTTGCTGCAGGTCTTAATCCTGCGAACAGGTATTTCTCTAATGCTCAGTGCTGTACTTGGGGACACCAGTGCAGGCAGTGACAGTGCTTCCTTTTCTTTCTCCCACCAGGCGGCAGATCAGAGGTTCTTCTCTCACTTGTTTTTTCGATGGGAGGGAAACCCTTGCTGGCAGCACTTGGGGGAAAAGGGAAAAAAAAAAAGGCTGCTGTTGTATTTACCTTTGGATGGAGGGAGGGAGAGGGACTGGTCAGTGTTTGTTTTTGATCTGGCAGCCAATGGGTTCCTGGTTTTCTTCCAATTTCTTGGAAGCTTTGTCTCATACAATCA
This sequence comes from Rhinoptilus africanus, assembly GCA_013400135.1. Lineage (NCBI taxonomy): Eukaryota > Metazoa > Chordata > Aves > Charadriiformes > Glareolidae > Rhinoptilus > Rhinoptilus africanus. The sequence continues at coordinate 218,211 of VXBO01007050.1, forward strand.
CAAAACTCTCCCTATTGAGCAACAGTTTTGTTCCACCTCTGGAGCATGACTACCTGGGGAAGGTCCAGCTGGAGCACAGAGCAACCACAGGGCAAGGGACTGCGAATCCGACACCTGCCTCGCGCTGCTGAGCGGCGCGATCTGCTGGGGGCCGTTGGGAGGGCTGGCACCCGCAGTCCCTGCCTGGCCGCTGCCCTGGGCTCGGCTGGGAGATCTCCACACCGGTTAAGGAGACCTGTGCTCACCGGCCCCGGAGCTGGGAACGTGGAGCCCGTTCTGATCAGACTGGGCGTGAGGCCCAGACCAGCCCCAGATGAGCGTAAACTTCTTCCCAACTACGGCTACGTGTGAGTCGAAGGTCCCATGGGTCTGAGAGGAGAAGCCTTTAAGGAAGGACTTTGCTGTGTAGGAGGAAGGTTGGCTGGGTTCTTGCCGCTGCGTGGCAGTGGGGAGGCTGCTGTGCCCCGGCACGCTCCGTGCACTCCCCAAACCGCACCACAGACACAAACCCATCCTCGGATGTGGCCCCTGTGGCGGAGGCCGGCGGTGGGGTCTGAACCTTCCTGAAGAGCAGGGGCAGAGGGGGGTCCTGAGAGGGGGTGACTATGGTGGGATGGGGGCCTGGGAAGGAGGAGGAAGTCTCGGTCTCACCTTTATTTTCTGCTGCAGAAGAAACACCTTTATCTTGAGGGGAAGTCCTCCTCCCCTTCCTCCACCCTTTCAGTGAGGTCACTGCAGCTGAGGAATGTGTACATGAGTTTTGGGAGAGAGAAAAACACCCCTCTCCCACACCCAAATATAGGCCTCGGAGCCTACACTGTCCCAAGACTTAATAGCATGTCACCTGCTGGTATCATGATAATTTAATGAAAGATTAAACAGTATCTGTTGTTGCGAGTACTCCTCCCCAGTCTAGTCTGGGTCTGCTATCAGCTTCTGAGAGGCTGCCAGAAGCTGAGCTTTGTCGTCCTGAAGGGCTGCAGAGTCCATGGACATTCCCCTTGTACTTGGTCTTGATATTTTGACCCCCGGTGCGATCCTGGAGCAGGCATCAGGGAGCAATCTGGCAGCTGCTCACACTGTTTTCAGATGATGTTCTGCAAACCTGTGCCAGCATCCCACGCCTGACCGGCTGTCTGCCCCCATACTGGGACCGAAATCCCAAATTCCAGGTCAGGTCGGCTGGCGGGTGGGGGGAGGTGGGAGGTGAAGGAGCTGTAGCTTTTGCTCATACGATGCCTCGTTCCTCACTGCAGGCAGGTTCTGGAAGGGACACAGCAAGGGCTCTAGGCTCTGCCAGTGTTGAGGCACCTCAGCTACCAGGACTGCGTTTCACACCTGTACATACAGCTTTTTGGAATAACCACACATAATCTTTAATACTGCACTAGTCCAACTGATAAATCAAACTGGTGCAAGGTCTTGAGTTGTGCTCCACACTACAGAATGCTACACAAGGATAATCTTAGGTTAGGTACCTAGTTTAGTGGTTACCCCTGTTTTATAAAGGAGGAAACAGAAAGTTGAAATTGCCCTCCCGAGCCGTGGGTCTGCATTCCAGGCATAGCCCAGCCTCCCACAGCCTCCCTGGCAGCTGCGGGTGAGAAAGGAGATGGAAGTTTGTCAGAAGGATGGGCATTCGTAGTTTCGAGTTCCCTGTTCTGTCTGGCAATCCATGGGGCCTCTGCTTTAAAATTTGTAAGAATGCACTGTAAGTCATAAGAAAGTGAAACAATGCCAGTAATTCCATTTATCTCACCTGCTTTTACAGTGCAACAAAAAAAAGGAAAATTTGTTTGTCTAGAAATTCTGAGAATTCTTTGGAATCATTATGAAAAGCTTTTTTTTTTTTTGTTTACTAAAATACAGTTTTTCTGATAGATTTGACTTCTGAAAGATCAAACCAACCTGATTAACTTTTCTGCACTTTTGGAGAATTGTTCTGTGGGTAAATTTCCAGACACTTCTAGCAGCAATTTTTAGAATGAGACTGATGGGCTTTTTCCTTCATTCCTAAGACTCTAAGGCAAATAATTTTAACAGGAACACAGAGTTAGGGGCACCTTTTAATGAGAAGTGCCACAGCTTTTCATAGCAATGCAGTAAATTCAAACATAAAATTATGAAGACATATCTAGAATATCTAGTTTGGTGGATTTAGTTTGGCAACTGCCAGTTATTTTTAGAGTAATTTCTGAATTCACCCTTGAAACCACCGTGGGCATGGCATTACCGAGAGCTGTCCGTGCCCCTTACGGGGAGGGCAGAGGGTTGGTTTCTCTGCAGCACTTGTCCTCTGCGAGTGCCTTGGATCCAGTCACGCACCTGCAGGGTCTGGTATTCCCCGTGGGAAGGCTCAGGCTGTCTTTTCCTGGAGGTGATGAAATCCCGATCCCGCAGTGCCAGTTCTGTTTGCAGTGTTCTGGTGTGTGCTTTTGTTTGCCGTTCCCCAGCCTTTAAGTCACTTCCATTAAATCAGGTCAGCTTATTACTACAGCGGGGCTTTCCAGTTCTCAAGAGAATGAACACTTCTGACCTGACAGTTATTTCTAGTCTTTTCCTCATTTCTTTCCTGGAAAACCTCACCTTGCCCTCTCCCCGACTTTGGCATCCAGTCAGTGACCTTTCAAAGTATTTACTTGCCAAAAGCCAAACCATATTCTCCTTGACAAGTCAGTAACAATTTCTTCAGTCAACGCAGTGCTATAAACAGTCAGTAGTGATTCTCAGTGACTTTTTTTAGTGTTTTTAAGCTGCTCTCTGCCCACAACAGTGTATGAGCCTTCATACAATATTCTTGATCAAATATGATTCCCTACCAGATTTCTAATCTGATCAACATATTCTGTGGAAGGACGTGGTGTTTTCCCTAAGACAGATTGAATCTCCGCCCTGCACCCTGGGTTGCAGCTCAGAGCTCTGGTTCTGAATTTGTCCAGTGGCTCCACTTCTGAACTGGACGTTTTTCCCTAGTTGTTGTTCAGATAAACTGGCCTTCCTGTAGTGTTTCAGCCCTTCAAAGAATGAGGGAGCTTATAGTCTTCCCTCTACGTGCAGTTCCAAGAACAGCTTTTGAATCCAAACCTTAACTTTCTTTGTAGTCCTGACAGCCATCCTAATGAATCTGGACATTTATTGGAGTGCTTTCAAGGTGAAAAGGGGGAATTGTACTTACGTGATCATAAAGTCTGTACTCGGTAAACCTTGGAACACTGATAGATTTTTTTTTTTTTTACACATTATTTAACTGAGAAAACTACACAGGTAGCCTTCCAGAATTTGTTCAAAGTATGGAAATACTGCTGTATTAATAATGAGTACAAAACATCTTCACGGTGTACTCACAAATCATCACACCCTCTTCTCATGAAGAGCAAGTACTCAGTGGCAAAGTACGCTCCGGTCTGAGAGCTGAAATAAGGGCAGACGTCACTGTCATCAGCAACCACAAGTTCTATTTGCATGTAAGACCTAGACAGAAGCATGGACATTGCATCACAGGCAAGAAGGGGGTTTTGTTAGTGTTTTGCACAATATATGAGAGACTTCACAGGTTGTAAATCACTGCTTGAACAAATTGTTCATTGTATAATGTGAATGCCCAGTCCCACTTCCTAGTTTAGCTCCCTGTACCTTCAGCAAAAGTGAAATATGATTTTAAAGTTTTACTAAATCTTAAGAATCATAGAATCATAGGGTTGGAAAGGACCTATGGAGATGACCCATTCCCACACCCTGCCAGAGCAGGGTCACCCAGAGCAGGGGGCACAGGAACGCCTCCAGGCGGGTTTGGGATGGCTCCAGAGATGGAGACTCCACCACCTCCCTGGGCAGCCTGGGCCAGGGCTCTGCCACCCTCACGGGAAAGAAGTTCCTCCTCAGGTTTAGGGGGAAATTCCTATACAGATGAAAAGAATTTTCATCTGTCTTACAAATAATATGACTTACATATAATATGAAGCAGTACCTTTGCGTTAGAACAAGATATTAAAATTGAAGTTGCTAGGAGCAGTTGGAGCCTTTGCCCATTAAGTTGATGGTGCTGCTGGATTCCGGGTCCATAGTGGCTTGGACCTGCCTAATGGAGCTGACCTCTGTGTACCTCATGATATCACAGAATCATAGAATCGGTGAGGTTGGAAGGGACCTTTAAGATCATCAAGTCCAACCATTA
>VXBO01007050.1:226878-245337 GCA_013400135.1 Rhinoptilus africanus
CCTGCTGCTGGCACTTAGGGAAGAGCATGGCAGGTCTCTGAGGCAATGCTGGGTGGGAAGAGGAGGCTGGTGGAGGCAGCACAAGGAGATATTTCTTTGCAGCTGTGGGACAAAATTCTTTGTGTTAATCAATACAGGAGCTTCTTCTTAGCTGAAGAGAAGGAAGTTGCAAGAAAGACAGACCCGAGCAGTAGGGGAAGTCTCACCTTACTGAAGTCCACTGATATCCTGCTCTCTGGGTGTGCGGTTTCAATAAACACAGAGGATTTTCTAGGCTGGTGGATAGTTAGTGAGTTTGAGACTTCTGTATCTTGAATCTTCATAAAATACCAGTCAGATCCTGCTTGAAAAAAAGAAACTGCCATTTCTCACATATCTTTCAACATGTTCCTGTTGACTCTGGATGCATTTTACGTTAGGCAGTTGAGAGTTATTACAAGAATAAATCGCAGTTTGGAGTTTGGAAGAGAGAGCTGTAGAAAGAAAACCAAGCTGTTAAAGATGCTCATAATGTTTTTAAAATTTTATTTATAGTGTGGGGTTGTCTGCCTGGATTGTCCTGAGCAGAATCCAAACTGAAAAATGACTGATTTTGAGCCTTGCTTTCAGACTTGGAGTACTGGTGTGAGCTTCCAATTATACAAAGTTGAATCTAATTCTCAGCACTGTAATCTCTATTTGAGCCATATTTAGGCGTGATCTTTTTGCCCATTTTTGAAGAAAAATGCAGCAAAGAGTGAATACAATTAATCTGGAGAGGACCAGAAGCAAGTTTGTACTGAAGTGCTAAATACACACAGAACGAGCTGTGAGAGATGTATACGCTTTCACCTTGGTACTACAACTACAGCCTGGCCCTGGTGAGCTTATGCCTCTGAATGGGATGAAATGATGGCCTTCTGCAGTAATTGCTGCTGTTATGACACTGTTCTTCACCTGCAGGGTGCCTTTATTGCAGTCCCATTAAAACAGGAGACTGCCTTTGAACAAAGGGCTATAATGATTTTATATTTTTGAAAACGAGGTTAATCAAAAATAACTGAGCACCAAAAAAATCTGTTGGACATTAAAACATATAATTATGTGGAAAGCCAGATAAAAAACCCCACACGTCAGATCAAGCAAGACACAGACTAACTACACTAGCTCAGTGCTTTTGGAGTGGTAGAAGTATTAATGAATATGACAGATGAAGCTATAACTTAAGACATGCTACGAATTCGAAGCAGATGCTCACACCAGCTTGCCACAGGATATTACCAGATAAAAACAGAGTTCAAGTCTAATAAAAGCAAGCTTTGTGTTGTAGCTTTTTTAACTTCATCATCATCAGAAGAAAACATTAAATTACTTAACGTAGGAAGTGATCAATAAATAAGAATAGTTAATATGGGCTTCCTCAGAGAGCATCCAAGATAGACAAGGACATTTTCTGGTGGAAAACACCACCTCAAAATTCAGTGGAGAATTTAATTTCTGTTTTCTACAGGAGACCTGAAAACTATTTTCACTGCCAATTGAACTAGCTTTGCTGTTGCTTTTGATTTCTTTTGTCTGTTTGCTTGGATAAGGATTTTTAGCTTAACATTTTTTTTTGTGAATTTTAGTTCAGAGCTAAAGTTTTTCAGTGTTTTTTTTGTTTCTGTTTTTTTTTTTTTTGTTTGGCTGTTTTTTTGTTTGGTTGGTTTTTTAAAAAATAGCCAATATTTTTGCCTTAGGAAAAGAGACTTGGCAATTCTTTACCTGTAAAAAATCACCAACAGCACAAGGAGGTGCCCTCCTCGCAGCCTCTGTCACACAGAGCGTCAGCAGAGGCTTAAACAGAGTGACACCAGGGAGCCACGAGCTGCCTCTTGTGCCACGGGTGAGGACAGAGCCAACCCTCCCGCGTCCCACTCGTGCTTTTACTGGAAGGAGGATACGTGATAGAAACATGCAGTTAGTCATACAGCGCGTTCCTCCTCGCTGAGCTTGAGCCTTTCCTCTCGCTGCGGTGTCAGACTTGGTCTTGTTTTTGGCTTTTTTTTCCGAAGGCTGGGCCAGCCCATCCCCGTGCCTGTGTTTGACCAGGCTCTGCTGGCCAGATCCCCAGGCCTTTGCCGTCTGGGGATGTTACCTACTTTCTTGAACTTTTCACTGGTTGGCCTTTACTCTGTGACCGCTGCAGGTGGAACTACGCACTAATCCATTTACGCTGCCTTCCTGCTCGCAAATCTATGGGAGGAGAGGGTTTGATAAGGGCTTTTGAGTAAATTCCGTTTGGGTAAAACAGAGAAGGGAAGGTTATCGTGGGTTATCTTTGTGTCTAAACTCCAGACACTGCTATGTAAATAAATTACCTTCCTCAATGCCAGGCCAAGTAACTTTGAGGAAAGTTTAAAAAATAAACCTCACACCTTTGAAACAAATCATCCAGAAAACAAAACCAGAGCCCAACAATTGATAATATCTGGGAGGTACCTCTTTACACAGCTCCATGACAGCTGCTAAAGCCTCCTACATTTCCCCTTGCCATGGCTTTGCAGCATGATAGATGGTTCTGGGAATCTGAGCAGGGACAAGCGGAGCGGGGACACAGCAAGAGGTGTGCTGCCTGCATTTAACGCCTTCCTATGGGGGGTCTCTCTTGTTACACAGGCTGGTGAGCATGAACAAATAGAGATTGTGGCACAGCAAAACAGGTATTTCTAAGTAGGCATCCCCACTCCTCAGTCCCTTCATTTTCTGAGTGTTTTTACTGTTGAGAACTGCAGTGTGTGTGGAGGCGATAGCCGTAGTGGAGGGCAGGAGCACAGGAGGCTGTACCGAGTTCCAGAGAGTCATGGCCAGGCGAGGACAGGGAGTGCATTTGGGATGCTGGATGCCACCATTCTCCTGCCATCTCCTCCCACCTGACAGCTGGGAGCTGTGTGAAGGCCTGATGTGCCCAGGTCAACCCACAGCTTTGGAGGATCACAACCATTGATACTGTCTCCTCAAAACAGGACAATTGTCCAGCACACCGCTAGACAAGTCCACCCTGCATTGGATAGGGAAATGGATGATGGGTCTGGCTCAAAGGGTTATAGTAAATGGGGTGACGTCAGGCTGGTGGACAGTCACCAGTGGGGTTCCCCAGGGCCCAATTTTAGAGCCAGTGCTCTTTAATGTTTTTATAAATGATCTGAACACAGGAAGCGAATGTACATTAAGTTTGTTGATGATACGAAACTAGGAGGAACTGTGTACTCCTTCGAGGGTAGAGAGGCCTCACAGAGACATCTGGCGAGACTACAGAGCTGGGCAGCCACCAACCATATGAAATGTAACGAGCAGAAGCCAGATTCTCCACCTGGGACAGGGTTATCCTGGTTATACATACAAATTAGGGGATGAGAGTCTGGAGAGCAGCCCTACAGAAAGAGATCTGGGGTTTGGGTTGATGGCAAGTTGGGTAGGGGTGGACAGTGTGCCCTGGCAGCCAAAGGGGACAACCTTGTCCTGGGGTGCATCAAGCACAGCATCGCCAGCTGGTCGAGGGGGTGACCGTCCAACTCTGCTCTGGTGCAGCCACACCTTGAGCACTGTGTGCAGTTTTGTGTGCATCACTGTAAGGACATCAAATTATTGGAGTGTGTCCAGAGGAAGGCAATCAAGATGGTGAAAACTTTAGAGGGCAAGACTTACAATGAGCAGCTGAGGTCACTTGGTTTGTTCAGCCTGGAGAAGAGAAGGCTGAGGGGTGCCCTCATGGCAGCCTTCACCTTCCTGGAGGGGGGCAGTGGAGGGGAGATGCTGATCTCCTCTCTCTGGTGACCAGCGACAGGACATGAGGGAATGGAATGAAGCTGCATCAGGGGGAAGTTCAGATTGGACATTAGGAAAAGGTTCTTCATGGAGAGGGTGGTCGGTTGGTGGACCAGGGTCCCCAGGGAAGTGGTCACGGTACCAAGCCTGGCAGAGTTCAACGCATGTCTGGACGATGCTCTAGTCATAGGGCTTAGTGCTAGGTGGTCCTGCAAGGAGCAGGGAGTTTGACTTGATGGTCCTTATGTGTCCTTTCCACTTGAGATATTCTATGATTGATTTAGCTCAGCATGGACTTGCAGGTGAGGAGGCTTTTAAGTTTTCCTGTGCTCAGGACTTGCTGAAAAATTATTTGGAAAAACAAAGAAAAGATCTTAGCCTTCCAGTTTGCAACTTAAAAGATCTGTGTTAGCTTGGCAGGAGGTTACTGCAATCTTTAAAGCAATTAACAAAGCTTCATAGGGTCCATTTAGTAGGTTCTGTGAAAATATATATAATGAAATGTAACCTAAACTAGTCTCTGACCTACTGTGTCCCATTTGGGAAACAAAATTAATTTCATGTAGCCTTTTGAAATCCAGTTCTCCAGCTTGCCTACTGCAGTCTTTGTTCATACAGAAATCTTTTGATCTGAATGTAGCTGCAAATAAAAAGAGAGTGTTAAATCTGTCAGGCATCGCACCGGATGCCTGACATGGTGCCCAGTGCCTGAGATGACGGTGTAGTTTAACAAAGAATTTGAACAAGGCTGATATTTCCTTCCTGATCTAAATAGTCTAATCCACAGAAAGCATACTAGGTACAGAAATATTAAATTATTTGAGGATTTTAAAACAGAAGCTAAGGAGTAGGATTTAATAGGAGAAGATAAAATAGTAAGAGAAGGAAATTAATATTTTCTCTTTTCAAACAAATACAAGAACTAAATCATCCTGTTCTCTTACAAAAGCTTTATACACCCTTTGACTACTAGCTTAGGGCAACTATCAGTCCATCACTATCCAACTTCTGTCCTCTAAAGAGAGAGAGGAAAAATTTTATTTTAAAAAAAGTTCTTTTATTGAGTGAGACTCTACCTCTGATTGTATCCAAGTGTTTAATCTTAAAAGAGCCAAAGGGGTACAGGAAGAATAAAATATAGAGAAAAAGGTGTTTTGCTGAGGATTGTGCTACACAATTTTTAGGCTGCACTGGCATTTTATGCAGATGCTGACTTTTGTTAATAGGCACAGCCAAACTGTGTACGTGCGACTGTGTTTCAATACTGGAATGTTGCTATTGAATAAACAGCCTTATTCTCAACTACCTCTGAAAAAGCCCCTTGCTAGAGCAAAGAGCCGTTGTTCCTAACACCAAAGGGGTGCTCGTGTGCAGGTGCCTCCTGGGCAGAGGGCACACTTAGCAGGCTCCCTCGCAGGGTGTTTAAGTCAGATGCCCAAGAAAGAAGGTCCCAGATCATTGCTGAGGTTTGAAAACTTGGCCAAGAAGGAGGAGGACTGGTCCTGTCATCAGGAAAACCAGCTCGATGGGTTTCAGTACTGTTAGCATGGCTTGGTTTCTTCAGCAACTGTAAACACGAGTAATCCTTCAATAGAAAACAGTTGTCATGGAGCTTCTGGAAGAGGAAGAAGTAGGTATTTATAGAAATGGCTTGAGGTCATCTGAGTGTCTTTGACCAATGTGACTGACACAGGCTTCAAGGCTCATGCATGTACACAAGCTAAGCTTGGCATCTCATTAGAGGGGTGGGGAATGGAGATAGTGTTAGTCAAACAAACAAGTTACGCTTGTTATCCTTCTTCCACAACTAAGCTTGAACTTTGTCTCTCCCTCTCTCACCATCCTGCTGTGAAATTGGAATTTCTGTTGTGATTGCATGAGGCTTAGGTTTTGTGTATGTTGGTTAAATGGTGTCTGGGTTACGTATCAGTCGGTCCAAACTGGAAGAAACAGGAGTGGATGCCCAAGGAATTGGTTGAAGGAAATAGCCAATACACACACAAACACACCTTGTCTACTGCATCTGCAAATTCTTCTTCATTCATGACACAAAATCAGTGTGTCATGAAAAAACCTTAGAGGCTGGGAGATATCAATAAAGGTGAGAAATTTGATACTGTGATCTCACAAAAAAGCTTTTGAAATATATTTAAGTCCAATGAGGATAGACATAGGAGATTGACTCATAGAGAGTTCCAGAAGACAACTGCAAGGTTTGGATGACATCACAGAGCTTTATTATTTCATTATTGTAAGGTTTCATAGTGTCATCACAACATTTCTGTATGTGGTGGATTCACCATAATGTCTAGGCATGGGATAGACAGCAGTGGCTCTGGACCTAATAGTTGCTGTGATTTCTTGTTTTAATGGCTCCAGTCAAGTCTTCAGTTTCCCATGTCATCTCAAATGCCATCTCAGCAAAAGAGTTGAGGGGCTGCTTTTTTCTCAGAAGAAAAGTATCTGCTATTTTCCTGGCATTAGTCTGTCAAGAATTTGTTTTACATGCCTGAGAAGATGGCCTGTGTAGGGCTTTCTGCCTGCTGAGCCTGCGAAGTGCCATATGATATCCAAACTTCATCTCCAGGCTTCAGAAACGTTAGTATTTTTTATCTGCCTTTTCCTGTTTCATTGCTTCTCTATGGATGTCAAAGCCTTGTTTGAATTTTTTTCCATAACTTTAAATGACTTCAGGGTGTTAGAAGCTTTTAGTTGTCCTAGTTCACTATTATTTCTTTCTCTCATCTCCACCAGGCTTTTGCTTTGGTGTTGATTTTTAAGCACTGAAAATTTTTCTTAATTTCTCTTTTTCGGGAATCTCATTTGTAGTGCTACTGGTGTTCGTAGATCTCAGGACTTTCAGCAGAAACGTTTGTTGTAAGACTATTAAAACAGGCCACCTTGACTGCCTCAGTTCAATCTGAGATGAAGTTAAGCTGTCTCTCTTGGCTAGGTTTTAAAGGAAAAAAAATGGCTTCAGCAAAAGGGCCAGATAAAGCAAGACCTGAGTGCTTGCTTCAGCCTTGATCCCCATCTTCTTCAGTGGCTTAACAATGTTCCAACTGCAGAGGTTTGCTTCATTTCATATGAAAAAAAGTGCGTTCATCTCATAGGCAGGAGGCTGGACTGGAGCTACCTTCCAGCCACTTCCTCTTTTTTTTAAGAAAAAAAAGCTCCAGCTTTTTGCTGAATTTGAGACTATTTAGTCCTTGGAAAATCAGTTCTAACAAATTTGCTATTTAACAAAGATATGGGTCCCATCTCCAGTGACTTCCACCCGGACTCTTTTCTGATTATAACACAGACTAATATGATCTAATCATCTGCAAATGTAGTTTACCTTGTTTTGTCTCTGGTGTGAAACTACTTTCAAACATTAACCAAAGAAAAAACTTAATAAATAAGTGTATTAAAGTGATAAAAACTTTAGACTTACTGGTTCTGCTTTATCACCCTGCTAGGATCAACAGCTCTTCAACTGGCTGGAGAATTTGCTTCTTCTGTTTGGGCTGTCATGTAAACATGACGCTTAGATAGTCTTCAAAGGTTGCATCCTTGTCCTCCCTGCTCTTTGTCCCTGCCTGTGGTGACCCGTACTCAAAGAAGCTTAATCCAGACTGGAAGAGGTGCCAGAGGAGGGATATCAGAATGACCAGAGGAACTGAGATGTGACTAGAGGAATTTGGTTTGTTTACCTCAGAAATACCAAAGACTGAGAGGAGATATGATAGGCCTCAATAGACAAGGGCAAAAGGAAGGATGGGAGGAAAGAAGGGGAAGGGGGGATAGCAACAAAGGAGGGAAAGAAAACTAATTAAGCACAAGCATAGCTGTTTAAAAAGGTATGTTTGATCTTCAGAGGTGTCAGATTGTGGAACAATGCTCTACCTGGAGTAGCAGGGGGAAAACCTTAATTGGTTAAATTGAGGTTTGATCGTTTTGAGAGGGGAATGGTTTGACACTGTCAAATGTCCATATGCTATGTCCATAGCATATTGGATTGCATGACCTAGATCTGCCCTTTCCAAAATGCTTGCTTTGTGTCTTCTGGCACCACAGTGACTTCTTCCTGCTAAAGAAGCTGGCTAGAATAAACCCTGCTATATCATCCAATCTGACAAATCCTTATAGAAATATTTACTTTTTTTTTTCCTGACCCTGTAATAATAACACTTGGTACCTTCTTTTGGTAAAGAAGATTGAAGTGTCAAGTTGGTAAATATCTGTACTATTTTGGAGCAAAGCTAGCAAGTTACCCATTTGCAGTCTGTTTTATCATCTGTGATCTTAGTGTGCCTGTGAAACCCCTGACCTTGTTCAGAGTGCCACGTTGTGATTGTATTCTTCTGTTTGCAATCTTTATCTTTCTAAGTGAAAGGCCTAAAACAGGTGTCCGTGTCACTAAGTGCTATGCTTGAAATAGTCAAACTGGTGGGGATGTTATCTGGCCTTGATTTAGGCAGATAAGGAAGGACCGGACCTCAATCTTTATATAAACAGCCAGCAGCATAGCAGCAAATCTGGATGCCAGTGTGGCAGATTGAACTCCTCTCTAGGGTTCAGTTTCCTCTCCACAATCCACACCCACTTTATTGGCCCATGGAGAAAGCAAACCCATTGTCAAGTGAGGCAGTGAACCCTGAAAAGCCTTAGGAAAGGATCAAGATGTACCAGAGCGTACCAGAATTTCTGACTGGATGGGTATCACCAATAGTCTTTTAGTCTTTGATGGAAAAATGTTCCTTTCACTGCACCATCAGTCTCCTTGTTGAGGTTAACAAATCAGAATACCTATATGTTCAGTGTCTCCACAGTTACCTCACACACACCCAGATTAAGCCCCAAGTGCATGTCATTACAATGCAAATGAAAAAACGTGATTGTCTTCTCATCAGTTAAGCAAGTGGGTAAACGCAGCCCTCTTTGTTTGGCTTTATTTCCTACCACAATGTTTCCTCCCTCTCCTTCAACATTCACTTAGCTAGGAAGGATGCTAGTTGAAGAAGTTTGGACACAAATTTGTGTAATTTAGCCTGTAAAGCAACACTGTATATGGGCTAAAGACAAGAAATGGGAAGGAGAGAAACACCTGAAAGAGGAAGCCAGCCACTATTAACCCCTTGTTGGAAGGACTGACGACCATGTGTTGCCCCTTCTACTGACAGTGCCTACTTCACTATCAGTGTCATCTTCACGCTGCACACATACCTGGAGCCCTTCCCCAGTGTCCCAGTGAAGAAGGCAACCATGACTTACACTCTAGGAAGATTCAGGTAATGTCTTGTTCTGATTCCATGCACGTATGTCAGAATAGAGGTGACCAAGTTACATGCTGAACAATTCCTTCGTTCTGGAACTACATTCCAATGTCAAAGCTCATTTTCTAGGGAACGAATGGAAAAATAACCACAGCAAAAAACCCCTCACTCCAAAGCAGAATGCAAATTTTCATGTAACTAACAAACCCCTGCCTTACAGGAGAGTTTTCTACCCACAGAGTCTTGTTTATGCAAGACTGGTGTGTCCTCCCAAACCTGGATGTTTGCTGGCACCATAACAAACACCGCTGGAAACAGTGTTTGTGAGGCTACCATTTGGTTGATATCTACCACTAGAATGGCCTAAATGAAATGCTGCCTTGAAACATCTGTAGAGCAAAGCAACATGGGATTAGTTAATGAAATTCTGCAAAGTGATGATGAATTAACATAGAATCTTACAGTTTGGACATGGATCATTAATTCTTAAAGGAAGGTTAGAACTTAAAAATTATTGTTTCAAATGAAACTGATTTCTCCATATTGCAACAGCTCTGGAGTGTTTTTACTCAGTCTTGGAGTATCAGCTCAAATGTCAGATGGAATAATGGAATGAAGTTTCCCAGGACACCTCCCAAGCCTCCTGACACTGTACTGTACAATTGGGAAAACGATCATGGTATGGGATTGTCAGTAGGAGAGGACCAGCTTTGATTAAAGCATCTCATTGCATTACTTCAGTTAAAGATTCTTTAATCAAGGCAGGTCCTCTCCATTCAGTAACCTGAAAACATAAAGTGTTTTTACTGCCTGCCTCGGGCTGCTCTAATAGACAAATATGCCTACTGCTGGCATGGGAGGTATGGCTGCAAAGCATGTATCTGAATAAGCAAACAAATACAATCTCTGTGCCCATTTCTTGGTTTTGAAGTAGCCGTTCTGTAAACTCTGGGGCTTGTTACTATTTTTAACTTCTTACTGGCTACCAGGACTCAGCAATAAATCTGTACAGCCTCTTTACGTGGTCCTAAAGCAGTTTCAGTTTCTTAAAAGCTCAGTGCTACGTGGAACAGTCCTGAAGAATTTCCCATCACAGACAGAAAATCTGGTTCTCTCCTTTTTTTTAAAAAAAAAGCTGTTTACAAACAGCTTTTACAACTGTTTGTAAAAAAAAAAAACAACCACCAAAAAAACCAAAAAAAACCACCCCCACACCTAAATCTAGAGAGAGGACGAGCCTTTGGTGATAAGAAACTGAACATCAATACAGCCAACAAAACTCTAAACTGGAGCATTTCTCACAGCTTGTCTCCTATGGATCGGCGTTTGCCATCCATCACAGATGATGTGTTAACTTTCCGGGGGCTGCTCAATCCCCTTTTTTCAGTGCTGGCTGCTGCTGTGACGTGTCCTGGTGTTCCCTGCATCAGTGCAGGTTCATCTTCTCTTGCTTCATCGCACGGAGAGGATGTCAGCGCAGTTTCTTACTTTGCATTCCCGCACTCCTGAGCAAACATTGCTCCCGTGCTTGCCAGTCAAGGAGACGTTTGTAACGAGGAGTGCAGGAGATTACAGGATTGCCAGACCAAGATTATGCAAAGAAACTCATGCCTGAAGAGCAGTTTGCAAAGCCTCACAATCTGTAAGAGCCTGGATGAGTGCCGTCAGAGGTTGGTGACTGCCCCAGCCTGAAGGGGAAAAGTGCCTTCATAATACTTTTTTCATGTGAACTTTAAGACCAGCTACAGAAAATGCCGGTTCTTTGAGAATAAAAAAAATAACAGTGTAAAATTCAACATGTTATGAAGAAAATTAAACCTCTTCAGCTTTGAGGAAAGTGGAGGGTATATTTTATCCTCTGGAGTAAAACATCTGTAGAATTGGGCATTCTTTACCCTGCAGACCAGCTACAGCCTGGGGGAAGCAGGTTGTTAACACTGGGTATACTAATACTTTCAGTGATTCAGCAGAGCAGAGAGAGACAGAATTCTTGTAAACTTTCCCAGAATTTAGGAATGGTAGAGTGCATTTTTTTCCGCTAATTTTAGTGGATCTTTGTCTTTCATTCTTTTCCTATATCTGAAGTAAAAAAGACAAAGAAGCTTTCTCTGTCCACTGGGCAGCAATGCTTGCTACTGAGGGAGAAGAGATAAAACTCTGTTTCTTCTGTAGCCCTGATCCCACATAAATCATGGACACCAAATGCTGAAATGAGATGTAAATGAGTTGAGCTGCCAGCAAAGATGGACTTTTACTCTGCATAACTAATAGCGAAGTGTCTTCTGAGGAATTCCTTTCAGATGCGCATCTGCACTGAGACCTCGCATCCGGACCCTACTCGGTCCCTTCCCTTTCTGCCCTGAGACTCCTTGAAGTATGATAGAGACTTTGGCCCTTCCCAAAATAGCAACGAGGTGGAACTGTAATCCTAGAAGCCTCATGCTGGGATGCTGCCTGACCCTAACATCTTTAACCGCTGTGGGCCCTGAGTTCAGGCATGGGACGCCAGGCAGCCTGCAAGACCCTGAGGTTGCTCAGAGGTTTAGTTCTAGATCGCCTGCAGCACTGAGCGGCTTGATTCAAATCAGTGTTTCATCAGAAAAGGGCACCCCTTTGGCTGCTGGGGCAGCTGCTCTGGAGTGTGCCGAGAGGATGAACCTCCAGGCAGGTGTTGCCACTGCCACGTTGATAATGGCATGGCCATGTGAAGGCAGAGGACCGTCACACCCCTTTCGCCCAGCCAAGGCCCTTTCACTGGGCTTTTGGGGCCAGATATGGCTGTTCCTGGACTGCTGGACAAGAGGAGGTGCTGCATGGTGAGGATGGGCTGCTCAGAAGAGCCTGAACCTGAGCCAGAGGGAGAGAGCCTCAGGGCCTGGAAAGGAAAGCTGGGGGAGTGGCCAGGTTTGTGGCAACCAGGGTGTGCGCTGTGGGTTTTAAAATGACTTATGGTGTTTCTAGTTAAAGCTTTTTCCAATCAGTTATGGATTATGTGGGGGGTGGACAGCTTTCTCTGCTGCTTGAGGGGAATAGAAATGGCTCCCTGGCTTTAGAGGGGAGGAGGTCCCATGGTGAGGGTAAAGGAATTGATGGGTTCTGGGATTCAGGGATCCAGTCCTTGTGTCCACTGCAGTTCACATGTTTTCACAGGTGCTGCATAAAATATTTGAGCAACTCTACCTCTGCTCTCCTCTTTGTGAAAAAAGCGTGAAAAGACCAGTTTCTGTCAAAAAGGATATCTAAAGAGTTGTAGAAGAGCTAGATAGCAGTAGGAATAATACATCTATCATTCATATTCTTTTGATTGCTTTTTTTTTCTTTTAAATTCTGAAGGTTTTCAGCCAAGTAATTGTTTTGGTGTCTCTGTAACATTGTTTGCTTGGGGGAATGGAGAAGTACAAGATTGCAAGTGATATTAATGTATGAATCCTGCTTTTTCCTTTTAGACTTAGAATTGTGTTATTGTAACAGGTGATTTTAAGGTGTTATTACTTGATATGGGGTTACTTTTGCTTACGTGAGAAGTCCCACTGACTTGGATGAGCTATTTCTGAGAGTAATTGCTAACCTGCAGGAACAGATATCACACAAAAGAAAGTGTTGATGGAGGTATTTCCTTTCCTAAGATGTGAGGCACAGCCTGGCTTTTATCCTGTTGTGAAGGAGGACAATCATGAGGATAATTCTCTTGGAGATCACATAGCAGGACTGTATGTTAATCTGTAAAACTACCTCAAGGGAAGGTGGACTGAGCGGAAAGGTCATCTTTTTGCTGTGTGGTAGTCAATGCCTGTGTTTCAAAGCCTTACTGTTACTCAGAAGCTTCTCAAGAATATGTGTTTATGTTATCTTCTGTGAAAGGCTGGTCGTGTGTAACTAGTAAGAAGGTATAGAACTAAAAAAACCACCCCAAAACCAGCTTCCAGCATCTCCTGGTTTTGCTGACCTTGATAATGGGGAAGAATTTGAAACTGAAACTGTTAATGAGATTGACGAACTCAGTTCAGCATATTTGA
This sequence comes from Rhinoptilus africanus, assembly GCA_013400135.1. Taxonomy (NCBI): domain Eukaryota; kingdom Metazoa; phylum Chordata; class Aves; order Charadriiformes; family Glareolidae; genus Rhinoptilus; species Rhinoptilus africanus. Next base: position 239,939 of record VXBO01007050.1, read on the forward strand.
AAATTAGTATTGTATTCATTCCTAGGCTTTATATTACTTAATTAAAAATGACTCCTTAGTTTCTACTGGCCGCGCCTCTGAATTATTTCCCAATAGGCAAGTCATTATACTCCGACACCTATGTGCTCGCCGATCATTAAGTTTTGATAACCTCACGCTCCCAGGTTTTAGTTCTCCCATACTTTATCTCTTCCCTTTGATTAGTTGTGTCTGTTGTTACGTTTTCCGTGATACCCGAGGTTTTGCATTTGCACAGTGTTTCAGTCACTCAAAGACAAGTTGAACGTGTTTGGAGTGGCCTCTGGGAGGGGGCAGGTGGGGTGAGACTTGCCTGATGCGTCTTGGACAGGCTTGGATGTTTGTTGGGCACCAGGCTGCTCTGCCCCGGGAAAGCTGCGATGCTCTGGACCACGTGCAGAAGGAGGGCTGGAGGAATTAGGAGCCCTGGGCGGCAAACGCAGTTGTTCGCTGCACTTTGGTAACTCTGACACAAGTCAGTATTTCAGCAGAGATTTTCAGAGGTTTGTGTGGCTGATACAAACACTTACCCTCTATTTAATTCTACTTTGAATGCCTTAGTGCTTTTTTGGTTGCTTTCCTCCTTATTCTAGATGGAGCTCTGTGTTGAGAAGTATCATTTATTCCCATGTGGCAACTGTAGTAATAGCTGACAAACCAACAGGTTCTCAGGGGCTGAGGACAGCCAGCGCTACAAGGAAGGCCACGTTCTCCTGGAAAGAGCTGTGGCCCAAGAGAGAGCAGGGTTTGAGGAGCACGTTCTGTGCGACAGTTCCTGAAGAGACTTGAGCCTCTTCTCAGGTTCTCTCCAATTAAAACTCGAAAATAATAAAATCAACTAATGTGGAGAACAACATACCATAGATACAAAACTGACTGACAATGTTGCAAATAGTCTAGAAAGCACCTTGATTACTTTAAGTGGATGGAGACTTGTGGTTCCCTTTTGGACAGTGAAAACTTCTTCCAGACTTGGTGTAGTAGAAGAGCAGTACTGTAGAGCCTTTCAGTTTTACTGGTGTATTTGAGCGAGTTTATTTCTGCCTTATAATTTCTTTCCCACATGAATATGTAAAACTTACCCATCCCTAGCTTGATTAATGTGTATTATGTTAACGTCAGGTTGCAGCCTGCTACAAAATGCCTGAAGGCAGATTTCCTTTCCAATATAGTTTCAAGTCTCCGCCTTCAAATATAAAAAAGGGGTTTTCCTGGGAGCGGGACTTAGGAGGCTTATGCATTTTGCACTAACAGCACTTTTGCAACTGTTCTGTTGTGAGGAGCTAATGAGTGAGTGAGCTTTCAGCTGCCCCGTTTGGGCTGGCATAACAGACTGTCCACGGAGGCAAGTAGCTCAGCCGAGTGACCTCGCTGGACTCCTCACCCCTGAGATGGCCGCACAGATGAATCCAAAAGTACTAAGTTGGTGCTTGATCAGATTTTTCCCCAATTGTTGAGATTAGGTCACTACAGGTCTTTAAGAAGACAACATCATGTGTACTGGAGCGTAAGTGCCTTAACAAATATTGTGGAGGTTTCCCTTCAGGCAGTTCTGCTCCTGCAAAATAAATATCTTTGATGGGAATCTGTCAATTTTGGTGAAACCCTTAGTCAAAATTCTTCAGTATTACATTAGTGAACGAAACTCTTAAGGCACTGCTGAAAACTTTCAATGCCCCCTTTCTAAGTTGCTGAATCAAAATTTCTTAGCATTTCCATTCCATTAAACCTTTAATGTAAATGAACTCGTGGCTTGAGGTCCGAGTGGAGTAGGTGTGTGCTTCCTGGTGGCCTGTTGAGTGGCAGCAAGGAACATCCCAGCTGTGCAGAAAAGGCACGAAACTGATAAAGAGGGAAAATGGATCCAGGAGAAGGATTTATAAAAGATCATCTCCTTTTCCCATGAGCAAAATCTCTCCCCTCACTCTGGAGGGATCAGGAGGGTTGGAAACGGAATCCGCTTCCTATATCCGTGGTCTGAGGCACACAAACAGTTGGACAGGGGCCATTAGAACTAGGCAAGCCAGTATTGGCACGAGGCCTCTTAAGCAATCATTTTCTACTCTTTGTGTTTTGCTATAACCCCTGACAGTCTGCTCCCATGAGTACCTCTCTGAAGCCGCAGACGGCTACTTCAGAAAAAATTGCCTTTGTCTCTGCAATTTACATTTCCCGTCCCCTTGACAGTGCCACCACCGCCCCTCTTCTGAGCAGGAGAGCCACTTCTTGCTATACCTTCCTTTGAGGTACACTTCCACCTTGCTTACGGCTGGCACACGGTCAAATGATTTCTCACCAGATGGAGAATGCTGCGATGCTTTCATGGGCTGCTTGACCAATGGTTTTGTTTTGTTTTCTGTTAAATTAGTGGTAAAGTTCTATTCTGGATTACCTGCAGTTCAGTTTACCACCAAGGAAACTGGCTCACTCGTTATCATTTGGTCAAGGCCGATACTTTCTTAATCAGAAAGCATTAATTTAAATGCAAACTGTAGGGTTTGGTTGTGTTCACCTGTAGAGAAGATAATTCCTGCTGCTGCAGGAGCCAACAGCTGAAATTTTCTCCCTTGCTTCCTCTGTCTGTAGCAATCCCATCTGGCTTTCTGATCCTCTCTTCTAAAGAAGCGACGTGGCTGTGGAGTTCTGTAATTACGTGTTCTTGAGGGATGGTTAGACAGTTTAGGTCCTCTTCCTCCAATCCTGAAGGCCAACATGGTGTAGAGGTTTTGTTTGGTTTGGTGGTTTTTGTTTGGGTTGGTTTTGGTTTTTTGTTTTGTTTTGGTTTTTTTTTTTTTCACCTTGTTGCTACTGCCCTTTGCTTACCTGATGGTTGTCTGTAGCTGTAGGGAAGCTGCTGGAATAAAATGTGAGGTGGCTTTTTCTGTCAGCCAGCAGAGACAGCTGTCTCGTCCCTGCCATCTTTGGCTCTGTGGGAAGTATCAGCATCCTTGTCGAGGCCAAGTAATGCACCCTGGCACAGGCCTTGTCCCTCCGAGGCGGAGAGCCAGTTCATAACACCCCAGTGGGCACCATGGGCACGTGTCACATAGCTGCACTCGCAGGCACGCCAGAACGGCAGCTGTGTGTAGTTCGATTCCTGTGACAAGGATCTCCACAGATAAAATGTGTTGGTGGGCCCAGCTCCATCACCTTTCCATGTAGCATCCTTGTGTGCTGCTGGCGGGTTTGACTGTTAGCCTTGCAGAACACCAAGAATTATTCCTGCGTTCGCCCTCTTGCTTATTTGGGGCTCTCAGCTAGGGGAGATGTTATTTTGAACTACGTGGTTCACATCTGGTAGGTGGACACTTCCATGTGCAGCTGCTGGTGCTGCTTGATCTTCTCTGTATGGGAGACAATTTGTTTTGAGACTGATGACTGTTTTTCCAGGACTCGTGCATATTAGAGGTGGCAAGGCTGCAGGCATCCCTTGCATCCTCTCGCTCCTCTCCTGGATCACTTTATCCTATTCTGCTATTGCAGAAGATATAGATTAAGAAACAGAATTTACCCACCGTATTCTTAAATAAGCTCACCAAATATGTCTACTTCATTGCCATAGCTGTGTTTGTGTTAGCCAAGGGCAACACCCAGCATCTGATAGTAGCACTGGTGCAACCAAATGGAAAACATGGGTATCTCACTGCTCCTAGGAAATGTCCAAATTGTTTGCTGTGTTGTCAGCACATTATCGTTAAGGTATTTTTTTTTCCTTTTCTTTTTTACCCCCAGTTGGATTAACAGAGTGCTCAGTAAGTGGAGTTCATAGTAATCCAGGAATGCTTTCCAAAGAAAAAGGATATCTCGGTTATGCTGCTGGTCAGGAGATGGAGTATTTCCATCTATGGCAGAGCCAGGCTGGCTTTGGTTTGCTGGCTGTTATTTCCAGCTGTGACATTCCGGCGGTAGCGGGCTGGTGGGGTGCGAGCCCCGTGGCTGGTTGTGCTGTGAGGAGCACAACCCCATGGACTCCACCTCTGGTGAATGCGAATCCAGCTGACCCAGAGGCAAAAGAGAGCCCTGCTTCAGGCGCAATTCTCCCTCTGATGATACTCATCTCTCCCCTGCTCGCCCCTGGAATTTTGACTGTGCTGTGGCTTTTATTTTTCTTCTTCAAATACAGAAAATGCATTAGAAATGAAAATTTCCCATGACCAGAAACTGAACGCATCCCAGGAGTGGTACCTCCAGTATAGTTTTACTTTTAGTCATCTTGAGTTACACAGAGAGAATGCCACTGCCAGTGACTCCGCAACATTTCAACACACACTTAATCCTAATAAGGAGGGAGAGGCTGTGGCTAACAGGTTGTTTTTAATCTCATTTCATTTCTAAACAAGTTGATAGCCAGTTCTGAATCATGAGCTTGGAAAAGAACTTGGTGCTTTTGTCAGGTCCAGCATTGTTTACAGGAACATTTTTGTTCTCCCTTGGGAAAACTGTGACCCATGGAAGCTGAAGTTACCTGGAATCCAAACCAAATCCATGCTACCTCATTTTACTTCAAGTTTGTAACTTGGATCAGGATTGTCAAAAAGGTTCATTTAGATTCTGTACAGTTCAGACAGGCTTCGGAAGAATATTGACTGATTTCTCCGCATGTCCTTGGTTTGGGTGGGCTTTGCCTTGTGCCATACAGAACTAGCCTGAAGGTTTAGGCATTGTGGCTTGGCCGCTTGACTCCAGAATTCGCAGGCAGCCCGTGTAGGAGTGTTTTCTCAAATTTCTGGAATAGATGTCTCCTAGAGAACCTGGCCCACAGGGTGATAAAATGCCACCTGATTTTTACCTTCCTACCTTTCAGACGCAGTCCCCCACGCTGCTCTCTCAGTCGTGGCTAGACCGAGCCGTGCTGGCTAGCACTTTACTCAGCAAAAAGTCCCACTAATTGAGGACAGAAAGCGTGTGGATCTGGAAGAGCCCTGGAAAAGAGCGGTTAGGAATGGAGGAGGGCAATTAAGCAGCCAGTCAACCGGTGTCCCCTTGTGCCTGTCGATGGGGAGTGCTTTGGCCGGTGTCCCCCTGCGTGTCCCGCGGGGACGCCTGGGGAGGGCCGCTGCGGTGGGTGCAGCAGGGGCCTGCTTCAGAAAAGCTCTTTAAGTCCTTGCTGGTTAAATTCCTCCTCTGGCGATGGCTTTGCTTTTATGACCTGTCCTTTCTGTGCCTGTCCTGCATACGTGGAAGGTGTGTTTGGGAGCTGGCATTTCCATGCTCTTTAACCCCTTGTGCCCTTTGCTTTGGTGCATCTCCCGAGCCCGGGCTGCGGTGGGAAGGGGAGAGGGGCAGGTCNCGGCAAGAAGAAGGTGAGGTGGCCGGGGGCGGCCGCGCGGGCAGGGGCACGCCGGGGCAGGCGGGCTACTGGGGGCACCTGGGCAGGTGGG
>VXBO01007050.1:254126-274487 GCA_013400135.1 Rhinoptilus africanus
TTTTTTCCTTCCCAGTCTCATCAGGAGATAATTCCATCCTAGTCACCTGATTTTGACTAGCTTTCAGTTCGCGCTTGCTAGAAGCATTGCCTAGCAAGAGATCTCTGGGGTGGTTGAGTCCAGCCTTGCTACAGCAGTAAATCATGTCAGAAAACATATTTCTGAAACTGGTCAAGTGCTATCTGAAACGTGGATGTGTCGCTTGGGCCTTCTGCTTCTGCTGGAATGCAGCTCCAGAACCGGCTGAGCCAGGTGGTTTACTGCTTGGTGTGCGATCACTGCACTGGTTGCCTGTTTTTCATTTGTACCAGCAGACCTTGGCCTAAAGCTTGGCCATTCCTCCTGCACAAGGGTCTGTGGGTCCCCTCGTTTCTGATGTGTGTCCCTGCCCTTCTTGCTGCAGGTTGTCTACTTTACCGCGCTCTTCCCGTACGTCATCCTGCTCATCTTGCTGGTGCGAGGTGCCACCCTGGAAGGTGCTCGGGACGGCATCGAGTACTACATTGGGACACAGTCCAACATCACCAAGCTGATGGAGGCCGAGGTGAGAGGCAGTGTCAGCCCTGGAATCATGACACACTTCTGTGGGTCAATGGGCTTGTCGCTTACAGAGCAACTCCTTTTTTTTTTCCTCTCTCTGGTCAGGCGGTGCTTCATGTCCTGCCCTGCTCTTTATATCTGCAGCTGCCTTCTGTCTTTTTCAGCACCCCCCAGCTCTACCAAAGGTCCAAGCCCCTACTGTAGCTGCTCTCAGCCTGAACAGCAGCCACCCTCTGCCCCTCCCTGCCACACCAGGCAGCGGTGACACCCGCGGTCCTGCTGCTGAGCAGCTCCCGGGGACCGTGCTGGAGTTTCATCCAGTAAGGCCTACTGAGAAAGTTCTTGCTGTGGGATCAAGCGGTGCTCTCACACCGTGTCCCACTTGCTTTGGCTGCTGATAATTTCAAGGGACTTTATCAGAAGGTTGAAGGGACACCTGAGTTTGAAATTCAGACTGTGCCTTGCCCAGAAATTAACTTGGGAAACTAGGCGGACCAGGAAGGGCGCTTTGGGCGTTTTGCAGCTTGGATTTTTTTGTTCTGGCTTATGCTAACACTAGTTCAGTTCTCCCAAAAGCAAACATTAAGTGTGATGTTTATTTGTGGTATTTTATGTGAGCATTTTGTGCTAACTGGGGCTGCAGCAGAGGCAGAAGTGGTTTGTCTGGGTCACGGTGTGAGGAGCACAAGTGTGAGAGCGCACAGAAGTTCTCACTCCTGCAGCCCTGTCCTGGCTTTCCTTATTCATTGGCTCTGTGACAAGATTCGTGTCTTGCTAACCCGCACATGTGAATGAACTGAATCTCTTCTTCAGGGTTAACCCAATAAGAGTAAGTATTTGGCAAGGTACTCAGGATGTGACCTTTCAAAATCATAAGAAGACATTGTTTGTGCTTGCAGCCACAAGGTCACCAGCGTGCTTATATCCCACCTACTCTAAAATTCATCTGAAATAGAATTAGATATTCAGCCTAAATGTAGAAAAACCCTTGGAGCTTGCACAGGGGGCAGACATAAATCTTCATGATACAGACTGCAAGTGATACAGTAATTCCATGTTCTTATTTCTGGCAGGTTTGGAAAGATGCAGCCACCCAGATATTCTACTCCCTGTCTGTGGCATGGGGCGGGCTCGTTGCTTTGTCTTCCTACAATAAGTTCCACAACAACTGCTACTCGGATGCTATTATTGTTTGTGTAACCAACTGTGTCACCAGCATATTTGCTGGGTTTGCGATATTCTCCATCTTGGGACACATGGCATTCGTGTCCGAGAGACCCGTCTCGGAGGTGGTGGACTCAGGTAAGCCACTCGTCGCGCTGTTGGTACTGGGACTTGCTTTGACCAAGGCATGGCAATAACCTCCTTCCTTCCACTCTCTTCCAGGATTTGATCTGGCATTTGTAGCCTACCCAGAGGCTCTCTCCAAGTTACCAGTTTCTCCTCTGTGGTCCTTCTTGTTTTTCTTCATGCTCCTGCTCTTGGGCCTTGACTCTCAGTTTGCCTCCATAGGTGAGTGGGGTTTTAAGTAACCCATGGCTTTGCAAATGACCACTACCTTTCTTAATTGCACTACCTCTGCTCAAACCCCGCTCTTCTTCCTCTGCAGAAACACTTACAACCACCATACATGATATATATCCCGAAGCGATGAAAAAGTTAAGAGTTCCTGTAACCCTGGGTGTGTGCATATTGCTCTTCTTTCTCGGTCTTATCTGTGTTACTCAGGTAAGACATTAAATTCTTCTTTGGTTCTGGGTTTAGCAATGCTGCAAGTGATGAACTCAAGTCAAAATATCCCTTCCAACTGTTCCCGTTTGCATGGATCGATCTGAGAGACTCAAATTCTGTCAGTATGCAATGCAATGTAGCACGGAGCAATTTGCTGCATGCAAATAAGAAATTCCCAGAGGCAAGCTTTGAGGTTTTCTGTGATTATTGAACTGAGATGTTCTTTTAAATAGAAGGCCTGTATAAAGCCAGTGAACCATCAGCCTGATTTATTGCTCCTCAGCTCAGGACGTTGCTTGTGTAATCTCAAGCAGAGGCACACGGTGTGTGTGCACATTGTGTGTACCGCTCACAGATGCTGATGGGATCTTTTTGTTCAGAACCGACTACCAAACAGGACAGGGCCTGAGAAATGGCCCATTCAAGGCATAAAAAGCTCACGAGCATCTATAGATTGTGTGGTTACTTCTACTGTGTGTGTATATATATGTGTGTGTGTGTGTATAAATACATATGCATACGTATACATCCATAAAAGGAACTTTAAGTATACTGTGTAAAATTTCTTGAGGCAATTGCTTTTAAGGATATAAAGGTTCATTGCAATGACTCCGTCTAGAAATGCAGATTTATGTATGCAATTAGACTGATAATGTGAATAAGATAATTGTGGTGAATACAGTTGTATAGTCAAGTAAAGCAGGTAAGTTATGAAACATATGGCAGGGAAGCTTGCAAAGGACTTCATACACAAGAGTGTGAGGTGGCTTAAAGCTTGTTTCCTGCTCTCTGATCCTGCTGTCGCGCGCTGGTGTTTAAAGCTGTGTTTAACCCACGTGGAAAACGTGTGTGTGTAGGAGCACACGAGCCTACCACAACTGATAACTGCTGTAGCTGTTGCTGCAGCTCAGGATAAAACTTCAGCAGCAGCTTGAATACAGTAAGTTCCACATTTACGTTTTGCTCTCAGCTGTCTATATTTACTTTGTCTCTTGTTGTTGATCTACAGTATTTTGTCAGATGTGTTTTTCAGCCTGACGTAGAGATATTTGAACAAAATAATGTTCACAAATGCGTATTTAGCCTAGAGAAATGGAAATTTAGAAAACTCAGACTGGTGATTAGTTAAACTGGCTTGAACAATGCAACTTATTTTATTTGCATAAAGAGGTTACTGGGGCTGGGTACATCTTTACCTCTTTATTTTTTGTTCTACAGGCAGGAATTTACTGGGTTAACCTAATAGATCACTTCTGTGCTGGATGGGGAATCCTTATTGCAGCTGTCCTGGAGATAATAGGCATCGTCTACATTTACGGTAAATTGCTTGCATTGAAAAATCTATGAATTGACTCTGCAATCCCAGGCACAGTGTCTATTAAAAATTAATTGCTCCAATAAAGCATTTATAACTTCACTGGCTGAAAAGCTTTAATGGTTACCCCAAAAGTGGATAAACTGGCCTTGACCATTGCCTTTCTTCCATCCCTTTTGGGTTACCCCACCTGCAAAGGAGCCACCTGTTTTACAGTGCACCCTATGGTTGTCTTTCAACAGGAGGAAACAGGTTCATTGAAGACATTGAAATGATGATTGGAAAGAAGAGCCGTTTGTTCTGGCTGTGGTGGAGAGCGTGCTGGTTTTTCATTACTCCTGTGCTGTTAGTGGTGAGTGGAGATGATTGAATTGTGTTAGTGGGACAGAATTTAGTAACTGGATATTGAAGAAGTTTCCACATGAAGATTTGGTGCTGAATGTCCAGGCCCTGTGTGTAAAGACAGGGTATGGCTCTGCCAGTGAAGCAAACTCTGTGCATTCTCATACATACTGCTCCTCCTTGAGTCCTCTCCAGGAGAGGCTGGACCTTCAGATCAGTTGCTGGTGAGTTGGGTCTACACTCTGAGGAGTAACACAGAGCAAACAGATTGTCCATCTTTTAGCAGCTGGATTATCTTCATTTCAGACTTCAGAAAATATTTTGAAAACCCAGATTTTTCCCCTTTGAGTGAAATCTCATTTTGGGATAGATCCCTGCCTTGTGTTTGCTCTTTCCAGCTGTTCCCTTGTCTGGGACTCTTTTTTGTGTCTTGCTATGTGTGTCTCAGTTTTTCATTACTGATGTACTTCTATTTTTGAGTGTAGGTGGGTGGATTATGTTTCTGTGAGAGCATTCATTAAGATCCCAAATCCAGGAGCAGTGGCAAGTCACTCTGTCCAGCACAGTACCTTTAATCTGGCTGGACTACAGATTAGAAAACACTGCTCCTAAAATATCTTATGTCTGCAGCAATATTTGCTATTAGTTAATCTTAAATTCTTTCCCATATTCCTGTAAATAACAGAACGTGGGAACATATAAAACATACAGAGAAAGGTACTGGGCTCATCCAGCAACATATATATATTTTCAACAGAACCCAGAGTCACAGAATCCCAGACTGGCCGGGGTTGGTAGGTCCCTCTGGAGATCCCCCAGTCCCACCCCTGGCCAGAGCAGGGTCACCCAGAGCAGGGGGCACAGGAACGCCTCCAGGCGTGTTTGGGATGGCTCCAGAGACGGAGACTCCACCACCTCCCTGGGCAGCCTGGGCCAGGGCTCTGCCACCCTCACGGGAAAGAAGTTCCTCCTCAGGTTTAGGGGGAACTTCCCATGGTCAAGTTTGTGCCCGTTCCCTCTTGTCCTGTCCCTGGGCACCACTGAGAAGAGCCTGGCCCCCTCCTCCTGACACCCCCCTGTCAGTAGAGATCAAGAGATCCTGGTCTGCTGGAACAGAGATGTACCTAAAGTGTTAGGGTATATAACAGTGTCATCTTTTGGTCTTACTGCATGGCCATGACTGAACACCAAAATTTGCACAACCATTCTCACACTCAGAAAGCAAGAGGAAACCAGAATTTGTAGATAGCCTTTTTTTTTTTTTTTTTTTAACCAACCTATATACATGGTGCATGTTCAAGTTAGCTGGAAATCTGTTTTCTCTCCCCCTTTTTTTTTTTTGCCATTTTTTATAGGCAATTTTGGTCTGGTCCTTGGTCACGTTTTCAGCTCCTACTTATGGCTCAGTGTCGTATCCAACCTGGGGAACCGTTGTTGGCTGGTGCATGATTATCTTCTGCGTCATCTGGATCCCCATCATTGCTATTGTAAAAATAGCTAAAGCTGAAGGAAACCTTTGTCAGGTAAGGGCACAAAAAGACTGTCAGAGCCTCAAATCTTGCTTACCTTGGCATTACCAGGAATGCCTGTGCTTTCTTCTCCAATACATGCTCAGTACTTTAAGGTGTGTGTTATTTGGATTTTAAGACCAAAACCACACCTGTAGTAGTTGCATCAGAGGCAAATTTACCCTACTGTGTTCTGATAAGGAGATAAAACCTGATTCTCTGGGAGTGCACCCACACATTCAACCACGGTGTGCATGGTTTCTGTTGTAATTCCAGCTGCTTTAAATTCTCTGAAGAATTTCTGTCACTTTCTATCCCCATATCGTTTTCTGGAGTCTTGCCTCCCATGCCTCACAGAAACAAGCAAGTGCAAGATCTGAGGTATGGACTTATTACCAGGCTTTGCTGAAGAGTCCTGTTGGTCAGAGCTTTGTCTGCTTGTTTGACTTCAGTGTCCAGAATCCACTGAACCCAAAGACGTTTGGAGTGGTTTTTTTTAAAAAAACTTTGGTGCTTTGTTTGCCATTTGTGGAGCTGTGGGACATATCTAGAGTTACAGCTTTACTGAGCTTTAAAAATAGCCCAGACTAAGGTCAAACATCAAATGCCTCTTGTTTTTTGCTTTCCAGCGCATTGTAAGCTGCTGCAGGCCGGCTGCAAACTGGGGTCCCTACCTGGAATGTCACCGAGGAGAAAGATACAGCCACGTTGTTGATCCCAAAAAGGAAAAGGAACACGAGATTCCTACTGTGTCTGGCTTCGTATACACTCAACAATGAGCTGCTGTTTGGATGACAAATTTTTAACATGTGTGGGGTTTTTTTTTTTCTTTAACTATTGGAAAATGACAATGCGAAAGAACAAGAAAAGTCAAATCAACCCTCTGCCCTTCAAAACCCAGACCCCAAATGAAAGCGAGCCCTGTTATTTCTTTTTAGTGCTGTATGTTTGGGGAGGAGCAGGTGAATTAGACACTGAGATCTCCCCAGAGACTTAGGTTGAGAGGGCAGGAAAAGGCATTGCAGCTCCCCAGCCTGAGGGACGGGGCATGCTGGCCATACCCCATCCAACCCCTATCCAGCTGGACTGCAGGTACAGGCGTGGAAGAGGATAAAGAGACATTCTGGTGCTCCCCATCTGCAGGGAATCTGAGGCCAAGGCGCTGTGCTGGCGTCTCCCGGCGCTGCCCGCTGCCGTGCTCTGCCGCCCGCGGAGGCGTGCAGCCGGCGGAGCTGAGCGGGTGCCACTGTCGCTCAGGGAACAGGAATCATTTTTCTCTGTCTAAGCCTTGCTCAACGCTGTGAGGCTGCTCAGGACTTGATGTTGACTACAGTGTGTGTGTGTGTGTGTGCGCGCGCGTTGTCTGTGCCTCTAGATATTGAGTGGCAAAAAATTGCCATCATAGGAAATAAGGCCTTAACATGGTGAAAAGCAGGCTGCTTTCTGTTTCTCGTTATTCCCCTTGGGATCCCCAAAGAGCCATCTTTTGTGTCATGCCCCATGCTCAGCATTCATCTGTCTGTAACTCAAAAATCCCGTGTTTCCATATTCTGTCACTGTAGAAGGAAATAGCAACCATTGATTTCTGGTGCGTCTGCTCTCCTGCTCTCACCAAGGCTTCGTCTATCTGTTTGTTCTCTGCGTCTTTCACTCAGCCTTGGGTTTTCCCTTTCGAAGGAGACCCTAAGCCCTTTTTAAAGATTCAAACAGTGTTATCGGTGTTGTGGCAGAGACAAAAAGAGCAGACCTTTACCCCAAGTGAAGGTTACAACTGCCTTGTAATGCTGTTACCCCAAAATTTGCTGAAATCATTAGATTATTTAAAAGTTAGGAAGTTTGTAATGCATTCGGGAACACAGACTTCTGCTTCTGCCTTCTATGCAGGGGAGGGTTAGGTTAAGAGAACCTGACTTCACTTGTAGTGTAAGTGAATTCCTGATAAAGGAAAAAAGACCTGTGGATTGAATGAATGCATTTTGTGTGCTGAAGAATGTCTCTCTTACTGTGATTATGGTTCCTTGGGAACAACGCAGCAGGGTTTCTGGCTGTCTCTTCCTCTCAGGGCTTTGTCACTGTTTCTGGACATGAAGGAGTGTGGGTAGTGGCTTGTTGCCCAAGCTGCATACCTTGGTCTATGTTTTATACTGGCATTTTTGTGACAAATGAATACTTTATGGCAAATAAAACATGATTTTCTGTTTTTAATGGTTTTTAAGCTGGAAAATGAGATTTCAGCCTTTTCTATGAAGTTGGGGGGAGGCAATTGGTGGGAAGTACCACCAGCTCTTCTATGACCCTAAACCTTTGGGACATTGAACTGGAAATATTCAACCTGCAGGAAGCCTTTTCTTATAGAAGTCAGGATCTAGTTTAGGAGCGGGCTCAAAAAATACAGAAAGTAATTGAGTGGTAATTTATAAAAAGGACTGTAGGATTAGACCCTGTGACAGAAGCTGGTGAAGACGACCCCTTTCCAGCTGGTCGAGGGTCATGGTTGAGCCAAGAACCAGCAGAAAACAGTGCTGTCGCTAGCCCTGATGTGTGGACAGGCTGGGCGCGGGAGGGAGGCTGAGCTGCAAAGCTGTGGCGCTCATCCCCCAGCGCACCATCTGCTGGAGATGCCAGCGGGCAGCGGTCCCTACCGGGGCAGGGACAGGCTCTGAGGAGCAGAGAGAAGTGGTGAGTGGGAGCACCCTGAGAGGTGGTGCGGAGGCAGGCTGGCCAAACTGGCTCCAGAAAGAATCCAGGAAAGTTTTGGCAAAACATGCTGAAGCTAATACCAGTTCCCCATCCACTGCCTTGCGGGAAGCCCCTGCTGCTGCACACAGGGCTCCTTTGAGGCTTCTTCTGCTCTGGACGTGTCTTAGGGGCTTCCAAGAGCTGTTTTCATGATGTTTCACTATCAAAGCCCCCATGAAGGGTGACAGAAGACAATTTATCAAGGGCTGGGGATCCTTTCTCCAAGGTAAGAACCCCCCCGAGTTCGGAAGGCAAGGTTTGCTCTCCTGGTCCCTGGAAGAGCTGGGATCCCTCTGTATGTGTACCTCTGACATCTTCCCAGTACATCCAGTCTCTGTTGCTCTCTTGGGATGAGCTGATTTACTCCTTATGTTGCTGACTGCTGGCTTCTGCTGAGGAGTCCCAAAGAGTATTTAGGAGTTTGCATTCATGTTCCTCACCTGCCACAGCTCTGGCCCAGCAGCTAGGGTTGTTCAACCGCCCCTGAGGATTACATGAAGAAGTGGTGTCCCTCAGCGCTGCTCTGGAGGCAGGCTGGGCACAGCAGACCTGGGCGCATCCCTCACCCACGCAGGCTGGTGCCCGGCATCCCGGTGTGTGTTGGGCTGGGCAATCAGCAGTGCCAACCAGTGCAGTGTTCCTGGTAAGGGAGGATGCTCTGTGCTGAGCAGGTGGTCAGAATGCCTGGGGTTTGGGGTTTTTTACATTGAGGGAAAAAAAAAACCAGTCTGCTTTGGATCAAGCTAAACAGGAGCAAAAAGAAAACTCTTGGAAAGAGAAGAGGAGAGCTGGAAAAGAAGTACTTTCACTTTGGATTTGCTCAGGACTCAAGTATGTTTTCAGTCAGGTAAGGGAACAAGATGTATGTGGCTCCAAAAAGCCACATCTATAACATCTATGAATTAAAATTTAAAAGGAAAAACAAAGTATTTAATTTCGTTGCTACCCCATCACCTAAGGTTTTCCAGCTGGGCTGTGTGGCGGTGCGGTAACCGGCAGAAAGCAGCGTGTGCTCGTGTCTGCTGCCCTGCTCCCAGCGCCAGGGAGCAGGAGGGGCTGCGAGGGGCTGGTGCGACCCCCACCTCGCCCAGGATGCCCATCCCTGCCTCTGGAGACTCAGCCAGAAAGCTGGGTCAATTGGCACTCGGTCCTGCCTGGTTGGCAGCTGTTGAGCAGCATCCGAGCTTTCAAGCGGACTGGCTGTACCCAAAGGTGTTTGTTTTATCCAGTGCCAGACGTGTGAAAAAGCTACCTGGTGCTCCCGTTGATCTCCCGCGTGTCGTCCAGCCGAGTGTTACGGTACCCCATGGTAACCTGCCCTGTTAGCACCACTCTGGCCTCTGCAGGCACAGATTATCTCAGGTGACTGGTTGTCCCACTGAGTGCACCCTTCCAGCCTCACATCACAATTTTGTGACGCTTTGTGCCTGCTCCATTTCATGTCCCCAGAGTTCAGCTGAGCCTCAGCCTGTTCCCGTTCTCCATGCCTGTGGATCACAGAATGGTTTGGGCTGGAAGGGACCTTTTAAAGGCCATCTAGTCCAACCCTCCTGCAGGGACCAGAGACATCTTCCACCAGATCGGGTTGCTCAGGGCCCCGTCCAACCTGGCCTGGAATGTTTTTAGGGATGGGGCATCCACCACCTCTCTGTGGATGATGTGGCCTTGCTGACCTTTTTTCTTTTTTTTTTTTTTACTTTTTTTTTTCATAAGAAGCATCAGCATAGACCCAGGCGCAGCACGCATGGTTTCAAATGAAGGCTTTATTTTCTTGTTTCAGCTTTAAATCTAATTTTTGATTTTTTTTTCTGTGGGTTTATAGCAGGGCTTTTTGTTGTTGTTTTGCTTCAGATCCATGGCCGTGGCTGTGTTTGATGTCGACACCGTGGCACTGCAGTCAGGCTCCGAGGGATGGGCACAGTTGTGGCATGCAGTTGTAGCGCGGCTGTTTGGAGAGGGATGAATGAGAAGTGAGAGGCACCCCTGTGTGAGCAGAGCTGACATGCTGGGGAGCTGCACAGGAGTGAGGAGGTGATGGCACAGCCCATCTGCTGAGGGCAAAATCCTGTATTTCCCATGAGTCACCTCTTGAGTGGACTGGGAATACTCCACAAAGTCTGATCCATCAGAAAAAATCCACAAATGTTCAAACCGAAATTGGTTGTGAAAGAAATTAATGTCTGCTGTCCCCCAAGAAATTACTGGGGCAAAAGATTTCACAATGTTGGAAGAACCTGGTTCCTGGTGACACCTGGTTTTGGTGACATTTGCTTTACCCTCCAAATGGTCTTTGTCCTGGATGATTAGTAAGTACGGACTACAAAGTACCAAAGAAGGAGAATACTGAAATCCGAGGAAAAATTTTTTTCAATTTCAAGAGGTATTTTTTAATCTTATCTTATTTGGAAGGGAGGTGGGGGTGAAGTTGACATTTTGACTTCTTGATTTGGAATGAGGAAGTTGTTGTTACAACTGTCTGAATGATGAGAAAAATCTTTTCCAATTTAGCTCTGTGATGCAAATAGGGCAAATGCTGGCAGAACCCTTCAAAGAGAAAAAAACATGTTAGTTATTTTTTACAAGTTAATGTTTGGCCATCCCTTCAGGGGATTCTGGGAGCCAATATCTAATCTTGGGTTCCTGCGAGTCCCAGGGAAGCTCCAGATCCTCTGTGTAGATTAGCCTTTTCGGTAGGCAATATAGGGGAGGGGGTAAAAGCAAACTGAAATCTATGGGCTGTAGGTAAATAGCACTTGATGAAGGGAATGAGGAATGAAGAGGATATATAGAACTGATTCTTTCCATGTAAGTATTTTTCCTTGGTTTTTTTGTAGATTATTTGTCTAAAAATATGGGGTAACTGGGTATCTGAGCACGTAGAGGGCAGAAGGCCAGCTCCTTGCCCCCTCTCTTGCCTCAGTGGGGCGTTTTTTTACCGTACTCAGTGATGCAGAGGGAAATGAAACACGTGCAATCTGAATTGCATGTAGGGAGAGACTTTACACTGCTGTGAACTGGACCTGGCTCATCAGCTCATGCTAATTGCAGCTGCGGTTTCGTGTTAAGTCTTTTGGCCAGATCCAGGTTGAGGTCCGTGTTCTCACAACCCCCTCCAGCTCTGGACCTGTTGCCTGGTTAGCAAAACTGTTGAGCTTATTGCTATGCAGGAAGTAATGACCTCAGTCTAAACTAGTTTGCTGTAATGATTTGTTTAAAATACAAACCAAAGCATAGCTAGTGCTGGTATTTTTTTCACAGGATCAATTAGTATATCCCTGAAGTCTAGAAATGGGATGACTCAGAGAGAGCAATCTCTGACCAGGCAGGGGAGGAGGTGACGTGGGACTGAGAAGCTATGGTGAAAGGGAAGATGGAGCAGCAGGCTAAACTGGATCTTCTGCTCAAGGAAATGCAGTGGGAAATGGCAGCCTTACCCGGGCTGACTCTGCTCCATCAAAGTCAGGCTGACTGATAGCAGGGTCACAGCTACTAAAAGAAGGTTTTCTTCCTCAATAAAACAATCTCAAGAAGGCCTGAGATAACTTTCTTGAACTGACTTATCAGTGCGTGATAACTCAGGCTATTGTGAAAGGGTAGAACTGCACCTCAGGGAAGCGTGGGGACAGTGGAGCTGAAGCGTGTGTGCATCTTGAATGAGATGTGCAGCTCCCCCAGCCCAAAGGGCTGAGCAGAATTGAAAAAGTATGGAGAACAGGCCAAAAGACAGCCCGAGTGCTGGAATAGGCTCTGCTCAGCAAGGATGTAAAAGGAACATGGATTTTGCTTTGCAGAAAATCAGGGCTGGAGAGCAGAGCCAGTAGCCATCGATGGAAATTGTGAGAGGAGTGATGAAGGGGAGTAAGGAATGGCTATTCGCTATTTCTAATAATTTTAGAACCAGAGAAAAGACTGGAACTTGCCAAGTGGTAGCTTTAAAATGAGAGGAGGAATATTTTGTCCAATGCTCAGTCCAGCTGTGGGGCTGCTTGCCAAAAGGTGTTGGTAGTAAATGACTGCGTTCCTTCAACATCAGTCAGAAAAATTAATGAAAAAAACCCCAAACACACAAAAACCCCTCAACAAGACAGTACGGCTGGTTCAGGAAATTTTGAGAATACTAGGAAAGCAGGTCTGTAATGCTTGTACTGCTCTTATGCTCTTCCCTGGCTGTCTGTGCCAGGCTGGTGTCAGAGACAAGATGCCGGTCTGGGCTAGACCTTTGCTTTGGTCTCATACAGAGAAAGTAAATCTTGAACTATGTATGTGATTCACATTTGCAAACTTTAACTTATTTACAAGAAAATGCAGATTGTTGTCAGGAGAAACCTACTGAATCTTCTCTCTCGTGCATGCTCTGCCTGATGCAAACAGATTCACGTTCAACAGAGCCTGAACACAGTTTCGTCTGGACCTCTCCCTGTAGATCACAGTCTGCTGAGTTCCAGACGTTCACTGTTTCTCTTCAAGCAATCAGGAAAGCAGAACTTCTTCTGGTGCAGACTTTCTTATTATAACCAAAAAGCAAGGGATGGTGACGAGCTTTGCTGTGGGCAGCCTGAGCTCCACAGTGCGAAACAAGCAGCAAGTACCAACGACAGCAGCTTCCCTCCCCAGGAGGGATGCCTGCTCTCCACCAGCGCTCATAGAAATACGGTACAGAAAGTCAAATAACTGTAACAGATGAAGCGTGGAGTTTGCAAGAAAGCAGAGAGCTAATGTTCACCACCACCACTACAACTGGATGCAGAGAAGAAAACAAAAGGGAAAAACAAACAAACAAAAATACCAACAAACAAACAAACCAAAACCCCACAGGCATGCAGGGCTCTAACCTTCCTGCCTCTGGCCGTCCGGTGTGGAGCACACTCTGTCACTGAGCCAAGAGCCACCGCCACCAGGGCCATCGGGCACGCGAAGCTCTCCAGCAAGGGACAGGACATGTAACACAACGCATTTTCCTAACTCCCTGGCATGCTGTGACCTCCCACGCTCTTCTTCCTACCTCTGAGAACTCCCACAGCCACGAAACACTGTTTCATGGAGGTAAGAAATGCAGTGATCCCCTCTGAAAATGAGGGTTCAGCCCAGGGGAGGCGCTGGCCCTGCCGGGAACATCCCGCTGGTCCCTGGGCAGTGGTGAGCCCTCCTGCTCCGGCTCTGCTGGAGCACTGCAGTTGTGGCAGGAGCCGGGAGCAATTGCACTGATGGTGCATAGCACAGCACTTCTACTTGCTTCAGTGCTCAGAGAAACTAGATCCCCTCTTGCAGCCACAAAAAAAGCCTGCAAGGCAGCTTGTAGCCAAACGTATATGTTAATAAAATACTACCAACATGAAGACAGGTAGAATTTCCCCAGGTGTTACATGACTAGGATGATTAAACTCAAGAGAATGGCCACCAGGAATTTTAATCCTTAGTTTTACTTTGCTGAAAAAGACCAAACACTGGTCATATGTATGGGACAGACTGGGAATGCAAACAGCAATATGGGAAGGAGCAATATAGTGGTGTATTTGATGCAGCTGTTGATCAGAAAAAGGAGAATGCTTAGAGGAAAATCTAGAAATATGCAGAATCCTGTGAATTAATATTGGTTGGTCAACAAAGACTAAAACAATGAGAGGGATCTGCCATACTCCACCTGTTCAGATTGAGGTACTGGGCTGGGGAATGACAAATCAAATCAAGGTGCCAGGCAGAAAGGCTGTAATGAGAGACTTTGACTGCTGAGGCATTGGCCAGGCTCTGGAGTTGGTGGCCCGGGAGCAGCCAGCGGGAGGGAGAGTTGCTGGAGGGAAGCTGGGTCCAGCTGGAGGGTCTGAGGCTGGGCAGTCCTGAGTGCACTGCTTCCTCTGGGATCTCAGAAGTGATCATTTGTGATTGGTTTTTCCATGAAAATCAGTTTGGGAGCATTGTTTTGAAGTTTTTAATCTAGGAAATTAGATAGCAATTAAATATAGAATTAATTTGAGTTTTTTTCAACATAACCATTAGAAACATTCCAATAAACATTTCCGCATAGATCAAAATGCTCCTGGCAAGCTTTGTCCAGCCTGCTCCCCCTGGGGACACAAGAGCCTGGATGTTACAGAGTGGAGCTTATGGGGCAGGCAGCATCCAGCCTTGTTCCTGTCACCCAGCTGCCAGGCTGGACAAAGCCTGGGGCTGCACAGTGCCCGTGGCCGGCTCCAGGCTTTGGCTGTGTGAGAGCTGACCTCGCTCCTACGGGACACCTGAAATCACGCAGCTGGAATTCAAACCCTGGGCTGATCGTAAACCCCTGCCATGAGTCTCCAGAGAGTCAGTTTGGTGCCATCGCATGAGACCTGTCTGCTTGCACTGGGATGATGCTCCAGGCAGTAAGATGCCAGGCAACTGTATATTCAATTTTGGAAATCCAGACTTCGCTTAAATCCAAGATTTACAAAATAAAATCAAAAGGAATGGGAATCTAGGGGGAAAGACACAAGAAAGGAGAAACGTCAGTAAACTGTGAATCGGCAGAATCGGACTTTCCAGCTCCTCTCTTGGAGTTTCAGCAGGTCTAACTTCATTAAAAGAACTAAAAGACACAGGCCTTGATAGAGAAGCATCTCCATCTGCTCTGAGAGCCGTGCTCCTCTGGAGCTCTGCAAACGCTAATGGATACGTACTGTGATCTGCACTTTCATCAGCCAGAGCTTGGCTGGCTACTGGCATTGTCTCACCCCATAGATAACTGACTAGTCCTATACTTCATCTACTAGATGTACTTTTCCAATGTCAAAGCGTATACTTTTATGAAATATGAATGCATGTTCAATTTCTCCTTCATTTCACCTTCCTGAGGGCCACCGACGGTGCTTGAAATAAGCCTCTGCTGTGTGTATGTGTGCGTGCGCTGGGTTTTTACCAATGGGGATGAAAGAGGCAAACCACCCTGGTTCTGTGGCTTTCTGTAGCAGGCTGGGCTGCAGGCGTCGGGGTCCCGCATCGCTGCCCCGTGCACTGCCGTGGGAAGCGCTGCAGGAGCAGGGGTTGCTCTGCTCTTGCCGAACCCCAGTGCTGCCTCCCAGCGCTCCTGCTCTCCTGTCAGTGGGGATTGTTTTTTCCTTTGGTCCGTTTTAGTTTTATAAAGAATGTATAAGCTATTTTCTTCTTCTGGGCCAAGACACTATTTCAATACAGAGAGTCAAGATATCTCTACATTTATACTCCATGTCAGCACATGACTCCAGTTACCAACGACAGCATTGCTTAATGCCTCCAGTGCCAATAGAGATCCAGGCACAGACTTTGGAGTTGGTTACAACAATAGAGTCACCTTTTCATTGCGAAGTGATGAATGGTTTAGGCATGGCAGGCAGGAAAATAGAAGCTGTCCCTGGCAGACAGAGGGGGGCAGCGTTTCCCTGTAATGTCAGAGCGTTCCTCTCCGAGTAGGTTTTCATCTTAGGTTGGCTGTTAGTGCCTAAGCTCCTTCCAGAGGAGCCTTGCTCAGTGTTCTGCTTCCTCATATGAAATTTGAGGGCTACATTGCTTGTGAGGTATGCAGAAAATACAGAAAAAACCAGAGGTAAGCTTTGTAACTCTGAGAGATCATTTATGTTAAAGAGGGTTTTTTTCTCTCATTTTCCAATGACTTCTTTAACACTGCTTGTTTTGTTTAGTTTTGTTTTGTTTTAATAAATGTGCGCAGTGAATGGTGCATTTGCTGTTTCCCTGTTTTTTAAAGGGAGGAATGGCCACAGTAGCCAACAAGCAACTGATGAAATGAAAGTACCACAGATGTGAGTCGTGGTCCTGCTGCTGTGTTTTTCTGTGCTGATGCTGCTGCCTCTTTCTCTGTTCTTGTCTTCCTTGTGGCATGACGGGGCCCAGGATGATATTTAACTGTCAGGACAGCATGGGAAGTCTCCAGCTGATACTGTTGGTCCTGGAAGGCTTTCCCCAGAGCCATCTCTGCCCTCACACCCATCACCGGTGTACACAGGCCACGTGGCGGATCCCCTGCTTTTCTTGGGATGTTTAGAGTTTGGTTCACTCCTCCGGGACAGATAGGAGCCATGGCATTCCCACAGCCAGCGTTATTCTGTAAGACCAAGCCAAGCCAGCAGTGGGTAAAACCCCTCTCCCACCTCACCGCAGTGCTGCGATGGCTGAGTTTGTGTTTTACCTTTTGGACTTTTAGCTGAAGGGTGTGTTCTATGGTCCTGCTTAGCATGCGGCAGCACCGAGCCGGCGCTCCTCCCACTCCTCCGGAGAGCTAAGATTCATTAGCCTGCATGTATCAGCTCTTGCCAGGGAAATGGTGAATAATGAGGCCTGGTTCGGGTAATGAAATGATCTCCCACTCACATCTGATTATAGTGCTGCTTATTATTTCCTTGGTGTGTAACTTTGCTTCCCTAGAAAATTGTTTTGTAAACACTAACGACTGTGCAGTTATGGCCAGCAGTCAGAGCAGCCCAGCGGCGCTGCGGGAGCCTGGCGAGCCGTGTGGCCCGGCTCCTTGTGTGGCCACGTGTGCTTCGCTAGGGAACGTGAGGATGGAGACAGCCCCAGCTCTGCTGGAGGTCCCAGGAAAGGCGCAGCCCTTGGCGTCCATCAGGAGCAGCTCATACCCTTTGTTCAGGTACCAGTGCTGTGACGCAGCCTACCTAACTGCCCTTCTTCTCTGGCTTTGAGTTTCTCAGAGACATAGCTACCGTGATCCCTCTCCATCTGTGATTTGTTAGCCAAGAAAAAGACACATTCCTCTCTTTTCTTCCTTTACTCCTTTTCTTCTTGGGTAACTTTCCTGAGTAACCAGAGCAGTGCAGGCTGTTCCACACATCTCATATAAGAATACTAAAACTGCTTTCTCTCTACTGGAATGACTTTGCTTGTATATCTTAGAATTTAATCTGATTTTTCCATGGCAGCATCTGCTTGGCAGCCTGGAGTCACAGTAAGTTAAACAAACACATCCAGAAATCCTCATCTTTAGCCCCAAAAGGATGACCTTGCACTGTCTGCTCTTTGTCCCATTTCTACAACACAAGCCCGTGAGGTCATCAGTTTTCCAAGACGATCTTCTCACCAGCCTCTGTGAGAACTTGACGACACCATCCTCACTTTAACCATTTACTTCTCCAACTTACCTTTTTTGTTTTAAGAACCTCCAGTTCTCCAAGCATATTTGTACCTGTGAGAGATGTTTTACTGAAGTCTAAGCAAATGAGAGGTGCCCACCTGATATGGTTAGCACACTGGAAACATGTCATATGTTTCTGCAGGGCGGCAGAGCTTGGTGCAGAGGGGTTTTGCCTCTCCACATGCCATGGCAGTGGAGAGACGTGCCAGGAGACGGCAGCTCTTGCAGGGGATGCTGATGAAGCCTGGGTATTTCCAGAGCAACCATGACTCCCTGCCTATAAAAAGCAGCCCGGGGAGCAGGAGCACGGCGAACAGGATGGGCAAACAGGGCACGGTGTGTCAGCCAGGGTGTGAGGCGGCAGTTTGCTGAGAAGGGTGCCTCTTCGAAGGAGAAGCATCCCACCGATTGACTACCGGGCACCGTTCTGTGACCATGCGCATGGGTCAAGGGCACTCTTCCTACCTGACCCTCAAGGCAGAGTGGTGGGCACTCGCCAGAGAGCAGAGGCTGCAGCTCAGGCTGGGGGGTCTGCACCATCCGCCCCAGCGGCAGCCGATGCCTCCAGCCAGATGGAGCTGTGCAGACCTCAGAGTGCAGGAGGTGCCTGGAGATTTCTCCTCAGCAGGGACAGGCTCAGAGCTGCTGCCAAAGGCTGCCCAGGTGGAGGACGTCCTGCTGCAGGTGCCTGCACTGCAGGAGCTGGTGAGGAGGCTGTGCAGCGTCAGGGGGCAGAGGAGGAGATGGGCAGCTGGTTACGGCCACAGTCCGCAGCAGATCCACAGCCAAACAGCCAAGAACTCGCACACTGGCACACACAGAAGGGAGGGAGGCCAGTAACACGGAACAGAAACTTGTCACTGCAAGGGCCATAAGGATGAAGAGACTTCCCCAAAAAACTGAAGTGCCCTTGCACCACTCTGCAGTGAGGAGGGAAGACTCACCGCACCAGGAGAGACGCTGGAGGTCAACCCAATCTGCTCCACATATAACAAGAACAACTAAGAAAAGGCAACACATGAGGGCTGTAGGCCACTCTCTTCTGAGAGGTACAGAGGCACCCATTTTTTAAACTGTCACTCATTTTTTAAACAGATGCACCCACAGTTTTAAACTGAAAGAGGGCAGATTTAAATAATAGGAAGAAACTCTTTGCTGTGAGGGGGGGTGAGCCCCTGGCCCAGGTTGCCCAGAGAAGCTGTGGCTGCCCCATCCCTGGAGGGGTTCAAGGCCAGGCTGGACGGGGCTTGGAGCAGCCTGGGCTGGTGGGAGGTGTCCCTGCCCAGGGCGGGGGGGGCACTGGGTGGTCCTTACGGTCCCTTCCAGCCCAAACCATTCTCTGATGACTGTCGTGCTGCTGGCAGTGCTCCTACAGGTCCAGGCTCCACATCAGGGTCAGAGCAGCTGAACAGGCTGTCAAGTGCTCCCTTGTGCAAGGCACTGTACAAACGAGGAGCGGAGGAGTCACCAGCCGTGTCCAAGCCCTGTAGGGGCATGCACAAACCAGTCCCTGGGAGCACAGCAGATATAGCCAGTGGTTTGAACAGGGCACCAACACAACCCTGTGTCACCGAAGCCCCGTGACCACTATGCAAAGCCCTGTGGGACAGGAGATTTTTCACTCTCCTGCCCTCTCCACGCTGCACTTGAGGGACTCTGTGCATTTTTTAGGAGTTGCATGTCCCTTTGGTCACATAAAAGCTGCTGGGAGTCAATCTCATCCTACAGGTATGCTGTGTCTCACCCAGGAGTGTTTGAGTTTTATGAACTCTTTAGAAGGATTATCAAGATACAGTTCATAAATATGAGGCGGCACCTGGCCCTGTTATGGACTACTGTGGTGTGCGTTGTTGGGATGAACTGTTCCCAGGGTAGTGCCTCCCCCTGTGTTACCCAGGATTTGATTACATACATATTCAGCCAGTCACTACAAGGGGAAATTTGACCCCACAGTGCAGGGGCTCACAATGATCTCTGCACGTTTATTGGCCTAATCGATAGTACGTGACTTCTCTGCAGGAGCTGAAAAAAAAATGTAAGTCATCATTATGTTAAAACAAGTGTGGGGAAAAGACATTTCCACAGAGAATTGTTCAATCTTTTTAAATTAAGTTTCTTTTTTCCCTAAACTATTGACTAATGGACTGAAAAATTTCTAAATGCCTCTGTTTTTGAAGACAATGTCATTTTTCTCAGGAAAGAAAATCATTAAGTGACAAGTGAACAACGAGTCTGTCCTTGTCAGTGTGTTTCTCAGTCTCAGCTGGGGAAACAGGTGTGGAAAAGGTTTAAATTAAATGGTCCTCCAAACTCTGAGTCAAAATGTAAATTGTTAGGATTCTGATGGCTTTATTTTCCTTTCAGAGTTTTGCACGCTTTTGTTCTATGGTCCAATTCTGTATTATTCCAGAAATCAGAGGCCTGGTGCAAAGCTCATTGCTGCGTTCATTTCCTTGGTAGTAAAAGGTGCAATTTCATCACAGCACCCTGAGCACCTTGGAGGATTTCCCGTGGGTCCTGGGGTCTTGCATCTGTCTGCTCCCTCATGGTGATGCTGGACTTGGGCAGCCTCCCCGCGCTCCTGCCCGCGGGCAGGCGGCTGCTGGGTGTGCCAGCCCACGCTGCGCTGGGGGTGACACGCCGTTCCATTGCCCCCGTGTGATCATCCCAGACCCTGGGAAACGTCACAATGGGGCTTTGACAGAGCAATGACTAACTTTTGTTTTGCTGCCGTGAGCTTTGTCCTTCTGACACCGGCTGTTATAAACTCTGCACTTTGACCCATCCCAAGTGGTAGCGTGGCCATGTCTCTTTTTAGTATTTGCTTGCAGAAGTTAGCAACTCTGGGTCAAGCCCCATTGAATTTGGCTCCTATTAAGACAATTCATAACTGCATTCCTGCATCCAACATATATTCTATTGCATCTAAACCAGGCGGGAGTGTTGATCTGCTGGAGGGTAGGTTGGCTCTGCAGAGGGATCTGGACAGGCTGGATCCATGGGCTGAGGCCAACGGCATGAGGTTCAACAAGGGCAAGTGCCGGGTCCTGCCCTTGGGTCACACCAACCCC
>VXBO01007050.1:274611-305735 GCA_013400135.1 Rhinoptilus africanus
CCAACCTCAGCGATTCTATGATTCTATGATTCTATGATCTTAGCTAAAAACCTGGAGCCGATGGAAGGGAATGAAGCAAGTGTGGTTTATGGGTCCTCTTGGATACAGTAGTGTCCCTCGTTTAAGCATTTCCATTGCCATCAGGAGAGGCAGGACAGGGTTCTTGTGCGGTTCCAGAGGTGAACACACCTCAAGCAGTAAAACATCCAAGCTGTTAATCATGGTTTAACTCCCTTAAGAATAAATATGCTTAATGGCAGAGAAGATTAATCTTCCTAGATAAGGATCATTTGCAAGGTTGGGCACTTCAGCTCAGACACACTTAGGGCCAAATCCTGCCCATTCTTGGCAGACACAGAGAACAGCTCAGATCTTTTTCACCTGAGGGAAATGACTGCTCCTGTTGCAGCAAATATCCAGTGTGTGACATCAACTACCTTTCCCTATTAAGAGACTGATGCCAAAAGACTCATATGGTATAAATTAGGCAAGATTTATCAGAATCAGTGGAGTCTGTGGTTTGGTTTGTGGTTTGGTCTTTGTTTGTGGGTTTGGGGTATTTTTTGGGGTGGTGTTTTTTTTATTTTCAGTGTAGATTAGTGACTTCTTTATGGTTGCTAGGCAAGATTTTTCAAATGGTAGTGATACTATCAAATTTGGAGGAATAAGGACAATATTGTCAGAAAGTGCCGGATGTCCCAGTAATGGGACAGAGGAATCCTGATTTCATTTTTTTAAAAGCAAGAGGGGAGGGACTCATTCATCGCCATTGCTCCCTTTTAGCAGATATCATGTTTTATTTATAACACTCAAGATTATAAAAAACTGAATCCAAATGTCCTGAAGTGATTAAAGTCTCATGCTGGTGCTTGTTTTCAGAGCTCTTTACAAACCCTCTGAGTCTGGTTTTGCTGTAAAGTGCTGTGACTATTCTCTTGATTTGACTTGTCCATGGTAAGAAATAGTTAAGAAGATTTTCATTTCTTGGGATTTGCAGTTGAGTCTCCTTAGGGCAGAAGATTTCCTGATACGGGGAGGATGTGACCCACCTCCTGGAGAGAACTGAAGCCCCCAGTGCTGCTGCTCTCTGGGGACCTGGGAAGACGGGACGGTCTCTTGGCCTGGGAGTCTGCAGGTAGGTGAGACATTTCAAAGCAATTCATTGCTCTTGCTGTGTTAAACAACGCGGCTGGAGAATGCACAGTTTCGTGGAGGAATATTTCCTGACTCACGTAGAATTTCATGAGCCACGAGTCCATCCAGGACTGCTTGTTTATCTCGTCTAGGAACCAAGACTGAGCTCTGCTGCATATTTAATTAGATGGGGGGAAGGCAAAGAATTTTAAGATAAGATTATCTCCTGCTCTTCATCACAGCCCTCATGTAAAAAGTTTGCATGGCACGCAAAACAGAGCCTGGTGGTGAGCCATTTGGTTCTGAGGACACTGCTCATGAAAAAAGCTTTACAGGGTAATACTTTTTTTTGGTTGAGTACTCCTATGAATTGTTTTGTGTACATGACTAAAAAATTTGTTGTGCAATCTTATGAAAATTAACCAGGACATATAAAGAGACGTATGGGTACCTGGGGCTTCTGGAGGAATAAATTTCTTCATTCCTGTGGCTGTTGAAAACAGCAGGAGAAGAACAGACCCGAGTCCAAGTTTCTCACTGCTGTAATAGGCTGACAATAATCAGAATCAAGGTACTGGGAATGGCAGTATAAAGTCAGTCAGAAATCAAAAAGCAATGGATTTTTACAAAAAACCAATGTATTTTATACTATGGCCTTTCAGTTCCCGTTCTGCAAAGGCTTTTGTGTACATTTAAGGAGGGGTTGGACAACTGGCGGCTGGTCCTGGCGGTGTCATCAGCTGTGAGGCAGGGTCCGGGGTGGCAGGAGGGGTGCGAAGGTGATGTGGAACTGGGATGGGCTGCTCCTTTGTAGCTCAGAAACCTTCGGATCTGCTCTGCCCGTGCAGCGCGGGTCAGAGGAAGCCAGGGAACGTCTATACAGCCACTGGGCCCGTGAGCTGCTCTCGGCACTGCCCAGGGCCTGCTGAGGAGCCGGGGTCCTGCTCTCCTCCTGGCAGGAGGAGGAGATGGTGCTTTAAGCCTAGTCTTGCTGTTTCTGCATCTCTGAACAAGTTGTTACCGCCGTACAACAGACTCCCCGTCTGTGAGCTTAATGGTCATGAAATAATGGTTGCACTCTGCTAATGCGTCACTGACGGGTATGAAGCGGTGGCCTGGAGAGGGGAGGGAATGGATGAGCCTCACGGGGACCTTCTGTCACCTGAGTGAGGGGATGTGCAGGTGCTGGGCACAAAGCGCTTCCAAGGAGGACTAAGGCCACCACGCTGCACACAATCCCAGAGCAGTCTGCACCTCTCTGCTGCCCAGGAGGGGATTCAAGATGCTCTGGGCCAGCGAGAGATCCACAGTGCATCAGGGAAAGCTTGATTTCCTAATGCAGTGGCATGTATAGCTTTTTATTAGCTTTCATGCACTGCAGTAAAACTCACCCCAGCATTAAGCATTCATGGTGCCAGAGAAACGAGTAAAATTCAGGAAAAAGTAACTGCCTTTGTGGTTTCATGAGGACCTCTGTGTCTTTGCACTTCTAAATGCTGGCATAGTAAATCCTGAAGTTCTTTTTTTGCTCACAGCAGACGAGATTGATACAGCTGTTAGCTGGTGTGCCTTCTAGGGGAAATAGCTGGCAGCCCCTAGGTGGATAAGCACTGGAGGCCTGAAAACCCCAGGATTTTATCCACATTTGGGAAACGAAGAGATAAAATAAAAATGTTCATTTTTTTTCTCTTCAAGTCCATAATCAGATAGAACATAAAGACAGTCGCTTTTTCAATAAGCGTTTTGGAGAGTTAAAGTGAAAATGCTCTGCACAGCCAGAGGCCCTGTGGGGCTGGGCGGCTCCAAGGGCGATGTGAGCATGGTGGCAGCCGATCCCATGGGTGTCCCGGAGTACAGAGCCTGTTTTCCACTCAGCAGCTCTTCTGCAAGGCGAGAAGGGGGCCTGCAGGGAGGCTCAGGGGTGCTGAGCACTTTAAACTTCGTGCTACAAATGTCTCTTTCCCCTTCCTCACTCCCACCTTCCCCCAGGGAAACCCTGAGCAGGACACAAATATCCCCAATGACTTTACTAGGTTTACTTTCTGTTTCTTCCAGCATAATTACATCCCCTGATTTCTGCATGCTGATTGCGGCTGGAAGCTCAAACCACCATTTTTTTTCCTGTATGGGTTCCTAGTCTGAAAATGGATCTAATTTGCCTTACCAAATTATAAGCAAATTAAGCTGTGGTATGTCCAGATGCATTGTGGAGCTTTCAGGAAAGAGCAAAAATCATGTTTGTCATTGCTGCGAGTTTCTTCTTTCCTCAGTATCAATAACTTTTCCTTCTCAAAAAGCATAAAACATCTCTATAAATGGTAGAGTTTTTCCTTGGGGTCAGGAGGCGGGTAGCTGAAGCTGCATCTGTCTCACATCTTTCCTCCTCTCAGCCCTTAAAGAACGTTCTTGCCAACATTCCAAGCTCTATTCCCTCACTGTTCCTCCCCTTGCTGTTAGACACACTTTGATTATCTGCAGTGTTGCATTTGATAGCATTACTAACTAGTTCTGAAAATTTTCCTTTCGGCAACTGCTTCTTCCCTTTCAAATGGATTTTTTTCCTCCCCTAGTTGTAAATCATCTTTAGAGCCTTGTATGTCTAAGGAGAGTAAATACCCCACTGCTCCAAATGAGACAAGCAGTTTGCATTTCCATTTCCTGGCCCATCAGGGAGAATTTTGTGCAAAACGCAGGAGAAACGTCAAAGTGATAAAATAGCATTGTTTTTGGTTCATTTTCTGTTTAGAACAGCTGATGTTATGTAAACCATCCAGCACTGTCCAAACTTCCTGGAGATTGAATTCAAAACCAGTGAATATTTTATAGGTAATGGTACATTTCAGCGACAATTTTACTGACTGACAAATGCTGTCGTCTGAGGTTTTTGATATTATTTCTTTACACAAAATACACAAAGTTTACACAAAATACATTTCTTTGCCAGGAAAGTTTGCAATCTGGATGTGAGAATGATTTCCCATCTGCATTTGTAGCCACAAACATCGGCTTCAGTTTCCTTCTGCCAAACCGCATTTATTCTGAGATAGGGGAAATGTGGCTCCTCTTCAAAAAGTCTGTTTAATGCAACTGATTTGCAAGATTATTTTTTAGCTGGGAACAATTAAGAAGTCTAACAGCTTAACTGGCTGTGATAATTAGCAGTCACTAAGCCTCTCTTTGGGGAAATACAGCGTGCTGTCCTATTTCAGTCCCACCATAGGAAGGACTGGGAAAATAACGTCAGTGCCCGTTGCCCTCCTGTGCGGCTCCGTGGGGCCGGGAGGAGCTGCCGGGGGGTGATCTCTGGCCCCCGCTCTCGCAAGGTGTGTCCTTTTGGCAAACACGGCCGATAAATTAAACTAGTCATCGTGACGCAAGCAAAAACTGCTGGCAGCCAGGGTGGAAATGCAGGAAGGGGTAGTTTTGTGTTAGCACTGGCCAGACGCGTGGGTCCCCGGCGCGGTGCGGGCGCGATGCTGGGGATGCTGCTGGGGCGCAGCCCCGGGCTGTGGCGGCGGGGGGCTGGGCTGGTCCTGCACCCTGCCAGAGCCGTCGGTGACAGAGCCAAGGGCGCTCAGGAGGCGGCTTTGCAAACGGCTAATCCAGGTGGGTAGAGAGGCTTTGGTCGCTGTTTCATGCTGCAGCACGGAGGGAAAGGGTATTCGCAGGAAAGGGCGAGAAAATGGCCCTGTTCTGCTCTGTGGCTGTGTTACCACAGTGGCATCTCCTGGGGTCACAAATGCTCCCGAGACACGGGGGAACACTGAGAGCTCTGACCAGTGCAGTGCACAGGGATTAAGATTTTTTTGTATCAAATAGTCCTCCTATGGCAGCAAATACAAACTGATACTTCATGTCCGGGAACCTGTTAATTAGAAATAAATAAATAAATAGATGTTCCTCCTTGCCCCCAGCTGCCAGGTTTTGGGAGGAGGCCTGGCGCACGTCCCCGCAGGTGCCGGGCTGGTGCAAGGGTCAGACCTGCCCCCTCTGCCCCCCGTCATCCCGCCGGATCACATCCACCTCTGCGCGGGCGCGGGGCAGGCCGCGGGCACAGGCTGCTCCCACGCCGGCAGCCTCTCTGGCATGGAGGTGGTTTCTCTTTTTAATCTGCAGCACCCCCTCCTCGGCTGTGCCCTCGCAGACCCCTCGCCCCAGCGAGGCTGGGCTGCCTGCGCTCCCTGGGACAGCTGTGGGAATCCAGCATTGTCTTCCCTGGGATGGAGACTCTCCTTTCAGTGATCCATCCTGCTGCTTGCTGCACGTCTGATCCAGCCACTTGCTGGTGTGTCAGATGTAGCTCTCCTGGTCTCACTGGCGCTCTGCAAGAGAAACAGGAGAAGCAGATTACATGTACTGGCGGGGGGGTCTGGGTGCCAAGAGTTACACCTGGGATTTTTCAGCCGGTCACAAGTCCTGGCACGCATGGGCCGGGCTGGGGCCCAGGCACTGAATGTGATTTCACCGTCTCAACTCGGAAGGGATGCTCCCTGTGCCCTGCTCAGTAGTGGCAGTGATCTCCTTGCAGCCAAGCACCAGCGATCCAGCAGCAGCCAGGGAGTGTGGGACACCGAGACTGGGGGCATCTTCATCGCCATCCCTTTCTGTGCGCCCTGGTCACCCACAGGGCATTTCTAAACACCAGCCCCACATTTGCAAGCCCAGGGCACGGCAACCTGGCATCTTGGGTGCACCTACCAGGGCTGTGAGCAGTCCTGGCTACCTGGCGATGGCCACCTGTACTGGCCTGCAGTACCAAAGCCAGGAGCAGAGCTAGCCATTGCTTGCACTATTTCTGCAGGGTCTCCCTGCTGCTGCCCACATCGTGGCCTGTCGCTGGGCTTGTTTCCATCAAGAGGAGCCAGAGTCCCTTTCGGATGGTGCTCAGGGTGACAGCATGCTAATGGCATCACCGTGGCAGTCTGCTGGGATGTAATGTATCACCAGTAGAGTACGGTAACGTGGTATCCAGCTTGCATGAGAATGACTGCCAGCCTCCCACCATCTGTATTTTAACGGACCTCATCTCTCCATGAGCACTTGTAGAAGGAGATGCTGTCGAGGAGTTATTAGTGCTGCTGGCAGTTTGCTTAACTCACTCATTGGGCCGTTTAAAAGCAAGGTGCTAGCAGAGTGGGAGCATGCTGCGGGCTTGGGGGACCAGCCCCACATCCTTTACCCCCTTAATCAAGAAGCCTAAAAGAGATTTGTAGTGTAAAACCCACCTAAACTAAAGGGGAAAAAAAAAATTGAGCAGAATGAAATAAGCTGCAAATGTAAAAAATCATCTCACACCAGTTGCTGAGTCCTTTTGATATTAGAAAGTGCATTTTGCTCTCATAGAATAGAGAAGTGCCATTCTGAACTCTCAGTCCTTTTCCCCCTGTAATGACAGCTTTTTTCCTCTTCCCCTTTAAGCCTAGCTCTTTGTTTTCTTTTATAAAATATCTTACAGGTTACAAAGTGTTCAAAAATGACAGAAGACCTACAAATTTTGATAAAAAGGTGTTAGTATGGGCGGGACGCTTTAAAAAGGAGGAGGACATTCCCAAGCACATATCGTAAGTAGATCTGTTTTCTTCTGATATTAAATTCCTTTGCCTGAATGATGCTCTTGGACAGAAACATACAGGTTAAGACCACAGTTTACATTACTCAGAAGCATGCTCACACAGCGAGGATTAGTGTTCCTCCATGCTGATGAGGCCTGCTGCTCCTAGTGTCCAAAAATAATCCAAATTTTTGGGAGCATGAACTTTTTGTTGTGCCATGTGGAGTTAACTGGATTGATTTGGTTTAGATATCATAAGTTTCAGACTAAGCTGAAGTCTTTTGCAGGACAAGTGGCTTTGTAACTTAGAGGCATCATGGTAAAATATCATCTGCTTTGTGCTTTTGCAATCTTTGCTAGGTTTTATTGATTAGCAATTAATAACGCTAGATTTTAAAAGGAAGTTGTTGATATATGCAGCTTTGGTGGTAGGTATCTCACACGAGTTCCTTAAGTCTGGGCAATGGTTTCACCCCTTTGTTGAGGCATTTTGTTAGAGGATTGTCACTCAGTGTTGGGGACCTAATGCTGCCTGACTTATGACACCCTGGGGGCTCCTCCAGCTGGCCTTCCCCTTGGAGGTGTGAGCAAATCCATGGCTGGACAGGATTTCATGGATGACTCATTGCCACGTTGCATTCTCTTGCAAGCATGAATTGTCAGATAAATGCCATGAGTCACCCATGGAAGGTGGTGGAGATTTCCCAGCCCGGGCTGTGGCGGTTCAGATGCTGGGAAGACAACTCGGCGTGGACGGTGTGACTGCCCGTGCCAGCGCAGCCCAGCCTCCCGCCGTGGGCAGGGGCAGGGGGGGCTGGTGCCTGGCAGAGGGTACAGTGCAAGGCACCGCCTGAAGCTGGGGTGGGATGTGGCTACAGACCCATCACCGCTTGCTGTGCCTCTGCGCTCTGTGGAAACTCTTCGTTGCTCTTGCCAAGATATCATGTGCGAGATTTTATTCCACTGAGGGAGGCATTGCCTGGCCCCGGCGGCGTGGCCCCAGCGTCTCCTGGTGCTGTGCAACACCCTGCACCCTGCCCTGCAGCACCCAAAGTTGGTCCTGCATAACTCCATTATCACGATGGAAAGACTTTCCTGTCCTTGTCATTTTTCAGGTGTTCACTCCCACATGCAATAAGAGAAGGCAGGAGAACAGGATTTGTTATTTCTGTTGTTACTGGCAAGTGTTGGGAGTAGCAGTACCCGACCTGTGTGGGAGGGGGGGTAAATCTTTCCCCCGTAGGCTAACGTTTTGGGTCTTTCTCTAGGCACTTGCAGAAAGAGAAGGCTGAAACACACTTACATTAATAGGCAGTTTCTGAAAGAATTCAGGATTCATAACCCAGCTCCCCACGATCTCATTTTACCGGCAGGAGGGAAACTCTCCTCTGTCCTTTACAGGTCTGAGGTCCTCGATGCAGCAAGGAACAGCGTGAGGATAAAGGTTTGCTATATCATGATTGCACTGACCTTGCTGGGCTGTTTGGCCATGGTAATCACAGGCAAAGAGGTGAGTATTGTTTCTGGGTGAAGTGAACTGATTCACTTAACATATGGGCCCCGTATGCTCTCTTTGTAAATAAGTGCCCAGGTGATAGATAAGTTTGGGACTAAGTCCATATAAGCAATATTTGCACTAGGTCTGCGTCACCCCATTCTCCAGAGGAGAGACTGGCATGGGGAAGCACAACTTGCTGGTTGATGGCCTCCTCCTGACCCACTTTGCCATAAACCCGTGCAGTACAATGCTCTGTATCATGCTATCTCGGCAAGAGGCTGGTCCAAAGGTTGTGGAGGAGCTCAGACAGTGTCAGTAGTGCCTGGTCCTGCCCTGCATCCATAGGGCATGACGCTCCTGCCATACTGCCTGGCTGGCCTGTGTGCCACCATGGCCACCAAGAGCTGTGACACTCACTTCTTCCCATCCCACTGGTGGGGAAGGAGGGTCTCCAGCCTGACTTGCATGTCCCAGAGCACCTCTAAACAATTTACACTGCTAATCAGGGCTGCAAATGCCGAACACTTAGTAAAACAAGGAAACTCATTAACTTCTGTCGCTGCAAAAAATCAAAAAGGACAGTGAGATGTCAAAGCAAGTGGTGCAAATGTGGGTAAATTCAGTGGTGGGAAATGTGTGCATGCAATGATTTTCACCATTGCTTTTCAAGGCTGCTAAAAGGGATCAGACGCTGCTGAGGATGAACACAGAAAAGAAGGCCAAATGGAAGGCTGAAGTGGAGAAAGACCAGGAGGCAGCTGTTGGGAAGCCACAATGATTGTGAACAGATTTCTTTTAACAGCCAGAGATAAGTGATTTGCACACATGGCATATGTACCTGTCTTCATTTAACTCTTTGGAGCTTTTAAACTGAAACTCTCAAGGCAAAGATTTCACTGCTTAAAAACTGCTCCATATAAACAGGGAAGCTCTTATGGAAACTCCCAAGAGCTGCTTTCTGTGGCCTCTATCTTTGATACTGTGTTCCGCTGAAATACCGAAATTTCTTCTAAACGGGAAAGTGTTGGAAGGACGGATGCGGGATGTCTCAGCTCAGGATTGGGTTTTTGTGGTGCTGCTGATGCTCAGCGTAGCCGTGTTTCCTCACAGCCAGGAAGGAGGCGGCCCTACATCAGAGATCATCCCGTTCTGTGCAATGCCTCCAGGGCAAACAGCCTTGGCCAAAGGGGCCTAAGGCAAATATATTTTGCAAGCGCAAAGAAGTCAGTTATCTCTGCCTCTGAGCCTGCTGCCATCGCTGTCCCCTCTCCCTCCCCTTGCGGCATCCTGTGGCCAGGGGAGAGCGGGGACACGAGCATGAAGAGGGGCTGGGAAGAGGGAGGGGTGTGAGCAGACCCTGACGACTGATTTGGGCCAAAATGGGCTTTGGGCCAGAGGCGATGGCAGTGACGTGGAGTGGTAGCGTGGGCACCTGGAGTGGTTTGGTTGCTTCTGGAAGCTTTCGGGAACCCCTGCCCAGCTCAGGGAGCCTGGCCTGGAGGCACCCCTTGTCCTGTCGCACCTCACTGCTTTTTGATCTTCTGCTTCCAGTCATCATCATGAAAGTTCTCTAGCACTTGCTTAGTTGTGATTTCAGTCAGGAGTAATTGTTAATACATGGTTTGCTAAAACTGGATTCTTTTTAATCTTCATAGTTCATTAATTCATAATAAAACAGCTGTCCAATTATATCTAAAACAAACGCATGTCTTCACAGCTTCATTTAAAGTGTCACCCAACTCTCTGGGATGATGTTTAACAGATGGGAGACATCCTAATGAAGTATTGAAAGTTTCATTTTCAGGAAGTGATTAAACTTCAGATCATGCTTGTGGGTGCTGATGGTCTGAGCCCCCATGTGTTATTCGTAACCCCTCGAGACCCAGAAGACAGGCTGCTGGAGCTGGGTGTGCGCGTGGGGTGCCAGGGGACACGGAGTGACAAACCCCAGCCACCTCGCCTCAGCCACCACAGGAGGCTGCAGGTGCTGTAACCATGCTCAGCCTTTGGGCAGTGTCCTGAGCATCATACCAAGGCTTGGCCTTTGCAAGGGTTATTACTCGGAGCAGTTGCACTTGTGCTGCCGGGGGGTCTGGAAGCTTCTGCTCAGGTTTCTGGGGTTTACTGAGTCAAAAATCACATCCGCTCATTGCTGGTGTGCCACTACACGAACAAAGTGCTGGCAAGGACGGGCTGGGGCGTAGGCAGGCAGGCAGCAGTTGTCGGGCTGTGGGGCTCCCATCTCCCGTGTCTGTGGTCACTGGGCAGCTTTTTCCCTCTGATGCTTCTTAGGAGCACTTTTGTCCATGTTGCACACCCGTTGAGGGTGAGGAGTGAGTGTGAGGGGGCCATGACATCTGCCACAGCTCGGTGTTTGCAGTCCTTGTTTCCAATTCACAGCCCCGTGCAGTAGATTTTACCAAAAGTGATGTCTGCTCCCTGTGGTATTCCTCACGAAGCGCACCTCAGGGAAGTGAAAATAACGGTCTAGGACAGGCACAGAGCAACCAAGTCTCTGCTGAGGAGGCATATTTGCCTGCACAGGTAATATGGGCGCTTTCATTTTACATGACCTGGTTTTCTTGGTAAGTGCAATAAATCTCAAGAATTACCTCAAAGTTAGTGTTCATCTGGGAATAAACTAAAACAGCTCTGGTCAGTCTTTTAGATTTTTTTTTTTTTAATTCCTAAATAGCTTTCATGTGCCCTTTTTAAGAAGGCACACATAACACTTAAAGAAACCCATTTTGATGTTTGTATCCAATCCACATCCCTGTTCTTAGCTTCCCTGACTTAAAAAGGAAAGGAGATAACCATAACCTTATATAAAGAACAAGTAAATTAATTGTGACTTGTTCAGCTCTCTGCTCTGCACTTCCCTCTGCCGTGGAAAAAAAGGTGTGAGCTATTATCAAATCATCTTAAACAGCCCCAGTCTCTGTTGACTAGTGCATAAAGCTGCTGTGCTACACATCATCATTAAGGAAAAGGGAAAATCAATTCCCCCTCCCTGAGCTGCTGATGACGGGCCACTTCTGGGCCATCAGATGACCCAGGTGCTCCTGGGCTCTCACAAAGAGCTATGACTATTAATGTAGGGAGTAATATTTTAGCCCCAGCTACACGATTATTCATTTTAATATCATAATATTCCCTCAAAAGCCAGTTAGACTAATCACCGGCGTGCTCTCGATGGGTGGCGGGTGGCTGCTGGTGTAGCACAGCCCCGGCTGGAGCCGTCCCCTGTGGTAGCTGGGGATGCCAGCAGAGGACATCGCGCTGCCGATGCCTCTCCAACTCTGGGACTTACCACGGCTTGTTAAAATCGGCTTCCATCTGTGTTTGCCAAGTCCTTTGACTCTTCTCTTGAAAAGCTTCTAATTAACACAGCTTCCTGAATGTATAATTGGCCAATCTTCACCACCCTAGGGCTGTGGTGGGATTTTTTACTTCCCTTCCCATCTCTATTATTTCAGAGTCACACCTGATCCTCAGTCATTTAAAAAAGGGATGGGAGTTGTTACAAGGTGGGAGCTAGTCTTCCCTTTTGAATAAGGTGCCCTGTATTTCCCTAGCCAGGCCTGAGGACAAGGTGAGGGGCTGGCTCCTCTCCGAGGATAACGCTGGGAGTGTGCTGGGCTGC
Source organism: Rhinoptilus africanus (assembly GCA_013400135.1). Taxonomy (NCBI): domain Eukaryota; kingdom Metazoa; phylum Chordata; class Aves; order Charadriiformes; family Glareolidae; genus Rhinoptilus; species Rhinoptilus africanus. The sequence continues at coordinate 286,438 of VXBO01007050.1, forward strand.
TGTGGTGCTTGGGGAGACCAAGCATGAGTCCTTTCAACTCTCATCTCTTGTCTTACTGCTTTGTACTGGCAGGAAAGATTGCTTCCCCCCTTGCAGGGTTTTTGCCATTTTAATGAGCTCCTCTCTGGGAATGGTTAACAATATGCTGGTGGCTGGTGCCACACAGATTTGCTTTACGATAACAATTACTGGGGAAGATTTTCCCCAGTAGCTGGAGTTGATCTAATTCTGCTTCCATTAAAATCAGTGCTGCAGTTGCTCCTGGCTGTGGATTAAGCCATTTTTTTGAAGTTTCAGTGATTTCCAGAGACTCGGCTTCCCCAGGGAACCGGGCTGCTATGGGGTAGAGCTGGGTGCACTGAGCTTTCCTCTGCCAATGTGCTGAGATCAAGCTCACACAGGAGGCTCTGCATCGTGAACATCCTGTGCCTCAGAGGAAAGGTGTGAGAAGGGAAGTCTGAGCTCAGGAGATCTTGGTCCCTTCCTTACTCATTTTACCTCTCTACTTGACTTGATCAAGGGGTCTGTAGTGGCACTTGATTTCTTTTCATCCATCTGCTATGTGCAGCTCTTCCCCAGCAAGTCTGATGTGATCCTGCACATGCAAAAGGCTCCTTCCCTGGATGCAGATGAAATCTTGCCATTTAGAAAGGTCTTATTTTAAAGACTTCCCTGTTCTTTTAGTGTTTAGTGTCCAAACGGGCTGGGAAACTGCCACTTATTTTAAGGCTGAATGCCTTCAGCTTCCAAGCATTGGACATTATCTTCCATATGGCATGTGAAACACCCCATCTCAGCTCTTTCCTGTGTGTCACCAGTCGCCCCTCAGCTATTGTTTGCGGTTGGATTCCTGCTATGTTCAAAATGCCTGTAGTTTCTGACCATTGCTTGGTGGGTATCACTGGCTTACTGGCCATTTAAGTGGTTGACACTATAGTGAATTTATTCCTCTACACGCAACTTACTACATCAGTAGCCTCTTCATAAGCAACCCAAACAGATTTTTTGTTTGTTTTAGCATAGAATCAATAATCTAGTACTTCTGCAGAAAGAGAGGATGTAAAAGCTTTCCAGACTCTACTGACTACCCTGGAAAATTAAAAAGCACAGTGGTTATGAATCAGAAACTTGTTCTCCTCTGTCTGTGCCCGAGGCACCGGCACCAGCACCTGCAGGAGCAGCATGGCCAGCCAGTGGCTGCAAACCTGCTTTTGTTCCTGGCACTGCCAAGGGTCAGTCCAAAGGAGCTTCAAGGGTGAAGGTCTCCTCTGGGTGAGATGCAGTGATGGTTTGGATCTCTAAAAGGGACCTGCTTCCTCTTACCACAAAGATGTTTCCAGCTAGGGGCAGCCTCATGCTTTCTCCTTTGCTCAGCATCCCTGCGGCAAATATGCGCTGGCTGCTGCTGGCCCACAGGTATCTGGGGTGCATCAGGATTTCAGTGATGGCCTGTTTGGATTTGGCACAAAGTCACTCTAGCCTAGCAGGAAAGCAAGGCCAATGTTCAATAATTTGAATTAATTAATGGATCATTTGTTAATGCATTGAGGTAGCATTAGAGCAATTTTCCATGGTTAGGTAGTTTGACCATCAGTAGTGCTGTATGATTTATTGGAAAACCTCTGTGACAGTGATATGAGGAGTAGGTAGCTCCTGAAGCACTCTGAAAGGACCTGACCATTTCATTTCTATGCTCTGTGAAGGATCCGGGAACAAACCTCAACACTACATCGGTCTCTCTGGCTCCACGCCTTCTCTGTGCATGAGACAGCTTTCTGTGCGGAAATCTGAAGCTGGGGTCTGGCTCTTCCTCTGCAGCACTGTGTTCCTCGGGAGGGACCCAAACCTTGAGCTATCTGGCCAGGGACTGCTTTTTGCTGGGTGTGAGAGGCCTTGCCCTAGGGAGGAGGTCAGTCTGGAACAGGATTTCGTTGGAAAGAGATGGGCTTACTCATGGCTGTGTGCTCTGCAGCCTGAGCAGAGTTATCAGAAACCGCCGGTGAGACTTGACCAGGAAACAGAGGGATCTGCACTCTGGGCTGTAATATGCTTCTCCTGGATGACGTAGGGTCCTGAGACTTTTTCTAAATGAAATGGAAATCAAAATAGCCCAATGAATTAGTCATATGTTAATTACAATCATTCCTAGTGGTTTGTGTTTCTGTTTCCCCAGAAGGCATGAATGGCAAACCCAGCTCCGGTGGTGCACTGTGAATTGCACCACCTTACACCCAACTCCTGGCTCCACGGTAGCTACTTTATCATTGTCTAAGCATTGTCCTGCAACAGATTTCTAACAGTAGGGCTATAATCTTTACCAAGGACATCCATTAGGGCTGTAAAGATGTCATTAAAGCAATGCTGCTCCAGGGGGGATGGAACAATCTCCAGAATGGTTTCAGTCTGTACTAAGGGGCTGCAGTAAACCTTGAAAAGCAGGCAGTTAAATATCCCAGCATTTCAGTGCTCTAAGCCCCATGAGAGGGCAATTTTACTTGACAAACAAACCTTAATGCCAAGCAAAAATACAGCTATTGCATATTGTGCTCTCCCACTCATTTCCTTTTCTCTTTCCCTAAGAGCCACCGGGCAGGGGATGCTGTGAGCTGGGGACCGCGGGGTGCCCGCTGCTGTGGCGTGAGCCCACGCACGGGCAGGGGAACACTGGGGGGCTGCCAAGTGCAAAACTCCGCAGAAATGGGCAGGGGCTGCCTGTGCAGCTGCGGTGTCCGGTGTGCCAATTCCCACAGCCTCCCCGTGGCTCTTAATGTTGAGTGTGTGAGGACTCTTTAATCTACTTGCCTCTCTGTTGCCTTTGCTGAGTGCACCAGGGAGGGGTTTTGAGCTCATTTCGGGTGACGTCCAGGTGTCTGTGGACGTCCATGGGTGACAGCTGGGTGTGCGAGTGTCTCCTGCGGCGCGGGGGACGCAGGTGTCCTGCCAAGAAGGGTTCTGGGAGCCATGAAGGAAACTGCACAGGGTGAGGAGCAGAGATGCTCAGGTGGCACATTGCATAGAGCTCCCCAAAGGCAGCTGATTCCCTCCTGCTGTCCTTTGCTCCGGGCCAAACTCTGTCCCGGCACCTGGGTGCTCTGCAGCAGATGGTGCCGTCTTCCCCACGCCAGGCTGTGAGAGCCCAGCTGCGCCGGGGTCGGGGGGAGCGGAGCGGTGCATCCGCCCTGCTGTCCCAGCCTTCCTCCGCCCAACCCACCAGCGCAGGCTCTGCTTCATCCCGCTTCTCTGTGGTCCGTCGCCCTCCGGACTTCCCACACCACTGACGAACCCCGCGATGTTGATCAGGTGGGACACTGGCTTTCTTCTTAACAAGTTCTTAATGTAAAGTGACTACCTTAGGGCTGGTCTTCTTTGGGAAGAACTAGGACAGAGCGAGTGTTCAGCAGAGCAGCTTGAGCCGGAATATTTTATTTTGCTTCAATTAGCCAGACAAAAATAATAATAATAATTAAAAAAGAAAAGACTGGCAAAAGTGTGCCTGCGCATGAGCCTGAGTCACCATCTCCAGATCCGCTTTCTGTGCAAAAAGTTATGCACCAGCCTGGAAAATGCTTTGCAATATCCCTCAGGTTTTTCTCCTTTACACATATATTTACATAAAGGAAAGCAAAATCTCTACAGCCTACCTTTATCTCAAAAGTAGGTTTCCCTTGAGACAGAGTGAAGTAGTGTAGCTGTCTCCTCTGAAGGAGGAATGATGAGAGCTTTGCTTTCAGCTCCGTGGAAGGAAGCTCAAAGTTTTGCACGGGGAAGAGGCAGCCAAGATTCCGCTTCCCTGCTGGTACTGGGGGGTCTGATCCCCGCCTTCCTCAGTGGCTCCCCAGCACACCACAAAGGCGGGCAGGGCTGTGCCATCCCTTTGGAGGTGGGGAAATTGAAGCCCTGGGAAGGGGGGCAAGCACAAGTGTGGGCTGGCACGGGCATCGCCCCTCTACAGGCTTGTTTTGCTTTTAGAGCTGAGGACTTAGGATGAGGGAGGTTTAAGGGTTGGGGTTTGGGGTTCTGGGAAGGGGTCCCCCATCACCCAGGGGCCTGGAGATGCTGCTGAGCTCTACGTAAGACCCCGCTGCTGTGGTCAGTCCCTGTGGGTCTCCCCTGGGAGTGTACCAGAAAGGGTATTGCTAATAAGTGGTGATATTTGATATAGAGAGCAGCAGAGTGCAGAAATACGCACAAACCTGGAAGGGAGACGTGCGACACAAGAGAAAGGAGGGCTTTGCCTCTCTCTTCCTCTGACTCCTTCCTCCCTGTTAACAACATTTTCATCAACAAGAAAAAGTGATTTGAGTTGCTTTTATGCATCAGCCAGGGATCATGACCTGGAAATTAAGGCAGCTCCCCCCCGTGCATTTATCAGCCCCCTCGCAGAGGCTCGGCTGGGGTCTGGATGCTCTCGCACAGCAAGCTCAGCGCTTCCCACCTAATGTGCTCCCTCACTGCTCCGTATGCAGGCATACTTCTGTAAACGGTAATAAAACCATGTACTTAACAAAACCAAAAGGCATAGGAGCTCTGATATCCAGGCATCATGAGTGCTGAGATAACGGCTCTTTTGGAAACTGACCCTCTGCACAGGCTGAACTGTTATGACTTCTAACTGTACAGCTATTATCCTCCATTATCCCAACCTGCCATCTTGCTGCCCTCACTGGAGCGTGGCTTTGTCACACGCCAGCTTTCAGCCCATGATTAATGTCCCCAAGTCCCCAGCACCGCTCCTGCTGGATGCGGTGTGGCTGGGCCCCGGGGGTGCTCCCTGGTGTGCAGAGTCTGGCCAGGCATCACAGAATCGTCGGGGTTGGAAGGGACTTTCAGATCATCGAGTCCAACACTGCCAAGGCCGCCACTAACCCATGTCCCTCAGCACCACGTCTGCCCATCTTTTAAATCCCTCCAGGTGTGGCGGTTCCCCCACTGCCCTGGGCAGCCTGTCCCAATGCTTGGTAACCCTTCTGGTGGAGACATTTTTCCTAATATCCATCCTAAGCCTCCCCTGGCACAACTTGAAGCCATTTCCTCTTGTCCTGTTGCCTGTTCCTTGGGAGAAGAGACCGACCCCCCCTGGCTCCCCCCCTCCTTTCAGGCAGTTGCAGAGAGTGAGCAGGTCTCCCCTCAGCCCCCTTTTCTCCAGGCTGAACCCCCCCAGCTCCCGCTGATGTCTGTGCAGGTTTTGCTGAGTGTGGGACGAGCTGTGTTCACAGCCTGGCAAACCCAGTTCCCGCAGGGAAGGGCTGGTCCCTGTGCGCGCCGCTCATGGCGCACATCCCGCATCCTGGCTAACATACTTAGGCATTTTACCCGTCAGCTCACATGCTGGCTGATAAGCACGCTGTTGAAGGGGAAACCTGCCTGCCCGCTGTAAAACGGAGTGTTTAAATCAACTGTGTGCTGTTTATCACAAACCCAGGAGCAGTTTCACAGCACTGATCTTCCAGGAATGCAGGCTTTGCCCTGAAGAGGTGGAGGAGCAGGTAACGGCTGAGGTCTGAGGTGAGGGAGTCAGAAACACAAGTTCAGGTAAATTGCCTGCAAGAAGTGCAAACTTCTGCGGGTTTGAACTATGGGCTGTCTGATGGTTCCTGTTGGCAGTGTGGCCTTACAGAAAGGAGGAATGCGTGGTGCGCTAGTGGTGTCGCAGACGGTTTCTGTAACAGAGCGAAGCAGTGGGGAGGGCAGGGCTGGGCAACCGGGCGCCGCGGTGGAGACGTGGGTGCCCGCGGCTCTGCCTGCGGCCGGGGCAGGAGGCAGCAGAGCTCCGAGCTACTGCCCTGCCACCAACCCAGGGACTGTGTCCCAGGGCTGCACCTCGCCCACCGCCCTGCCCCTCCTCAGCCCGCCCGAGGCCCCGCTCTCGGCCGGGCGGTCCGTGCCCACTGCCAGCCCTCGGGCTGGGGTGGGGGCTTGTGTCGGACCCTGGCGGGGGGCTGCGGTGGCGGCTCGGGGGCAGCCCACCCCCCTGGTGCGCCCGCACCGACCTCCTCCTGCTCTCCCCGCCTGGCGACAGAGGGATGGGACTCCCGGCTGCATTTCAAAACGCAAAACCACAGCCTGACATCTGTGGTGTCAGCTTGGTCCAAGTACCACTTTAGAGACTCCGATTTTAATTAACTGGAGAATAGCTCTTAACCCAGGTTGAAACTAGAGGCAGATTTGCATAACAATTGATCTAAAAGCGCCGCTACCTCCCACAGCCGGAACAAGGAAACCTGTTTCTGCTCGGTTTTATGTTTTAAGTGCTTCTAACAATGGAGCAATTCAGTGTTTCAGTACAATTTGCAGGCTCTACAACAATACCCTGATGCAGAGAAAACTCCCTCCTGGCATTTTCTCATTTCTCTGACTCTGCTTACGGGCGCGAGTGCATTTTAGTAAAAACTTTCTCCGCCGTTTGGCTTACCATTCACTCAGTTACTTGTTTAAGAGTTAAGTAGTTCCAGAAAATAGTGTTTCAATTTTTCTTTTTATTCTTGTGGCAGAAAAAGCTGTTAAGTCCAGATTCAACTTCATGCACAAGAACAAAATAGCTTCTATTAATGCCTTTAGCTGTGATGAGTGAAAACTCCAAACTGCCAGCTCAAACTGCAGGAGGAGTCCCGATGCTATGCTCAGGTTTTACATTAAAAAAGGATGAGAAACCGCATGTCAATATGCCAGTGAAAAGCTCGTGAAAGTGAGAACACACAGTACATTGTTTATTAATGTTATGGTTCAGTCAAAATGTGAAAGCTGTCAAGTGAGGAGGAGGAAGTAGGACCTGAATTTCTATCCAGTCCGGCTTTACAGTCCTTGTTTGACTATTTTTATTCTCCTTTTTTGCCTTTCCAAGTAGGAAGCTTGGGGTCCAGCCAAATGGCTAATTATCTGCCCCTTACACCAGCAGGTATCAGTGCCTCCCCTGGCTCAGGTTACCTCCACCACTGAGCAAATCTCTTCGGGCTCTTCTCTGATTTACTGACAACCTCCTCCATCAGGTCACAAAATCGGGTTTCTGGATGTGGAAAGGGACTTGCTGAGCAGGGCTGCCTGTCCAAAGAAATGTGGGTTTCCTTGTTTTCTACCCAGGAGCATCACCCGAGCGGAGCGCAGTGTGACTGCTGTGGGGGGTCTGGCTGTCAGGCGCGGTGCTGAGCCTCGGGAAGGAGCCATGGAGCCTGGACCGTGCATGTCCCCTCCCAGCAACTGCAGCCCCAGCCCGGGCAGCCAGACACCGGCCAGGGCACCCAGGTCCCACCGCAGCGGCAGGGAACAAACCTGCCCTGTAGAGCAGGGCTGGAAGAGGGAAACTGCTGTCACTGGGTTACCCGTGACATGGAGATGGGATGGGATGTGTTTCCTTCTTCCAACGGCTCACCTTCCAGTGGCTGCTGCTAGCCAGCTGGGATTTGTGCTTGCGTATGCACAGATGCTTCCTCTCCTGCTTAATCCTGCAGCCTTGTTAATAATGAGTTTCCACTATGCAGTCGGACAGAGACTGAATCTGGCCCAGATTTGATGAGGGATGCAGGGAGACAGCACACTCACGCCTCGCCGAAGCTGCTATTACCTCTGCCAGAAACGCAGCATTTCTTTATTTTTAAAGTCAATCTCTGGTTGCTATGGTTTCAGGATGCACAGGTCTTGCATTGCTGAGAGGCTTGAGGAATAGCATGGGCGCTGTGAATCTCCCCAGCCCTTCCACGGGGCTGGTTTGGCCACTGGTTTCCATGTCAGCATTGCCACCTGGGCCATCTCCAGCTGCAGGGGTGGAGGGAGCAGAGTCCTCTGACCCAGACCTCAAGGGACATCCTTGGCTGTAGGCATCTTTCCAAGATCCCACCTACCCCATCAGTTACATGGGTACAGACCAGTTAGTTTACACCTTCAGAGAAATATGATAATTTGAATTAAGGAAGCCCTCCTGTGTCAACACTCTGCCCACAAGTTCCACCAGGGCGTGTGAAATCTATCATCAAAGCCCAAAGATTTTCCCAGCACTCTAGGTTTAGTGTTATAATCTTTTCTTTTCAGCCTGTTTAGCATCCAGGCTGTCAGTCAATACATCTTGTCTCAAATAAAGGATATTGACCTTCACTTATTTTATGCCTGTGGGTGAAATCTTGTAGCCGTTAGAGGTAGTTCATATGTTACACACCCAAGGAAGAGGCAGGTACTATCAGAAATACTATCTCCTTTGGGGCATCCGTGAGGATTGCAAGAAGCAGCAGCACATCCAGGTGGCTTTCAGAGGGAAGCAGGCAGCTTAGGAAAAGCCCTCAGAACTGCTCCTGCCTTCACTGCCGGACAGCACTGTGCTGATTAATCACTTTCAAATTTCAGTGAATCCATAATCTTGCTGGGAAATGTTGAGAAGGCAGATTTGCTGTGAACAGAAGGCAGTGAGTGGGCTTTCAGGGCGGAACTTGCTCCCATTTTAAATAGGTCTTTGTTGGTGCAAAATTGAGTTCGTGTGGGATCCCTAAGTGCCTCTATTTTTCCTTCCCTTGGCCTTTTTCCCTTTGAGGGAAGGCAATTTCTTCAGTTTTTCACTGTTCTTACATTTCAGTGAGCGCTTTGGAAATGAGGGATGGTTTTTTTCTCCACTTTCCAGCAGGGACATGTTGGGGTGGGAAGGCAGATGAAGGCCTGAGGAGGACAGGAGGGCTCTGCTCCCCCTCACCTGCCTGCCTGCCTAATCCATCCTGGCCACCAGCATCAGCTCTGCAAGGGAATACCCATCCTTTGAGTGGCCCAATTTGTTGAGTGCAGGAGTGACACAAACCAGAGCTGTAGTTATGATGAACAACAGATATAAAAGGCAAGAATTTGCCCCTCTGCACTTTCTTCTATGAGTAAATGGCAACACTTCAAACCCAGCATCGTTAAACTGTTCAGGAAAAATGAGAGCTCATAGAAAGAGAGGTCAATTCCTGCTTCTGTGTGGATTGGAGCCACCAAAATGACTTTCTATGGTATCAGCTCCTCCATCACCAGCAGAGTGAGTCCAAGAGGAAAAAATAGTTAGGGAGGCAGGAAAAAAAAATAAAAATCCACCTCTATTTTTTTTCTTACCAAATGAAATTACCTGCACTGGGGAGTTTCTAACGCTTCTAAATGGTTGACTGAAGGTCCAATTTATTTCCTGTCAGACTCTCACATGCTTCGGTGTGATGGGGACTGCCCTGCGAGCGCGGAGCCAGCGCCCCTGGCACCCACGCCTGCTCTGCCCCTGCGAGCTGCTCTGGACCACGAGTTCCTCACCCATCTCCAAAAGCCCTGCTCGACAAATGCGCTGCTTCCCTCACTCCCTGGGACATTCATCAGGCTTTTGAGCTTGCAACTGCTCGGGCAGTGGGTGCAGTTGTTGGTTTGTTTTGTGGTTGTTTTTAAATAACTGCTGTGTTTGCAACTGGTGTGGGGCTCCCCACGGCTTCCAGCAAAGGCAACGCAGTGATGAGCTGTCGGTGCGGGTAACCCCTGCACCTCCCAGATGTTCAGTGTAGCTCTGTTGCTGGTGTGCAGGTATATGGATACATGAGGCAAGGAAGAAAGTTTGGAAGTGGGTAGAGGTGGCTTTCGCGATGCCGGGGTGAGGCTCCTGGCAGTCTGCACTGTAGCTCTGGCCAGAGGGAAGGCAGCCAGAATGCAGCTGTATTACAGACAAAAGCCATTTCTGAAGCACTTGATGATTTTAATAGCTTTCAGTTAATGCCAGCAAATGAGGCTAAGCCAGGATGGGCAGCCCAAAATGTGAGGCTTGATGCTTTCCTAGGGAAAGCAGCCTAGTGCCAGGCTCCAGTGGGCAACTGCGGTGCTGCAAACCAGTCGAGGTCTGCCAAAGCGCTGCCGTGGGGCCGTGCTGGCTGGTGGAGGCAGGTGTTGAGGGCAACAACAGCTTATCTGGGTGAAGGGAAAACCAACTGATGGCGTGTCCCAGACACACAAACCTGCTGTTGCTCAAACGGGCCAGGAAGTGGGGGCCAGTCCCAGAGCCCAGCAGGTTGCCTTTGCCCACCTACCCTCCCAAGCCCAGTGGAGGTTTGTGGTGTTTAAAATTGTCCATGGCATGAATAGCCCCAGTTGTCCTAAACCTCCCATCCACAATCTGGATAGAGCTTTTAGATAGGATAGGTCTGGATAGACTCTGCTCCTACAGCTCCCAGCCTTCACTTGAGACTCCTGTACTGCATGGCGGGAGCAAGAGAATGTGCCTAAATTTCTCCAACAGCTTTTCACAGGATTATAGAATAGTTAGAGTTGGAAGGGACCCTGAAAATCATCTAAATCTCCCCTCTTCCAGTTTAAAACTGTTCCCTCTTGTCCCATGGCTCCCCTCGCTGATCCAGAGTCCCTCCCCAGCTTTCCTGGAGCCCCTGGAGGGCCTGGAAGGGGCTGGAAGGTCTCCCCGGAGCCTTCTCCAGGCTGACCCCCCCCAGCTCTCTCCCCCTGTCCCCACAGCAGAGGGGCTCCAGCCCCCCCGGCATCTCCGGGGCCTCCTCTGGCTCCGCTCCAACAGCTCCGTCTCCTTCTGCTGTTGGTGCCCCAGCGCTGGGGGCAGCACTGCAGGGGGGGCTCACCCAGCGGAGCAGAGGGGGAAACATTTCGAACACATTTTGAAATGTGTCTGAGCCCTAAAAACTGAAATTTGGCCAAAGAACTGTGTAGAAGTTAAAGAGTGCATATTGGTAAAAACAGCATCGCTCTCCTGCACCGCACAGGGCCGCAATGCTGAGAGCTGAAGAGCACATTATGGCATGCATAAAATTAGTGACATTGTGTTTTTGTTTCCTCCTTTGATTAGGAAAGCTTGTTGCAAGTGGTGTGTTTAAACAGATATTATGCAGGATGGCGATAACCAGTTTTAAGTCATTATACAAGCAGTTTAATTTGATGTTGCTCTATAAATAATCTAAGTCTATTTGCATGCATATTTTGTTGACAGGAAGATAAAAACCGTAATTCCAACAAACAACATAATGATGTTTTATCGATAGCAAAAAAAGAGGAAAAAATCTGCCTTTCAAAATGCAGTGGTTCAACCATTAAAAAATAGAACTTCATCACATCCAGTAATACTTAAAAAAAAAAAGCAGGAAAAAGTACAACTCCATCCATAACCTCTGTGGGAGTAGGGAAAAGACACAACCATGAATGCTGGAGAGAGTATGTTTTGCTTCATAGCTGAAAAACCTGCCTGGTGTCAGTGTTCTGTGGATCACATCATTACGTTGTTATAGAGGATGGTACGTCCTGGTGCATCACCTGGATACGCAAAGTAAACTTAATGGGTTTTGACTATTCTTTTTAAGATTATCACATGCTTGTAAATGAAGAAAAGAAATAGTGTCATACTTTGGTTAAGAGAATCTTTTGAAACAGGTTTCTTTTTGTTGTGAGTCCAAATGCAAATCCCGCAGCCCGCTGCTGTGACTTGTGAGGCTCAGGGTCACGCTGCCCCAGAAGATCTGCTGCCAGAGCATGCCCTGCTGCTGCAGGAGGCGGCCAGACACACAGGGAGTGGAAATAAGAGCCTGGCTTCTACAGGTGCCAAGGAAAAATCTTTTATTTGGACGTTTCTCGACACCTGTTTTGAGATGTCTACATCAAACAGCCTCTAAAAATATCATCCCACTTGCTGCTGTTCTGTGACCAAAGCTCAGTAGATATAAATTTGTACCGAATACAGTAAAATTAAGCTCTACTGGGTGTCCCTTAAGTGGTAAGAGCTAACAAATGTGCAGATCTTTGATATTGCTGTCTGGTGCAAGAGGCACCCAAAGAGTCAAGCTTCCTGGACCACCGAGTGCAGATCAGCCCATCCACTTCTTTCCAGGCCAAACAAGAAAGAAAAGCGTAGCCTTCTTTCATATTTTTGCTTGCTCAGGTTCTTCTGAATGAAAGATTTTAGTTAGCATCTGGTGCTGACACTCTATGAGAGGGACTCTGCTTTTAGTGTTGGTCCATTAAGTCTGTTGTTTGTTCACTATTTATTACTCCTTAAGACTTTAATTTAACAAGCAATTTCACCTGTCTCCAATAAATAAATAAAAAAATATCTTTTCCAAAGCCACATTGCCAAGTCAGGGATGTATTGCCATTTTGTTGAGGCACAGCACTGGTAAAGAAAGTCATTGTCTCCTGGAGAACACACTTCATTCATTTCACAGTGGGTGGTTCTTGATTATCCAACTTGAGTTTCTTAATAAAAGATGCTTGGGTTTGGAAATAAGATGTAATTTAGCAAATATTCTTAGCACAGAAGTTAATAACCCAACCATTTTAGAGGCAGCACTTTTTTTTTACATCTCCCTTTCAGGCTATGAGCAAGCGCATCAGTTCCTAAAAGACGAACCGAAAAGTCATTTTCTTGACTTGGACAGAACCTCCATTTGTTGTCATCTTGAACAGCTGTAAGTTTCTCCAGTCTCAAATAACTTCTCTCTGCTTTTTGTTGTTGTTTTTAAAACAAGAAATTTCAATGCAGAATAGGTTCCTAATAAGGAACAAAAGGAATTGAGAATGAGCAGCACAGAAGTTTGAGCCAGCTTCAGAGAGTTGCCCAAGCAAAGAAGTCAGCTGGAACACCAGGAGGTGAACTTTTAGCCTGCTTGTAGCTTTGGCAAGGAATGATCTTAGAAATGTGAAATTACTAAGAGTTAATCCAACTGAGAGTTTGTGTCCCAGTCAAATTATCGTGAGTCTTCCGAAAGGGAAAATCCAGATGCCCATCTTATGTGTACCTGGCACCTCGGTTTGTGTAACGCTCAGTGTGTGGCAGCAGGTGGGACTGGCACGTGTCACCGTGGCTCATGTGGGAGTCTCTGCCTTACATTCATTAAACAAGATTTTTCCAAAGAGCAGCACACACAGAGTTGGCAGCAGATCTGGGTAGGCTTTATGTCTTCCTGGATCAAGGACATTCTCCCAGACTGGCAAACAGCGACTCTTTCTCTGTGCTTCACTGAACACATCTGGGTACAGAGTTATTAAGCAAATGCCCTTTGATTCATGATGGGGAATGTAAGTAGCTCTCTATGGGTTTACCAAACGGCGTGCTATGTAAGGCGACTAATAATTTATCAACATACAGTATGCATTTACTGCACATCAGGACTTAAACTAAATTGGTCCCAGATCTGAAATAAAATATGAAAAGCAAACAGATGAGAATAAAAACAGTTCTAGTATGAGGCTTCCAACCCCATGGGCACAAAGACGTGAGATGTGAGGAACTATCCACTGCTGCTCCCATCCACCCAGGAATGTTTCACTGACCCAGGGAGCCCAGGAGGTGTCTAATTGACTCTGCTTTTTTAGCAAATGGGTAATTGATGGGTTGTTTGTAAATGACATTCTCATGGTTGGTTGAATACACAGTGAAATCTGTCTGAAGTGATGGCTGGGGGCACTGGCGAGCTCCGGTCCGTTCGCAGAGGAGCTGCAGTAGATAGAGCAGAAGTGCACGTGGCCTCCTTGGGGGTGCCTGGGCAGACATGTCGGGTAAGGGGTGCTTCTTGGGCCGGTTTCACTGCTCTGGCAAGAAGAGGCTTTTTCACAGCCAGAACAGAAACCTGCTGAGCACAGGCCGGCCAGCTTCTGTGTGCTGGCGCCCCTGCACTGCAGCATCCCCCGCCTGGCAAGTGTTCGCTCTGTTGCACTCTCTCACTTCCATCAAGAGCATTTTTCACTTCCTTTCCTGCTTTTTCCAACTGCTTATCATTTGTCCTTTTTCAGGGCATCAATCTGTTAGGCCTTTTTCTTTTCTGTGGTGCACAAAATTCCCTCTTATTGTTTGTGTTTGTCTTTATACCTGCAGCATTAGAGCTCTTGAAAGCACTGTTGTGAAATCCTGCAGTTTTCATGAATTAAATGAACAAATGGGAAAGCAAACAGATCCAGGCTTCTTGGAGCAATTGCCCGACTTACAGCATTTCTTGGGCTTCGCAGTTCACTATCTGCTGGACATGGAGAGAGTCAGGCTTCCAAGGTAGATGGTGCTGGCTTTGGGAGTTTGCTGTCCTTGCAGGAGATGCCTTGAGTATCTTCCAACAGGCATGTTAGATCTCTTTTCCTTTGAGTTTCTTACTTGGCTGCTGATCTGGATAGTCCCTTCCTGGTCCTCTCTGCTCAGCCAAGGTGTTGAGGGGCATGGCAAATGGAAATCAATTTGGCTGGGGAAAGGGTGCCAAAGAGCCTTTCCAAAGGAAGCTGAAATGCATGTGCAGACTCATGTTTCCCAGTTCGGGTCTCTGTGTGTCACGCAGAGACCATGCAGGGTTGTCTTCACCAGCAGCTCTGAAAGGCCTCCTTTATCCAAAACGTAGAGATGTCTGTGTCGTGTTGGACTTAGTTACATTGCTGTCTCATTTTTTATAACTTATTTGTCCAACTGTCATTCATTTTTATGAATCACTTGATTGTACTACAGAAACAAGTTTATCTTCCTTCTTCCAGATATTTTTCAATCCACTGATAGGAAAGGCTCCAGTGTCAGCACAAGGAGATGGACCTGTTGGAGTGGGTCGAGAGGAGGCCACAAGGATAATCAGAGGGCTAGAGCCCCTCTGCTGTGGGGACAGGCTGAGAGAGCTGGGGGGGCTCAGCCTGGAGAAGAGAAGGCTCCGGGGAGACCTTGGAGCCCCTTCCAGTCCCTGAAGGGGCCTACAGGAAAGCTGGGGAGGGGCTGTTGGCAAGGGCATGGAGCCACAGGACGAGGGGCGATGGTTTAAACTAGAGCAGGGCAGGGTTAGATGGGACATGAGGAAGAAGTTCTTTACCCTGAGGGGGGTGAGACCCTGGCCCAGGTTGCCCAGAGAGGGGGTGGAGGCCCCATCCCTGGAGACATCCAAGGCCAGGCTGGATGAGGCTCTGAGCAACCTGCTCTAGTTGGAGATGTCCCTGCTCCCTGCAGGGGGTGGGACTGGGTGGGCTTTAGAGGTCCCTTCCAACCCAATGCATTCTGTGATGACCACAAAACTAAATGGTGAAATCTTCTTAAAGAGTTACGGCACTTCATTGACAAGAGGGTAAATATGTCCTTCAATTCAAATAGCTCCTGGCCCTTCTCTCTGGGCAATGTCCGTACCCTCCATGCCTACCACACGCAATCAGAATTGCAGGTCCATGAGGGAGCGGCTCTCTTTGCAGAAGTACATCCACAGGTGTGGAAAATGATTTGAATGGAACCTTGTGCAAGGAAGGAGTGGTGCAAAGAGGACCACTGCCCCACCAGCTGCTGCTGCTTGGTCCTGCTTTCCTCCATCTCTGTAGCTCAGGACCTTTCTGGCTACTTCACAGACCTATTTGAGTGTTTCCAGTGGGCCCAAGCTCCAGTCCTGGCACACTGGAGAGTTAAAGACAGCAAATCCCACTCCCAACCCATCTTTTGAGGGATAAAGGAGGTGCATAAAGCTTTGGGGGATGGATGTCAGAACTCAGGAAGCAGCCAAAACATACAAAGGCAAAGGGAGAAACAGAATTTTGGGAACTGAGGTGATGTGGAGTACCTCTGGGCAAGCACAGTGTGGGAAGGACTTATCCCAGGTTTGAAAATGTCAGAGTGAAATGCAGGGATGTTGCCTCTGTACAGCACCCTTCACCTCAAACCACAGCCCAAAGAGGTTTTTATGTGCTTTACACCATCCCAGGATTTTCTGATGTTTCTAATGGCTGGTCCACACGGTAACTTTCTCAAAACTGCAGTTTATCAGTGCAAATCAAGTTGGCTCAAGCTCTTTATGCCAGATGTAGGCTTTTTTTGATCAGAAAGTAGAGTCAGAGAAAACCATAGCTTCAAATTCAGCATGCAGACAGGCAAATGTCTTCTTTGCAAAATGACTAGATCCAGTGAAATAATACTCATCAGCTTTAATTGTCATGCAGCTGGGTTAAGCCGTGCCTCATTATGTTACCATTAGGTGCATTAATATTTTTTTGACTAAGCTACATTAAAACTGTAGATTGATCTTGCGGCACTGTGGAGACCACGCTGGCTTTCTAGAGTGCCTGGAAACGTTTTGTGTTTTGATGTGAAAGAAGATGAAAGAAATGAGAGTCTATGAGACAGACGTCCTGTGTGGTACCATGTCATTTGGTATATGATGTTTTCAGAGGAGAATTTGTCATGGAGCATGGTTTGATGGAAGGAGCCCACAGCCAGAATAAGTCAGGATACAGTAACAATAATACAAAAGATATTAAAATGAAAAGCTGTAAGTTCAAGTGACTTCAAATTTTTAATGGAAGATCTTTGATTTGTAAGAAGTCCAAAGTCTAGAAGTGAAAGCTCTGGATATCATTAATTTCAGCAGTTTTCTCCTGCATCCATACATCTAATATTGACTGAAAATCTGCCTCTCCACAATAACCACGTGTACCAGAAATGTTCCCTGTGTTGTAATTTTTTTAGATTGGGATGGCCTTACTGGCTGGATTTTAGCAAATGGATCAGTCGGCTTTTCCTAGGAGAGGGCGGCCTGGGTGCAGGGTAGTCCTGGAAACTGGGGGAAGCTCAGCCTTGCAGAAAGCTCAGCTCTTCCTGGTAGTTATGGAGATTAAATCAAAAAGCTGAAACCGCATGAAGAAAAGAACGATTATTTTTAAATGTGTTGACTTGAAGAGGGAGGGCAGATTATTTGTACATTTTTTAATATAACTTTCAGCTAGAGAAAGATAAGCTTTCTCAGAGATCAGCCTGATTGCCACCATGGGGGATTGGGACAGGCTCCTTGATTTCTGGACACCAAGATGTTTTTTTCCTGGCTCTGTGCTATGAACAGCAGTGATGAGCTTTAAGAGTACTTGTGAGTGGGTTTTATCTCTCTTGACTTAGCCAAGGGAACCCAGCAAGGACTCAGCCTGCATTTTAATTAGCACAGCATGAAAAGCATGCGGCAGCGACCCGGTTGGTTTTGGAGATGGGGCTGGTATTTGACGGGAGTCCACAACTTGCTCCTCACTGTCATGCCCAGAGCAGCTCTCTGCTCTTGTGCTGAGGATACTGATTGTACCCTCACTTCATCTCTGGTTTCACTAAACATCTAGAAGCACTTTGTTAGCTGCTGTTTAAGGATGCAACTAAATATAGATCTAGCCTCTCATCTTCATGCAGTGTCCCTTAAAGTGCAAAAAGTCCTCAGTGCAAAAGCTCCTTTCCTTTGTGCTCTGTACCAGCTCAGAGCATCATTTGGGGTCCCTTCTATTATGGTTATGAACGCCATTTCAGCTGCCTTCATCACATTATTTACAACATCCACTGAGTGCTCTGTTCAGTCTTGGGAGAAAAAAAGTCATCTCTTCTCCTCATAACATAATCTTTACTCCATTTTATCTTTTAAAAATTTACCTGACCAGCTGGGATCAAGGCTAGAATATGTCTAACATCTCTCTCTCCTATCAAGCAAAATCAAAGCTGCTGAACTCTGCGGGGCTGGCTGCTGATTGAAGTGCAATCATTCCTAATCATTGCAGCCTGTGGGCAATTGACTTCTGGCGCTTCTGGAAGCCAGTGGCCAAAGCTGACCACGGGGCAGGCTGGAAGTGCCTGCTGGAGATGAGCACCAGGTGGCTTTGGCCCTCCGGCTCAGAAAGACTAGTGGGAAAATGTAAGCAGCAGCTAATGGACTAAGGGAAGAGCTGCAAGGAACCAATTAATGTGAGCCTGTGGCACAGAGAGAAATTGGTGGTTGATGCTGGTGGGTTGGAGCAAGTAGGAGGAGACAGGGGTGGAAAGGTAAGTGAGAAACAAGGGTGAAAAGAGAGGGGTGCAACAGGAGCTCCTTTCCTGGGGAGGCAAAGGGACCCAGCTCCTTCTGAGGTTATTTGTTGTCTGCGAGTCAGCAGCTGCCTGCCGTGCTGCTAGGTTTGCTCCATACCTTTAGTTTCAGGGTGACCTTGAAGCACCCTTGTTTTAGGGAGGAAGACAATTCCTTGAGGCAGTAGTTGAAGTGAAACTCCCCAGCTACAAAAGCACGGCCTTTCCCTTTGCTGCCTTCTGGCCCTAACTTGGGGGAGTAGGTGGCAAATCTCTGCTTCTGGCCCCCGTTTCTCCAGCTCTATGCCATGCTGGGGCTCGCTGTGCTTGAGCCCCAGAGCCCTGCGATTTCAGAGGTGATCAGGGACCTGAAGCCCCTTCTGGAAAGAGGCGTCCTGTGTGGTGGCAGTGAAGACCCTGTGTGGTGAAACGGGTGGATTTGGTGCTGCGGTGGGGGCTGGCACTGTGTGAGAGGGACGCTGCCCAGCTGGTGCTGGAGGGCAGCCTCCTCCGGAGGAGAATTAGTTCCTATTAAAACTAAGCTTCAACTTAATTATTTTAGCTATGCTGGGATAATTTCAATTAGCTCTTCACATCTGATGCTATCTCTCCTGTTTTGCTTAGGCAGCGTTTGCCCTGAATTTTTTGCTCTTGTACTAGAGTTTGCCATGATTAAAAGTGTTGCCTGTTTTCTATATGCTTTGTATTTATGCTCTGCATCTCATTATTTATCAGATTTTTCAGGATACTGAAACGGCTTGTTGGAAACAGTTTCTTTTTGATTAAACTTCATCGGTGATGTGGAGGTTGGGCTCATTTCTCTGTCTCTCTTATCATGCCAGAATCAACTCTCAGCCATGCGCATCCTCTCAGATGATTACAAACATTCTTTGGAAGTCCTGTCCCCCCTCCATGGTAGTCGCTTAGCAACTGCATCCTTATGCCACATGTGTGACAGAGCTAATGTGCAGGCAATACCTCTTAATTTGGGGGTAAAAGCATGCTTTGAAAAGGAAGAAGGTTAAATAGAGAAAATACACTCTGTGAGCCTTGGTGGAAGTATCTTGTTCTCACAGGGTAAGGCATTTAAAAACTTCACCCGAAAATCCTTGCTGGGGCTTAGGTTGTCTTGTGCAGGTGATGGGGGAGTGGCCTCCTCTTGGCTGGGTCATGGTCCCAGAAGGGCCTCGTGGATCTGTTCTGTGTTCAGGGACAGGGCTGCTGACTACTCATCCTCTGGTTTGTCCTGGGGAGCATCCTCTTATAGGTACTAAGACTAGAAGAAAAAAAATTTTGTATTTTGTTTCCCTTCCCACACCATCTGCAACTTTGGGATGGCTGTACCTCCTCTCTTTTATGTTCCTTCCCCTCACTTTTTAATTTATTTCAGTTTCTAGGATGGTGTGTGATGGCTTCGTTTTTCTTTTCTTTTCTTTTTTAAATATGCATTGCCTGTATAATTACATGATTTAAGTTACTGTGCCATCCCTGTCCTACTTTGAGGGGCCAGTTATACAGAATCACAGGGTTGGCAGGGCGCAGGGCCCTCTGGAGA
>VXBO01007050.1:305905-321797 GCA_013400135.1 Rhinoptilus africanus
GGCACAGCCTTCTGGGGTGTCAGCCACCCCCCCCAGCTTTGTGTCATCAGCAAACGTGCTGAGGGTGCGCTCTGTCCCCTCATCCAGGGCGCTGAATATATTGAAGAGCACTGGGCCCAGTACTGACCCCTGGGGAACACCGCTCATCACTGACCCTCAACTAGACTCCGCACCCCTAACGACCCTCTGAGCTCTATCTTTCAACCAGTTTTCTATCCACCCCACTGTCCATTCATCCAGCCCACTCTTCCTAAGCTTCCCTAGGAGGATGCTGTGGGAGACCGTGTCAAACGCCCTGCTGAAGGCATACACAGATGGCTATGGCTTCTTTACCCCACAGAAGTAAAGGATGTGCTTTGACCTTTCACCAAGGACAGGAGCTCTGCCTGCATCGGGCTGGAAACCTCTGCTCACTTGTAAGCGTTCGCTGTTGGTTTTAGCCTAACGAGTCTCCCCAGTGATTGGAAATGTCAGAGAGGTGTGACAGTGTGATCTGAAGGATTGCCTCTGTTCAATATCAAAGTAAACTTGTGGTTGACTTGTAATAATTAAAACCAGCTCAGCTAATCGATATGTCTCAGTTTAGGTAACTCTTGCTCAAGTTCAGACTTTCTCTTTAATTAAACTTACTTCAGTGACCTTTTATTCTTTTGCTTGCATCAATAATGCCGTCCGTTTGCATATATTAATGCAATAGGGAGGATGCACTCAAGCCAGCTGCATGGGAAATCTTGATTAAACAATTTTATGAGGAAAAGGCTGATTTGCCAGGAAGGATCTCTTTTTTTCAACAGAAAGACAGACTCAGCTAGGAGAAACTAGTTCAAGTCCTTCACAGGATCTGGAAGTGTGTTGGCGGTGAGTGTCCTCGTACTGTGGAATACTGTATGTTTCCAAAGGGTCCTGCTTTGTTTGCTCCACAATGGATGGTCATTTGTTATGGAGTAGGCAGGGATCCCCATTTATTATAAAACTTCTTCTAGCTGTGCAGACTCTAAGATCCCATATGGTTAAAGCTTATCAGGTCCATATTGAAAACCACAAAATAGCTTTAAAACCACGTGGAAGGTGATCTACAGGTTCACCAGTCTGCTCTGACGTGTCCCTTCTCTTCTGCTGCTTCTGGGAACGGCCCAGATTTGCAGGCTGTGAATTTACCATTTCTTAATTCTTTGCCCTGTTTAAAACTGGACCAATCGGAAACCCCTTTGCTGTCACCGTAGTAAATGTACATGTTAAATGCTTCCATGGTAAGGAGCTGAGTAATACAGATGACACTTCATCTGGGTCTGGATTTGCAGCCTCTGTTGGTCCATGCCATCCTGAAATCTCTTGGCATTACATAGACATCCATTTGGCAGTTTGATTTCCTCCCCCCAGTAATCACAGGCTAATCTTTCTTGAATGCACAGCTGGAGAATTCCTAATAGAAATGTCTGCTTCATGTGAGCCAGCACAAAAATCCCAGTCCTACCTCGTAACCCACTAATGTGGATATGAGAGTACAGAGGGTCCTAAGAAAGCCAGCGGGGTTTTGGGCAGGGCTTAGCGCCAGCCAGCCCAGTGCTAGACGGTGTTCTTAGCTGGTAGGCAAGTTCATCACACTGTGATACACCCTGAAATGGGGAAAAGAGCTGAACTTTTAAATGACAAGAGGGTGGACAGCTTCAGATTGTTTAAAATCACTGTCACATAGACAGTGCGTGAAGCCAAACTAATGTGCTCACTTTATCCATCCCCTGCCAATCTGCTCCCTGGCCCTTTGGCACTAAAGGTCACTGGGTATTCTGCAAAACTTATCAAAATCTTACCACATGATGTCTGTCATCCAATCTGCTCCTCTGTCATCACAAAGCCCAGTGGAGGGAGGCTGCCTTGGAGCTGCTTATCGTCTCTCTGCCCCATCAGAGAGCGATAGCAGGAGCAGAGCCGTGCACGAGGCTCTGGGCTGGTGGGCAGCAAGGCTCTCCTCTGGGGGCACTGGGGTTTCAAAAGCCGCTTCTGTCCCATGTTGGGACAAAATGAGAAATACACTGACATTTCTGAGAGAGGCTCCAGAATGGCCAAATGGCTGGTGAGTGGTATTTGCACCCAAAATGAGCTTCGTCTGTCAGCTCCTCTGAGCAGGATGCTTCTGCTTGGGGTGAAGTGGGATGTGGTGCTTCTCTCTTCCTGCCTTTCCTCTGCTCCTGCCCATCCTGCGGTACAACAACCACCCAAGGTCGATTGAAAAGAGCCTATTCTAGAGGCTTAATGGCAAAGATGATGATTTTAATGCATTTTTTGATGAGGTGGGGGTGGGACATAAGACATCTTGTCTGCTGAAGGCTGTCTTGTTCTGCCTGCCCCTGACCTGCTGTCCAAGATCTCCCAGTCCTATTTTTAGATGCTCTTCCATGCTCCATTATGTGATTTCCTTACTGACTGTCAGAACCGAAGTGGCTGCAGGTACTGACTGTCAGGAGCCTGACTTCATGCTGTGTCACGAAATGACTGCCTTTACACCTACAGAGTCATAAGAACTGTTTAGGAGCTTGCTGGTATGGGATGGTTTATTTTGTATTTTTCCTGAGTGTGCTTGCCATGCTTAGCTCAATGTTGAGGTCAGAAGGAAGGGTCTGCGCTGCCTGGCTCTTCCCCGGCTGCAGCCAGAGACGTGCTGAGATGGGAACGTGGATGAAAGCCCCCATCCCCTCATGTCAGCAGCTTGCAGGTCTCTCCTGATGCTGCCCATACACCTTTCTAAGCCTCCCTAACGCACTTTCTGACATTATCACTCCCTCTTCAATGGGACCCAGCCAGACCACGCGTCTTCCCCAAGCAAGGGCAGCATGGTCGTGTTAGGTCTGTTTTCACAAAGCACTCAGTCTGTCCCTCTATGATTTTTTTTGTTTTTATTGCCTGTCAGGGCTTTCTTCTACTTTCTTCCTCATTTTCTTAGTTCTTGAAAGCTTCAGTTCTGGTTTCTCTCTCTCTTGCCCCCCCCGCCCCATTTTTTTTTTTTAACTGGATATTTCCCCTGTTCTCAGGGCTTGGCCTTAGGTTTTAAGGCCTCAGCCAAAGTGAGGCTACACAGTGCT
The DNA here is from genome assembly GCA_013400135.1 of Rhinoptilus africanus. Lineage (NCBI taxonomy): Eukaryota > Metazoa > Chordata > Aves > Charadriiformes > Glareolidae > Rhinoptilus > Rhinoptilus africanus. The sequence goes on from VXBO01007050.1 coordinate 308,986, forward strand.
ACGAAGAACTAAGTGATGGGTTTGGCAGGGGCAGGGGGAGAAAGGAAAAAGAAAGTATCAAACCATGTAAACTCCGTAGTCCAGATGCATCTACCTGATCCTCTGAATTCTGCTGTAAAATATGTGCATTGTGTTGTGTTATTTTGGCCACTTGGTTTTAAGGTCCTCAGACACCAAGACCATTTAGAAAACCCAAGCAGTATTCAAGAACCAGTACGCTGATGCTTATAACACTCACCGTCTCCATCTGAAGGCGCAGCCACACGGGTGCTGTATTCCCCTTTATGGAGGCTCTTGCTATGAGATACGCTAAAGATTTTCAGAAAAACTCAAGCTTCCAGGGAATGTTCTGAAGAGATTATTTGTTTATTTACTATTAAAAGTCCATAAGGCATTTAGTTAATTAGGAATCAATTGGTTAATTGTCCCTTATAAGCAGCAGGGCTTCCAGTATCAAGCGGTGACCCGTTGGCAGTCCTGTCTTGCCCAGAAAGCACCCCCACCTCCCAAAAAGCAACAGCATTTTCCTTTTTGTAGCGTGTGGCTAACTGCTTGTCTGCAGGAGTTTAGGGATGTTGCTGGTGTGTTTGCCTGAAGGTGAAAACTCGGTGCTCCCACCTGTAGAAAACCTTTTCTGGGCAGCGCTGGCTGTGAGCAGGGTGCGGCTGGGGCAGAGCTCCCAGGGGAACCGGCAGAGTCCTCTGGGTTGGAAGGGACCGACCAGGTTCATGGCCCAACCATCAACCTCGCACCACCTCATGCTGCAGCTAAAAGCTTTTGAGCCCCAAGAGCATCTGCAATCAGCTACAAAGAGCTCAGTGGAGATGAAAACCAAGGAGAGATGAGTATAGCTGCTCTGAAAGCAAAAAGGAGGGTCGCTTTTGTGGCGGTCTGGGCCGAGCTCCCCGCTGCTGTTGTGTTTCCCTCATAAATATCAGCACAGAGAAGCTGGTGTTTTGAGGAAAAGCTGTGAGCCTTTTCTTCAGACCCGTCTGTGATGACAGCAGGGTAGGCAAAAACTTAATCTGTTAGAGCGATTCTGCTTGATCTCCTGTGTCTCCCGAATTTGTGTTTATTTCAGTCTGTGACTGTAGAGCGGGCACACAAAGGAGGCCCGCACAGCGCGGGGCACTGCCCTTCCCCGGCCGGAGGCAGCCGCCAGGGCTGGGAGGAGACGGAGGGCAGCGTTTGCTCAGTGGCCTGTGGAGAAGCCCCATGGAAGGGACTGGGCATTGGCCCTCAAAAGGAAATATTTACTGGGCTCCCCTTTGCATGAAATACCCTCTTCTCTTTGTGTGCTAGTCGGGGGTTGGTAAAGCCATCGATTATATTTAGCAAAGTTGTACATTTCTTACCTGGTTCTCTTATCATTCTCTACCACCCCTTTTTGACACTGAAATTAAAGCAGAGTAGGATGATCTTTGTTACTGAATAGGGAAGCTGTAATTAACTAGTCCATCATGACTGCTTTTTATATCTGAGATCATTATAGGTAAGGCAGTCACATCTGTTCCTATGATATGCTGCCATGTTATTGAATGTATAGATACCTTTGGAACGTTTTCCTGTGAGCATGCTAATTTAATGGAAAGTTCCTGCAGCCTTTTGCTAAGCAGGGAGCTTTTTCGTATGCATATATTTATATATGTATAATGTATGTATGTATTACTGTAATTATGCAACTCTATGTCAGTAGTTTGGTACTTAATTATAGGGTTGCCATTTTTTTTGTTTTGTTTTGGGTCATGACCTCTCCTTTTTGCTCTGGATCACCACCAGTTTATTTGATACAATACCATTTTTCCTAATTAGTCTTAAAAATCTTCATTTGTGTTACTACAGAAGTAAATGCCCTCTGGTTAGAAAAGACAAGATATTCTTGGCATTTCTGTCCAGTAAATGCTGCTTGACTTGATCAAGCCATGCAAAACAAACAAACAATAAAAGATTAAATAGATTAAATTAAAAGATACAGTCTGAAAAGCCCCTCCACTCCCACAAGAAGTGGGAGGTATCATTGAGTTTGTGGTTAGTTTTAGATAACTGCAGTTTTTAATCTTTATTATAAACGCTGGAGCTCTTGTGTATGTGTCCTACAGCTGGTCCCTTAAAAATAACTAAAAAAAGCACTAAAAAGCCCCCACCTCCCCAGAGCAGCAGAGTTTCTCCCTGGCTCAGGGCTGTGCTTCAGCAGGCTGCGGTGCAGCCAGGCTCCCTACCCCGCGTCTAATCCACCCCACTCCCCTCCTGCCCTGTAAGGGTCAGAGGAAAAAATTTAAAGAAATATCCATAGACAAATGAGAGCTGGACAGAAAATTTTCAGTAGAATTCTGTTAGAAAATGCCTGTTTGTCAAAACTTTTTTTTTTTTTCTTGGGAAATAGCCTGTTTTGTTGAACTAACTTTTGCAAAGGTTTCCTCCCACTAGTGCTGCAGGTCCTGGGGCACTGCGGGTGCGGTGCAGAGTGGGACAATCTCTGGATCCACAGGCTCTGCAGCAAGGAGACCCCAAAGCCTGTGAGTCACAGGAGGGAGGGGGAAAATTGTGAGGCCCCACCTCGAGTGGTGTGTCCAGTTTTGGGCCTCTTGCTACAAGAAAGACATTGAGGTGCTGGAGCGTGTCCAGAGGAGGGCAATGGAGCTGGTGAGGGGTCTGGAGGACAAGTTCTGGGAGAGCTGGGTTGTTCAGCCTGGAGGAAAGGAGGCTGAGGGGAGACTGCTTCTGTCCCGCTGCTGTGGGGAAGAGGATCCCAAAGGAGAAACATGAAGGGCTTTCTGCAGGGCAGGAGGAGAGGAGCCATTGCAGGTGAATGCCCTGGGTATTGGAGGAGCTTAAGGATGGAGCAGGCTGTGTGTCCACATAGAATCGGTGAGGTTGGAAGGGACCTTTAAGATCATCAAGTCCAACCACTAACCCCCCCTGACAAAAACCCCTTCTAAACCATGTCCCTCAGTACCACATCGACCCTTTTCTGAAACACCTCCAGGGANTGGCCTTCTCGGCCACCTGGGCACACTGCTGGCTCATATCCAGCCGGCTGGACACCAACACCCCCAGGTCCCTTTCTGCCACACGGGTCAGTAGGGACAGGACCGGCAGCTCCCTGCCTCCCAGGCTGCCACGCTCCCTGGCACGGGGGAGCCTGTGACGTTCCTGCTGTCTCCGCCGCTTCCACACCAGCGCTTCTTTGTGCGTTGGTGACCTGAGCTCAGAAGTGGCTGCAGACAAAGGATCCTGAGCTCTGGCACGGAGCACTCCGCGTGAGGCTGGGTTGGGACCCAGAGCTCCCAGACCCGATGTCCTGCGCTGCCAGGCTCGGCGGGGTAAGGACGTGCCCCATGCCCTGCTCCCACCCACACCTGGCGGCTTCCCCCTGCCGTGGTGCAGAGCAGGAGGCAGAAAGCACCCAGACACGTGCTGGCAGGGACTGCCGATGCTGGCTGACGCGGAGCCCTGGTGCCAGCAGCCGAGTGCACCGGCCGAGGGGCAGAGCTGGGCTGTGTGTCCGGGTGCTGCAGCCCTGGACCACCCCTTCAAAGGCCTTCTGGTACCATTAGCTTATGGAACGGGGAGTTTTCTGTTCTGGTGAATTGGGAGGTAGAAAGGAGCAAGTCCTTCCCTTGCCTTTCCTCCCGCCGCAGCCCCGGGGCTCCTGTCTGTGTTTTCAGACCAGCACCCAAACAGCCCGGTCGGGAGGCGAGAGCCCTGCTGACTCTCGGCAGAGCGCGAATGGGCATCGCTGCTGCTCTGGTGCGGCTGTGCTTGCTAATGTTGGCCATCAAATGTTAACTAGGTCATAAAAATGTCTGTGTATTGGCTATAATGAGTCTCCTAATGAGCTGCTATTTCCATCCCCTCTCCAGTGAGCATGCTTGTCAGAAGGATGGCTTCAGAAATGCTGCATTTATGAAAATGTTTTAGGGTTAGTAATCATTTTGTTCTGAGCATTGGCAATGGCTGTGAGCTGTGAAGTGGGTTGTGATTTTTTTTTTTTGGAGGGGGGGTGTTTTGGTCAAATATTTTCCTGTCATTTCTCACAAAGAGATGGCGTGCAGGATGGCGTACTTTACATGCAGGCAATTGCATTCCTCTTCTTTGAGCTAGGCAGCGGTAGGATAATAGCCAGGTATATTTTCACAGCTCTTTCTTACCCCCATCCCTCTGGATTTATAAATCATAGCATCTCCATTTGCAGTTTGAACTCAAAATTTTGTTTGAAATGAACTCAACAGTTTCCCTGTGCTGTGGAATGCTGTACTGAGGCTTAAAACTCTAAGCACACCAAAAAGAGCCAGTGAAAATGGTAGACGGTATTTCCTAGACATAAAGTGGTGTGGGCAAGTCTATGGGAGTCAAAGGCAAGGAGATCCTCATTTATGTGTTGTGCATAAACAAATGTTTGTTAAACTGGCCCTTCCCTTGGGATCGGGGAGTATTGGCTGGTGGTGGTGGAGGGGACCACGGGGAACATTGTGTGCCTGTCTGTGCTACTCACTGATTCACCCGAGCTCTCCCCGTGAAGCCGTTGCCCTGTAGCTGGTGTGAATGTGGGTTTTGCTGTAGCAGCGCAGAGCAAATGCCTGCAGCGCTGGCCCGTCTTTCCACTTCCACCCGAGCAAACAGATTTCATGGTGCCAGAAGGGAAGGAGAAGCCAGATGCACGTACACTGAAACCTCTCGTGAGCTTTGCTGGAGAGCTGACTGTCCCTAGACAGAGTGGCCGAACCCCAAAGCGGGGTAGTCTGAATTTGAGCACCTGAGCCCAACTCGGCAATTTGGGAAGGACCCCAGGAGGTGGAATTGAAACTCCCAAATTACCTGTTACGAAAGGAGCTGTGCAGCTTTCATAAAGGCCAACTGGGGACAAACGTGTTTTCCTGTTGTAGGTCACTATTTTGCAAAGTATTTTGTTGGTGGCTTTTTTTTTCACAAACATTTGCATGTAGATCAAGTTTGTTTCCATATCAAGGTCCAGAGGTGAGGCAGGATTTGACAGTGCATCCCTCCACTGCTCCCTGGCTTCAGGCAGCAGTGCTCTTGAGCAATGTGAGCCATTGCCCCAGCACAGCCTTCTGCAGACACTGTGCTCCTGGGGTCCTGTGCGCAGCTGGGCCACATTGCTCTCCTTGTGGGAATTGTGTGGAATGTGGTGCAGAAAGCAAGGCCTCCTCCTTCCCTCCCTTCCACCGTGTCCCACAGAGGGAGCCTCCTGCTAACCACAATAATTGAAGCCATAATTCAGTCCCGGTGAAAGCAGTGGGGGTCTTTTTGCTGACTGCCTGACATCTGCCTGCTTTGGGCTGCTCTGGGTGCTCCAGGGAACTCTTGTTTTCTACCTTCATTGCACCTTTCCTGTCCTTGGGCAATGCCTTGCTGTGCAGGGCTGCTATAACTAGACCTTAATGAAGCATGAGCTTGATTGAGGCAAGGACTGTGTCCCTTTGCAGCGGGGCAAGGAGGAGGAAGCCTTGCTGTGATGGCCTATGTAGGCTAGCTGAAATGAGCTCCAGGTGGAGCATCAAGTACCACCTATCCTGCAGGGCAGGCAGAATGAAAAAAAATAAAATCTTTGGCTCATTGAATTCTGTAGCTTTTGTTCTCCTGATTGTCCAAATTTGGAGTGTGTGTAGATTCCTGAGAGATGGTAAGTTAAACTCTGAAAAGATCTGTTCTTCAGAACAGCTCAAAAAAATATCTTTTGACAGGAGTGCAATTTCTGCCATTATTTAATTCTGCCTTTCCATCCTTTGGAGCTAAATGATCAGCCAGACTATGTGCTGTGCTTCGTTACTTGAGAACATTGCAGCAACAAGCTGGAATAATGAGTGCAAAGCTTCATTCAGATGGTAGCTGCAATTCTCAGACCTTCAAAAGATCAGATTTATCAATGAGAAATACTGAAACATCCTTATTTAAGAAGTATATATTTTCTAGGATGGTTCTGAAAATTACAGCAAAATCAGCTGAGATGATGGGCGTAAAAAGCGGTACAAAGCCTGAAGACGGACTGTGTGATTCCCACTAATACGATCTGAACCGTGTCTGTCTTGGCTGCCCTTTCTGGCAGTCAGCATTAGCAGCTCTCATTTCCAGCTCTTTAAATGTACAGCTGGATTTGGCTGTATGTGTGGGAGAAGGCTCTCTCCGCTACCAGCAGAAACAGAAATAACTGACATACTAGGAGCAAAATGTAAAGAATGTAATCAACTTTGCAAGCTTTAAAATCCTTTCTGGAGGGAAGAAGCAGTAGTACCCATCAAACTGTTCTCAACTCTCTTAGCTTCTTAACATGAGGTTTCAAGCACCGTGTAATCCCCAAGAATAAGAAAAATATCCATTTCAAATGCACAAGGCTGCCAGGCTGCTTTTGTTCGCGTGAGCTATTGTGTAAGGAAAGATTGTTTGCCCTTATCTCCTGCATCTTCTCTGAGCTAAAATACTGGCATCACTTTTCCAAAACCACACTTTATCTGTGCAGAAATGAACTCAAATGTGTCTATAAGTTAATTTTTGTCAGTTGCCTTTCATGATAGACATTGAAGAGTATCATGAGCTAACTGACTTTGTTTCCCTTCTTCAGACAAAGTGACACTAAGAAACTTCAGGCTTCATCCTGAGATATCTTGTGACATTTGTGGGCACTTTGGACATAATTTTGTCCCCTCCTGGATTAGTTCTACTTCATCAAATCTCTCAAAGATTGTACCTTGTCTCCGGTATGACTCCTAATTCTCTGGTCTATAATTCCCACAAAGTACTTGATTAACTTCTGAGGTGTTCTGGATAACATTGTCCTAAGCCTAGCTAAGGATCCTCAAAGCAATTTAGCAAGCCTTGCTGCCTTCACAGTATCAATGTTCTCTTAATGTTGCATTCTGATGATAAACCTTATTTTATATAAATAAACTCTCAACACTGAGCATGCATTTTGATCAGGCTAACACTGATCTCTCATGCATTAATATGAATGAGCAGGATTATCATAGGAGAATTTGCAATTTCTGTAAGTGCCGGAAGTCTGAGACAGACTAACAGTGTTAACGTTCTGCCTTGGCTTGTTCATCCTTAAAGTTTTGAGGGTTTTTTTCCAAGTTATAACCAAGCATATAAACTCAGCCAAAGGCTGAAAATATGGAATAAATTTAAGAAGGTGAAACTTTAATGATATAAGTTGGAGATGTGATAATTAGCAGGCATTTTTATTCTGAATTTTCTACGTGATTGGTTTGTGGGTTCTGGCTGGGTTTTGGGTTTTTTGTTTGTTTGTTTTTATTGAAACACATATCCTGAGCTGGCTGGGGCTGGAGTGTGGGGTGTGTGGGGAGGGTTGAGGGAACTGTTCAGCCTGGAGATGAGGAGGTAAAGCAGGAACTAATTGCCATCTTTACTCAAAGTGGAGGCCGTAAGGGTAGAGGAGCCAGGCTCATCTGGAGGGTACGCAGTGAAGGGCCATGAGGCACCTTCCCACCCAGTTTATTCAGTGGCTAAATGAATTCAGCAGATATTTGCATGCAGAGCAGTGCCTCCAGATGTGGTTTTAACATGGGTTACGAAACCTCAGGACTGGCAATCAGTCCCTGTCCCAAAAGGCCGCAGGCAGGAGGATGCTGTGCCGAACAGTGATGGGGCTCTTGTGCTCCATGAGCCTGTCCACCCCCACCTGCAGAGGGGCTCTCACAAAGGTGTGGGCTTTCATGGCCTGTGCATTCACTTGGACTTAAAACACCCTTCCCAAATGGAGACATCAGGCAAGCTTCTGGAAACTGCAGTGACAAATGGAATTTTTTACTTCTCCTCTTTGAGACATTGTCCTCTAAAAGTCCGAGCAGCTGCAGTCTCCTTGCCCAAGCAACTTAATTGTAAACTCTCTGGTGAGCCAAGCTCTCCTCTTTAGGCCATGACAATGAGGAAGCAGCTTTGTCAGGGCATCATCCATCAAGGATGAACGCAGTGCTGGTGACAGCTTGGAAATGGAACAGGCTTCACTAGTGCAGCTGTATGAGTATGGCTGCACTTCCCCCCGCCCTGACACTGATTTATCAGGGATTGCTCTGGCACTTGGGCTGTAACACATGGGGAGCTGGAAATTGGAGGACAACATCATGGATCACACTTGCTACTCAGAACTCTCCTTCCTCCGATTACTGCCTTCTGCTTCTGAGCATAGGTTAACTTTTGTTATCAAATATACATCAAAGCATTGTATGTTGTTACCGCCCACAAATATTCCCTATCATTATTAAACAAATGAGATGCAGCTGCCAGATGAAGTTAGTGAGAGTGCCTAGCTGGAGAGAAGGGGAGAAAAAAACCAGTAGAAATATCTCCTTTTTTTGGGTCTTGTTTACTGTGCTAAGGACACTGGATAATTAGGGCATGCATTTTCTTGACATATCATCTTGGACTGCACTGTCAGAAAGCGCTCGTCTCCCTCAGGATCTGGAGCAGGAGTGGAAATACAGAGCCAGAGGCCAGGTCTGCCAGGAGGAGGGCTGGCTCTGCAGCTCCCTGCCCAGGTGAATTCGACCTTTTATTTGTTCTTCTTAAGTTGTGATACTTCTTGTCTGCAGGGTGGAGGCTGATCTCAGAGCTGAGGATGTGCTGGGGAGCAGGACTGTGACACCTTTCCTATGAGGGATCAGAGTGCAGGGGATTTAAAATCACTTCCAGGGGTACTGAATATGCAATATTCTCCTATGGAATATCCTCCTATGGAAACCAGCCTCAGATAGGTGCTGCAGTTGCCTTAAACCAGTATGTTATGATTTCACCATGACTCTGTCATTTTGACTTTCCACAGGTTTCCGCAGAACCTTTCATATACATATACATTATATATATACACACACACACATACATGAATAGATTCAACTCCCTAGGCTGTTGCTGGGAGCTTAAATCACTAGAAAATCCAATTTTCAGACAGAAACAACATGAGAACAAGAATATTCAGACACTGTGGGATCTGTTTCAACGTTCCTGAGGACTGGGCATGCTGTTTCCCCCAGAAACAGTCTCAACTCTGTTTTGGGAGGCTCCATGGTGGCCCTGCTTGTGCAGAGCCAGCAAAAAAAGTATCTGATTTTCTCCAGTGCAGAAGGTGCTGCAGACTTGCTTTCCTGCTCTTTCCCCTGCTAGCTGCTGGGGATGGCTGCTATCTCCAAAACCTGTTGCTGGCTCAGACAGGAGAAGGCTAAAAGGGAAGGAGGAGGAGGAGGGTGCACATGGGATAGCTTGGCTCTTTCTTCCCTTCTGCAGGTCTGTGTTGGTGGATTTGGGTTTGCAGCAGCTCTCGTGGGTTCCAGGACTGCAGGGGACTGGAGAAATGCTGCAATCTCTCAGCAAAGCCACTCCGAATGCTGTGTAACTCTCTCCAGAGAGATATGAAATACTTATGGGCGCCATTAAAGCGCTGGAGGTATTTGTGTTGCTGACCTCCCCTGAATTTTTTTATTGTAGGATATTGCAGCATGCGGTGAAATGCCAGGCTCGCACAGCACAGCAGCCCTGCACCCGGGGCCGCAGCCAGGCTGCTGCCTGTGGAAACCAGCCTTTGTGTTTGAAGGGTCCCTGCCAACCAAGATGACGTATCTGGTCCCCTTTTCTTTTAAATGTTAGTATGGTTTTGTAATTAAAGGGAAAATGCTGGGAAGCACAAAATGAGAGGCATTAATGGGTTGTTTTGCAGGATTTATTTACTTGCTAGAGTGCTGGGTGCTCAGTCTGGAGGCACAGTGAGGTTTTTCCAATCACTTTCATGTTCGGTCAGTGTTAAGTCCTGGGTTTCTCTGGCATTTGGGGGCTGGAATCCTCCAGTGCTAGGTGAGTTAGCAGGTGGCTTTGTGCTAACACCCCTGGTGATGAGAAGTCAGATGCTGTAAAGACCTAGTGGGATTGAAGAGACAGAGGTACAGCAAAGATCCCGCATTGCCTCTGTGCTGAACTTTGCAAACCGGTGACTTTGGCAGAAATCTTGTGGGATAAATTTTCCACCTTTTTGGTGGAGAATGGCTCCGCTGCAGAAGAGGTAATGCAAACCCTGTGCCTTCATCCATCATTCGCTTTCTGCAGACTCAGTCACGCCAGGGCTGTCCCCAAGTTTCCAGGTAAAGGGTAGGAAAGGCAAATTTGCAGCTGCTGTGGGGATGAGCCAAGCCTGCAGTGATGCGGGTTTAATTGGAAGAGCAGTTCCCAGCCCCTTGGGCTTGTTACAAGAGCCTCTCCCCATCCTCAGCAGGATCCAAAATCATGTGCAAAACTTTGCTGGCAGATGCCCAGTTTTGCAATGGACTGACTCTTCTGTGCATCTTGTTCCCCCCCTCCCCTTGCCAGGACAGCCATAATCTCGCTGGCGTGTTATGAGGAGCATGTCTTTGTGTACATACGCAGACGGAAAAAAAGCAATTTGGGACACTTATTCAGACAGCACAGTGTGAATTCAGGAAATTGGACCATGGGGTGAGAAAGCAAAGCCCTTGCTGGGTGTGAAGCAATGGGGAATACAGCCCAAGGAGAGAGTGGAAGCGAGTAATGAGTCTCCTCCTGGTTATCTCCTGGTGCTGAATTACTGCTGAAGAAGCAGAGCTGAGAGCATGCGAAACGAGCATAACCAGATGGAAACACCCTCTGGTTCTTCTTGGGTTTTCTGGAAACTGCTTCATTCACTGATGACACAAGGACGGAGAAAGCACGCTGCCCTTCCCAAAGCTGAGATGGGTCAAGAGGGACTTGACTGTAATTTTCAATTGCTCTAAATATTAGTAATATTTGGAGGTAAGATGCCACAATTTTTAAACACAGGTCCTGTAGACAGTGAACTACAACAAATAACAAATGATAAATATGTGACTAATATGAATTGACTGACCAGCAACTGTGCTAAAACTTGCTGAACTCTGAAATCTGTGAGCTCTTCTAAAAGATCTGCAAGACAGAAGCACCCCTGGGGAGAACTGGTTGTGCTGCCATCCTCCTCTCTTTGGAAGAGCAATGGAGCAAGGCAAAGAGCTCCAAGAGCCTGGGTATATAAACCTGCTTGGCTGAGGCAGAAATTTCCATTTTGAAGGTGCATTGACATTCGAGGAAGCAGCGAAATGGAGGGCGCGCAGGGCAGGCAGAGCAGGATGTGTGCTGGGTGACCTGCTCTGGTGCCCGAACGTGTTTTGCTGTGCTCCCTGGGCAGGGCTGCTGCTGGTTTGCTTCAAGATTGAGGGGGTTTCTTGCATTAAGAGGGGGGGAAATTCCCCTGGATTATATCATATAACATGAGTGGAGTCTGGTCAAGGTCACACAGAGCTATTGTGACAGAAGGGGAATAAAACTGAGATATCATAGACTGTGTTGGGTTGGAGGGACCTTTAAAGGCCACCCAGTCCAACGCCCTGCAGGGAGCAGGGACATCTCCAACTAGAGCAGGTTGCTCAGAGCCTCATCCAGCCTGGCCTTGGATGTCTCCAGGGATGGGGCCTCCACCCCCTCTCTGGGCAACCTGGGCCAGGGGCTCACCCCCCTCAGGGGAAAGAACTTCTTCCTCATGTCCCATCTAACCCTGCCCTGCTCTAGTTTAAACCATCGCCCCTCCTCCTGTGGCTCCATGCCCTTGCCAACAGCCCCTCCCCAGCTTTCCTGCAGGCCCCCTTCAGGGACTGGAAGGCTGAATCCCACTGCAACAATGAACGTCATGGAATGTTGGGGGGGAAAGGGCATAGAGATTTTCAAATTGATTTAATGTGGGAATTATCCAGATGCTTATGCACAATGCTGCAAGGCATGAGGGGCTTGTACACGGGGGTGTAACCAGGGTGAAGCACAATGGCGCAGCAGCCTGGGCTGTTCCTGCTCCTGCTTTGCTCAAGCCGCAGGAAAAAACCTCACAGCAAGAAAGAGTTTTCATGATGTAACCTTAAACAGCTCCAGTCCTTCACCTAGGCCACACTGGGTTGTACTGGACTCTAAGTTAAAAAGTCCAATTTATACTTAGGTTTAATTCAAATTAAAACATGCTGTCTAGATTTTCACTGAGAATTTTCTGACACCTGATGTGCATTCTGTGATGATGAAAGATTGGAAAGGGACCTCATTTTGAGCATTTTTATATTTGTCAGTCACGCTGGCAAATTCTCCCAAGTTTTTGATGAATGGGCTCATAAAAGTAGCTACCTACGCAAATGTGGGATCTAAATCTCATTTGCTGGTGGAGAGGCTGGCAAAAATATTAACAATGGGAAGGGGAGCAGCATGGGGCAGGGAGCTGGACCAGGCTGCTCAGTGCCTGTGATCTAGAACTTGCGTGCAACCATTTTCCTGCCAGCACTTTGTGGATTAGGTGTATGAAACCAATCAATTTATGTGACATTGGTGAGAATTCTAGTGTAAATTTGGGCACCCAAAAGTGATTTTGCTATTAAGTTGCTTGTTTCATGATGGAGGTTTTTAGAGGTGCACTTTAGAGGTAAGAATTTATGGGTTGTTGTCTGTACAAGCCTCATCTCTGTTGGGAGGGTTTGCAGGTAAAGCAATACCAGAAAACTGCCTCTGATAGCGGCAGGTCAAGGTGGTAAGTGGATGAGGTAAAGCACAGGAAGCAGTAAAGACATACTCATTTTCCTCCACCACTAATAAATTAATACAGCTGGTGTCCTGTGAGCACTTTACATGATTCCAGGGCATGAGCTCACACAGCATTAATCACGGAGCCTTTCTCTGTGTCCCTGACGTGTGATGCGGGAGGAATTACGGCACCGTTAATCAGCCATCATTCTGCAGGAACCCAGAGCCTGGCTAGGCAAGAGGGTGGATTTTTTTTTTTTTTT
>VXBO01007050.1:321825-405229 GCA_013400135.1 Rhinoptilus africanus
TTCTGTCTTCAAAACTGCAATTAAACTCTTGGAAGATCTGTAGGAGACAGTTCTCCTGCTGACGAGCTCTGAGAAGCTGCCTACAAATACTCTTTAAGTAACTAACAAAAAATAACCTACCTAGTTACTCATGACTGCATTTCGGGAGGATTTCAATAATCTGTCCTGACAGGCTCTAAACATAATATGATTATCAAGACGGGAGTAAGGTCCTATTTCAAATAATGTCCATTTCACTCCTGAATGTAAAAATCTAAAGCTGCTGAGAGATAAGGAACATGTGGTGATTATGGAGTGAATCGCTTTGCTACTGGAAAACTTTTCTTGTTAGGTTTGCAGCCGGGAAATGTTTGTTTTGCTCCTTTGATCTGCAGATGCCAGGTTGTCTTGGAGTGGGAATAGCCATTTCTAGTTGCTTTAGAATTTCAAAAGGTGTTTGATCCAGAAAGGTATTAGAGATAAATGCTCTGGGTTTCAAAGGGGATAGATAATACATCACACGCAGGAGGAGACACCACTGTTGTTCCCTGGAAGATTAGACAAGGCTATCGTAACATCGTCGGGGAATTCTAAAACAGGCATTGAAAAGTATTTGTTCTGTCACTTGTGAGGAATATTTGATGAAGCTTGTTTGATTCAATTGTTTCACTACTGTGTGAGCTCATTTATCTAGTTACAGTATTGACCACTGTCTTATTGTATTGAATTTTAATAGTCCCAAGATTAATTAGATGTGCATAAAGAGCAGCTGCAAGGGATGTGAACCTTTTGTTCTGGATCTTTTTTTGTACTGTTTTGAGAAGAAAGAGATGAGAGATAACTGAATGCAATCAGAATGCAGTCATGCTCTTGATTAACAACATAATTAGTTAAAATCTGAAAGATTTGCAGGGAATATCTGCACTTGATATATAGGGCTCTGAACTGACTAGAAAGAAAGACAATGTTTGGGGTTTGCTTTATTATTTATAAATATGACTGAACATTTGTTTTACTATCAAAACCTGACTTTTTTCAATAGTAAAATAACTAAATAATAAATAAACAGCCACACCAGGCAGGTGTGTTGGTTTCATTGCTGTTATGCTAACCCCAGAAGAGAAGGTTTGGGCCCCACCTGCAGCTATTTTGCAGTTAGCTTTGCTCTGGCTCTTCCAGCGTGCACCCAGTTAAATGTTTCATAGAGAAATGCGACAGCAAAAGGGCTTTTCTCCTGGGATCGGGACCTTCTCTTCAAATTGCCCTGCCTGGGTGGATGCTGGAAATGGCACAGATGGAGGAGGGCTGGTGCGGGCAGCAGAGGGACGACCGGGAGTGGCAGCAAGTGGGGATGCGCAGGAGGAGGGGAAGGAGGACATTATCTCTTTAGCTAAGGGCTAAAATACATACCCTGCCTTTTTTACAAAACAGTGGGTTTTTTCAGTCTTATTTAGCAGCTAGAATTAGGAAAAAAAAAATCTCCCAGACTCTAGCTAGTGGGGGAAAATCACAAGGCTTTTAATGAAGATTTTTTTCCAAAATATTCTCCTGCTTTAATGAAAACTTTATTGCCAATGAACATTTGAAAATACCTATTTTAACGCGGAGTAAAAATCATATCTAACTTTAAAAAAAATAAAAGCATTGCAATTGCTGTGAAATTTGTGAATACTCTATTTATTTTCCAAAGATAAGGCACAGGATAGAGAACTGCAAGTGGTATCTTACTTACATTCTATGTAATGATGTGCTTTTACTTTCAGCTTTAAACAGAATAAGCTTCCAAAAAATCCTTTGAAATTATGGGATGCCACAAACACGATGACAATGAATCTGTATGATCTCACCAAATAAAATGCATGTTCTTGCTGTTCTAGAGGCATATACTTCAGGATTTAAGTATCTCCACTCCAAAATTCCTCCTGTATAAACCCCTGAATTCTCTCGGTGTGTTTGCATGTTTGCAGTGTGTTCCTTATGAGCTTTTCACCTGTCGATTTTAACTTATCAAATTCCACTTAGTAGCACTGCTGAGAATCATAAAAAATGGTAGACTAGAAAGCCAGCAAATTTATTTTGTTCTGCAAGTGAAACAATGATTTCAAAGTCTGGAGGAAATCTGGCTCAGCTGTAATTATTTCCCCGAAAGTTTGGGTCTGATTTTTTTTAATGAAAAGTTGATTGATTTTTGTTCGATACATTTTCGGTGCCCATAAATCCCTATTGTATGTGAAGTATTACTTTGCAGAAGGAATTAATGGTATGGATTTCCTCCTTGCACCATTCTTATAGCTTATAAATATGCAAAAGTAAATTCCAGTAAGGGTATGATGATACTTTTATTAATAAATGTATTTTCTGAGAGTAATTTTGGGCAAAACATCATCTTCATTGGTTCCCCTTGTAGACTTGCAGAACAGAAAAGGAAGTATCACCAAACCTCACACAAGGGGGTTCCTCAGGGCAAGATCCACCCTTTCCCAGCAAGACGCTGGGGGGATCGGGAGCCAGGGTTTGGGCTCAGGGAAAGCCACGCTGGTTGGATTCTGTTCTGGTGTTGTCAATACTTTGGATCAAAGCGTTTTTTCATCCCTGTGTGCTGAAGCTCAGCACAGAGGGCTTGTCCTATTTATGCCGAATGCCTGATAGTTAGACATTAACTGTGCTTGCAGCTACTTCCTGGTGGGCTCATAAAAATTCCTTTTGACTCTGCACGGCCCTTCAGTATGCACCATCTGCTTGGGGCTTGTGGACGGCTGTAAGTTACCTCTCTGTGACAAGGGTATCCTAGCGCTGTGTGTCTTCAGCATCCCTAACTAGTTGAAACATTTCAAAGCCAACTACTGATGAGAATGCAAAAGGGATTCTAGCTCAAAATGGATGTGTGCTATGACATAAAATATAGGAACATACTTGCAACTGTTTACCTTCTGCTAAGCTTGTTGCGACTGAACTAATTCTGGAAACATGATCATTTCATTCTGCTGAAACTGTAATTCATGCATGGAATGTGGGTTTTTTTAGAAATTCAGATCATCTGAAAACACTTACTTTCTTAATTTGTCACCTGCTTTCAAAAAATCTTAATCTGTAATTTTTCTACTGTGCAATCAAAAAACCTATTACTGAAGAGCCTGTCACTCAAAATTTCTTCCTTCCCTTTTGTGATGTGCATATTGGAAAATGTCTTGTGGAATTCACTGGGGCCGGTTCTGTTCCAGACCCGATCCTGCTTTCACAGCTGTAAAGTATGAGAAACTCCACTGAATATTCACTGCAAATTACGTGCTCAGCTGCTATCCAGTATCCTGCTTGCAAAACCAAAACGTAACAACTGCTGGGTGGATTTACATGCTGCTAAATGGCCTCTTCTTTAAATCGTTGTGCTCCTAAAAAGGAGGGTCATGTAATGCAGGAGCAGAGATGAGATGAGGATGCTCTGGGTATGAGGCACTGAAAGCCACTGTTATACTTTCCTTTCATCAGGCAGAGAGAACAGATCATTTGAGTTCTGTAATCTGTTGCTGTTGATAGCTGACCTAATTTCTGGGTGCAGAAATGACTTAGTAGCAATCCCATCTCTTTGATAAAGGCAGTGAGTAGAAGTGGTGTGTTGTTGAAGAGCCTCTGCCAAGAAGGTCAGCAAGTTCTTAAGGGAAAATGTTTGATAGATGCTATTAAATGTACAAGGCTTCTGCCTATTGCTTATCGACGGATGCTAAAATGAAATGATTTTCTCTCAAGCTTGAAGGTCATTTCTGATACGTGTCTTGGCACTAAACTGGGGATCACTTCAAATTAAAAGCCAGGAGCAGAAATGAAAAATTAAAAATGTTCACATGCTGCAATTACAAAAAACAAACAAATCAATAAGGAAAGCACGTTTAATGAGACTCACAAATGTCAGAATGCAACTTCAGGACGCATCCCTACCCAGGGCTGAGTAAGACTTTACTATCAGCTGTGCATGCCCACGTTGCACAGCTGATACAGAAAATTGAACCTCACTGACACCCTTTGTCCATTTAAAATAATTGCTTCCAATACATTGCAGGGGAGAGCAAAGTGGATGTATAATTAGATGTCTCCCTTGGTGGAAAGTCAGTCTATGGCTTGGATGTCTTTTTATTTTTAACATCCCCAATGCCGTGTGGAGGTTACTGTGACCCCCAAAAGTAAGACTCCTCTTGGTGAGACAGCTCTAGAGGAGCTTCTGCAGGGCTGGGCCCTGAGGTTCAATTATCATGCCTGGTGTCATGTCATAACTCATTACTTTTCAGAAATATAAATTTATAATGTAATACAGCAGGCATAAATATTTTTTGGCATTTGGTGTGTGGGGAATTAGAACACAATCAGAACAGAGCTGTACTTGGAGTGGCCTTTTTGGAAACATCGATGGGATGCCTGCTCATTAAGGGAGCAGCCAACTGCCGGACGTGGTTGATTGCATTGCTTTGTGTCTCTGGGAGGTATTTTTCTCTGATTCTACAAGCTGTAAAAATAGCCCCTGTGAGTCTGGGTTCAGACTTCATGCCGCGTTTGCACATTCCATTAGCGGAACAGGAAATTCGATATAATAGTTTGGAAGGTAAAATAGGGTAGTGCTTTTTGCTTTAATATATTTGTATACATTTATGTAGCATACCCTGCAAAGCTGTAACTGGTTTCCTATCAGTGTGTGTACAACTCACCCCTAAACATCCAGCTATCCTGCTACCCATAACAAGAAAACTAGATAATATGCTAAATTTCATCTTATTGTTACCACGCTTGATTCAGGGAGTCCTAAGAGACCTTTGGAGATCCCTTGGATCTTGACTTTTTCCCTGGTACTCTCATGAGGATGTAGCCTCCATTTCCCCTGCTTTTGCAGCTCCTCGTAGATGCTCATTGCGTGCAGCAGTAATGGGTGTGGGATGGCCAGAGTCAGGCACAGCCCAGTGCAAGTCACCTGGCTCCAGAGTCTGCAGGGTCCCTGCACAGCCTTCCTGCCCCTTGCGCTCTTCCCATGGGTTTTTCTAGCAGGGAGCGTTTGGAGCTGCAGCGTGTGGTATTCATGGGTCAGCTCACCTTCCTTTCAAATGAGACTGGCGACTTGGAAAACCCTTATCAAGAGTGATAATGCATTCTGGAAGATGGATGGAGAAATTCTTGCTATGCATAATGCATGTTCCCCCCTGCCAAGGACGAAGCTGAAAGTAGTTCTTGTGGGATGCTAATGATGGAGATGAGATGGAAATTCCCACCTTGAATTCAGATCCACGGTGGCATTTAGCAGCTGGTATGCCCTGGAAGCTGGAAGACTGGAGGTTCCTGGTGGATGCTGTGCTGTGTGCTGCCAGCATGGGGTCTTGGGACAGGATGGCTCTAGCTGTGTGTCTAGCTTCACCCTCTCAGGACCTGGGACCTTCTCAGAGCTGCTGAAGCATTCTGATGGTGCTGTCAGCATCTGAGGCCAACTAGCACTTGTGCAAGGGAGAGATGGCAATGGGCTCCTGCACAAAACCCACTAAGTACATGGTCTGCAGGTCTTGGAGCCAGATCCCAGCTTCAGGTGACAGGGGTTGGCAGCTGGCCTGAGGGTATCACATTGGAAAAGGTGTAAATCAGTGCAGAAGCAAAGGAGATGGTGGGAAAGGGTCATTAAAAATTAATGAAGCAGTAAGACCTGTTTTCTTTGGTGGCACTGAGAGGACTGGTACGTACATGGTCTCACTTGTGAGGGTGTGCGTGGGGCTGGCACCAGCACCTGAGGCTTGCGACATCCCCCAGGGTCCATCATTTGAGACACTGCTTTCAAATGAACGCAGCTTTAAGTGCACTAAAAGTGCACAGGGAAGGAGCACTTATTCTGAGGCTTTTTGATAAATGTGCTCCTTCTGTTCAATGGCGCATCTCAGCAACCCACACTGGTGCTCAGCAGCTCCAAGTGGCTGCGTCTGAGCTCTTCTCTGATTTACCAAAACCTACTTGCCTCTTACAGGCAGAACTTGCAAAAGGGTCCCTTCAAGGATAGAATCTCAATATAAATGTTTATGTGCCCAAATACATTCAGGGCTACTTTCATCCATATTTACCAGATTTGAATCTGTCCCCAACATGTGATATACAGTGGTGCTTAAGGACATGGCTTAGTGGCAGACTTGGCAGTGTTTGTGGTTGGACTTGATGATCTCAAGGGTGTTTTGCCACCTAAAGCATTCTATGAGTCTGTACAGAAAACAAAGAACCTTATGTACATTTGCTTTCTCAGTAAAGGAATTGTCCAGCACAGCTCTCCACCATCCTGAAAACCCTAGGTTGTCTTCTTAATAACATTTAATGAGCTTCCACTAGAGATAGAATATATTTTTTGCTGTTAGGTGTACAATGTCTTTAATCTCTCCGTGCATATGGGTGTTTGAACTGGAACAGATATGTATATACTACTCAACTGCTGAAAAACCTTTGGCTGCGACACTAAAGTGTATGTGAGATTCGCACAGAACAGATGAACTGTGGGACCGTGTAACAGGTTAGCAGATGGCCAGCAGAGACTCTGGCTTTGTTCTGGGCTGGCAATCCTGCCTGGCATGGAAGCTCCTGTGGGTGATGAAATGGAGGAATGATGCACTACCATTTGACGGATGAGTGTGCAGCCACGGTATTGCATGGCTCCTGCCAGCAGTGCTGGTAAAACAGCATTTTTAGATTGTATTAGCATGAATGAGCTCATGAATAGACCTTCCTTGGGTCTGTATTAAATACATACAAAAGCACAAAGCAATCAGCAATTACCTCTTGGTTTCCATGTCCAGAGATCAGAAATAGCCCTGGTTGTGGCCCTTTGTGTGTCCTGTCCTTGGGCATTGCTCCTCCAGTGGCAGAGACCCTCATCTTCCTCCCCTGTCCCTGGCTGAGCTGCCACCTCCTGTGATGGCTTGGCAGGGGGGTGCTGGTGCCGTGGGCTCTGTTTTGTTCCCCAGGGTTATACAACCCCCCGGACTCCTCCCAGGATGACGGCACAGAGGGCTTTTGGTAGAAGCAGGGAAGGGAAGGCAAGAGCCTGCAGGTCAGCTGTGAAATGCTGGGTTTGCACTGCAGCGGGGAGGATCATCATCAGATATCTGTAAATAGTTCCTAGTGGGCACCTGAATAGTCTGAGGAGGTGGTTAAGAACAGATGAGACGTATCTCGCAGGTAGAGATTGTGCTGATCCTGCCTGAGGTGAGAAAATGTACGAGCTGGACCTCCGAGATGCCTTCCAGCCCTGTTTTCTGTGATTCTGCAAATCTGTCATTCAGGCTCACATGGCGCTGCCCAGTGTGCTCTGATGGCCCGATGGCTCTCAGCCCTCGTGGGTCCCTGCGCCATGCTCAACATTGGAGCACCCGAGAGCCGAGTGCTCCGCGGCATGCTCAGCCTGGGGGTTCTGCTGGGGTCGGAGATGCCGTGTAAGAGTAAATCCAGGAAGAATTTTCAATGCAGATAATGTGGCCGAGACTGAGCAACGTGGTGGCACCGTGTCCCTCAGCACAAGGGTAAATACCTGGCCTTGCAGTGCTTGTGCAGCGGTGCAAGGTGAGGGGATCATCACTGCACCGGGGCTGGCAGTCTCCAGCTCACTTGAGGTCACCAGGATGGACAACTCTACTCAGGAGCCAGCTTTTATCCTCAGAGCGGCTCGCCACCTTGTGAATAGAATAGCTGATTTACTCCCTCGTAAGTGTGTCGCTTCATATTCCACAAAGCATCAGTAAGCACTAATTAGCCCAGTTCAGTGGCTTTAGTCTGACTCGTCTCCTTTGTCCCTCAGGAGTCCTGTTCATGTTGCTGGGACTCCCGGTCACGGCCCTTGGTGTGCTGCAGCAGCCTCATCGAAACGGAGATTTACTCCAAACTCCGCTGCTGCTATCTGCAATATGGAGTTAGTAATTCTGCTTGTATCACCCCAGGTTAGAAATCCTTTCTGCTTGTCTTCATAACTTCTATTGCAATACAAATACGAATGTTCATTCTCCTCCCAATGCTGGAAAGAGAAGTCGTATTGGGTTATTGAGAAATGCTGCATAGGTGTTTGGGCTGTAATAAAAGAAAACTGCTCTTTCCAGGTTGTTTAGATCCAGGACTTTGATCCATCATTGTCATTCTGGAGAAGGGACTTGTGTGGAAACTGAAATCTGCCTCCAGCTGTTTCCCAGACAGTCAGATCTGTGGCTTGGGTCTGTGCTGAGTGCTGTTCAGGTCTCTGCTCTTTTTCTGGTATCTGTGTTCGTGGACTTTAAGGTGCAGATGTAATTTTTTTTTTTCTTGGTCTTTAACATTGGGAGAAGTAAAATAGCTTTTCATGAAATCGCTGATTTGAGGCAATCGTGCTAAGACTCATGATAGGCTGTTGCCTTGCCCCTAGGTTCAGTTTTACCTCCTATGAAATACAGATTTCATAAAATGCTTCATGACTTTTCTGAGCTTTTTCAGTTTTCTTAAATCAGTTTTGAAAAAACATTTTACCTTCTTCAGCCAGTCAATTTTCTTGACTTTTTGACCTTTAAATTCAATCTGTTGTATCCAAATTAGTTGGCACAGAACAAAAATACAATACTGGAAATATAGCTGCCTTACAGAAGCAATGGGCAAAATTCCGCAGTACAAATTTGGAGCAATTTTTTTTTTGTGGCTTTATGCCAAATCTGAACTGAAAGCAAAAGGAAGCTGTTTATTTTGATGCCAAATTATATATAAATGTTGTATAAATTGTGTCCTTGCAGAACATCACTTTTTCTACACAAAAAATATTTACATGACTATATAGCAGAGGTACTGCGGCACTAAACTTTCAGTCATAGTACAAATGACTATGTAGTATGCTGCTATTTAAAAGATGCTGCACTTGTAAGTCTTTGCATCTCATTGTTCTTGTATGGCAAATTTCCACGTTTTCTAGATAGTTATAAATGTGACAATAATGTATCTACAAGGCCACAGTAATTAAATATATAATTAATAAAGCATCATGCAATTTAAAGATGTGTTCAGACTGTAAGTGATGAGATATTACATTTCAATGCTACTCTCGTTAAAGAGATTATAAGGAAAAAATCAGGTATCTACCACTGAGAAGCCCTCGGCTACCTATTGAGAGACAGGGCGTGAATTTTGTTGTCCATCTAATTACTTGGCTGAAGATTCTGAGATTTAAAATCGCATTTCCCACACCAGTAGGTATGTTAGATATTGTTTCCTGGCCCAAATCCAAGCGGAAGAGTAAGTCCCTGCATACCAACGTGCCCCGGCTGCTGCAGCTGAATATATCTCTTGATGGTTTGCCCTGGAAATATAATATAGTATAGTTTTTGCTCTCTGCTCTCCGCAGGCAGGTGATGTGACAGAGTCACCTGAGTGACTTCAAAGCCTCCATCAGGGACCCCTGTTAGGCGCAGACCGGTGGCCTGGGGGTCTCCGAACTCCAGCAAGCCATTACCCCATTTTTATGTCCAGCGGGACCCAAAGTGAACCTGGCGTGTAAAGGTGGGATGCAGGTGGGGACTGGCTGTCAGCCTCCCTGTCGTCCTACGAAACATCAAGTTCCCTTGGAAGAACTCTGTAAGAACTGACGGATAACACACATCGCAGGGAAAGTGTGACTGAGAGAAAACATTTGTCCTATTTTAAATTACATTTATTAATTGTCTGTGCAATGTTGAGCTTGAAGACAGAATGTTAATGAGGGAAGTAGCAGTGTCATGCAGGCGAGGGTTGTCTGAGCAGCTCTGAGCTCCTCCAGCTCCATGGACCAGGTTCTGCGCCCATGTGGGGAAAAACGATGCGTTACCTGCCTTCGAGCTCCTTGAGTTCAGGGCTGGGCTCACATCTCGTCTCTCATCATCAAGGCAAATCTATGGGATTTGCTGTGCAGAGCAGTGCAAAATCCCCAGAAATGCAAGGCTAATTTCTTTTGCCTTTTTGCCTGCTCATGGTTCGGGCATTGCGGCAACGGCCTGGTCATTTCCATTGTGAGGACCTGGTAGCCCCACCACGAGGTCTGCAGTCACCCTGTTGATTTATAAGGAAGAAAAAAAATATAGTGAACTGGGCAAAACAAGGGATGAGACAATAAATATTTCAGATTTTCCCTCCTAAGAGTAGTAACTCGATGAACATTTAAAGCTCCTAATTAAGTATATAAAACAATCACTCCTGTTCCCTCTCTCTCTCTTTTTATAAGGTTTTTAGAGCAAAGCAGTGGTGTGAAGTCAGTCAGGGTCTCCTCAGAGGATTAAGGCAAATTGTGTAAGTTATATTTAATTCAATTAATCTTTCCAGATAGGTCCTAAATCATGTCATCAATCTATTTGATTCCACAGGCATAATCCTTAACATGCAGCTGCCTCGCACAATAAGCCAGGGAGATGCTCGGTTGCATTCAAGGGAAATAAATTTAATTATAAACACATCATAGAGTCAAACATTTCCTGAATTTGGAATTCAATGTCTTGTCAGCCTTTCAGCCAAGAACACCATCAAACTTTTATAGGGAAGCAGACTCTGTCCTGAATTTATATGTACTGGCAAGCACCTTAACCAGAGGAAAGAATAAAAACCATGTTTTATTTTCTTAACGTTTTTAAACTTACAACTTCTTTCATGTTCAGTAGAACTATCCACAGTGTTACATAAAGCCAGGAGTGCAGGTATTGGAACTTGTCAGAAAAGGGAGAAATACAAAAATCTGCCTACTTCCAGCTGCCCACAGCATCACGCTCAAAATCCTGAGGGCTGCAAGGGGCTGGAGGTGGGAGGTGCGGGGGTGCGAGAAGCCACTCGCATCCGGAAATTCAGCCTCTTACTGTATTTAAAACCTGGGGGCTCCTTTTGGTGGCGGCTGTTGCTCAGCATTTCTACCAAGGACCGCAACTGTGCGGCTGATCTCCCTGCGATCACTGTGCCTCGGTACGCTGAGGTGTCCTGGGAGCCGGAGTGGCCCAGCGAGCCCCGGCTGGTGGCCAGAGAGGGACGAGCCCCTGCTGGGGAGGCGTCGGGCTCTGCTGGGGGTGTCCACAGCAGGGTCGCAAGTCCCTGGCTCCGATACGGCCCTTGGTGACCAGCAGAGTCCTGTTAACACTAATTCAGCACACCACAGGGCTCCTGGATTTACTAGAACATGAGTAATTCTGTTTTCCTCTTTTATTTACTTCTTAATATTACTGAATGTTGTCTCCTCAGCCGTGCAGATGCCCAGTTCCTTCTGTATTTCTTTAAAAGGAATGATTGACAGGTTTTTTACGACATTTTTTTTTTTTAGCATAACTCCAGGTTATGCTAAATATTCCACAGTTTATACTGGAATATTATATGATGGACTTTTCAAGGAATTTTATGCTTTGGAAATTCCATGAAAAAGGGCAGAAAATAAAATTTGAAATCCCTGAAACATCCCTTTTCAAGACTTTCTCACAATGTTCCGGTTAGGGAGTCAAAATTAGCTTTCATTTTGAAACATGAGGTTGTTAGATTTTGAAGAACTAACAAAATGAAGTGTTTTCCTTGCTCCTCCAGGGTTAAAGTGAGAGTCCAGGCAGGAAATGTGTGAGCGACGGGGCGCTCGCGCAGGCGGAGCAGTGGGGTGTAGTGCGCTCGAAAGATGGCATCTCAGTTAGTGTGTTATATATCGTAAATGTGTGATGGGGGAAGGCTGTTCTGCCTCATTTAGTTCAGGATAAATTTTTAATCTTTACTTTTTGCAGGCTTAATTATTAAAGCCATTTTCACACTAGCTGAGGTGTTTCATGCTAGCTGGGATGTTTCACACTAGCTTTGGCCCCTCTTGGGGCGATGACACGTATTTATTTACGTGGCAATTTTCCAGTGACCTGCCAGCTTCTATCTACCAATTTAGCTTCTCCCATCTTCCATGGTTTATGTTTAGCTTGTTTTTAATCTTGCAAGGATAAATAGGTTTCATGTATCCAAAGTTGTGCTGGTCTTGAGGGCTTGCGGTTGCTTCCACATTGCCCTTTTTTCAGCGCCTGTGTGGGACGTATCGGTGTGGGTTTGTGTTTTTCTTTCCTCAGCTGTTCTGCAGACTGTTTTGTGGTGTTTTATCATCCACTGAGACTGAGAAGTTCTGAGCTGAGCTGAGGAGCAAGAGATCAGCCATTTTCCTCCTGCCAGGGAGCGGCTCCGAGGCGGATGCTCGGCAGGGCCGTGGGCTGCCGCCTCCTGTGCGTGCGAGGGACGGTGGCAGGTCCTCTGCACCGCGTGCAGCAACCCCGCCATTTCCACACCACGGCAACAGAGAAAAGCGATAGGACATTAAAAATGAGCAAGCACAGAAGCCTGGGGAAAATCTCAGCAGGGGGAAGGCCACATTTTCCTTGGGGTGTAATACCTGCAATGTTGCTTTCCCATACAGGCCACCAAATATTTTCTTTGCATATTACATTTTAATTTAGGTTGTGACCGCTTTTTCTAAGTGCCCTTTAAATATTCTTGTAATGCAGAGGAACAGTAGGAAATAGAGAGCACTAATTATCTGTTTGATCCTCCACCGCAACCTCATGCGTGAACTAGAAAATCTCAGTTTAAGTCGGAGGAAAGGAGAGCCCAAGCACTGCTTATTGGCTTTCCTTCCTATGTAGGATTGGGCAGGCACAGTTGTTTCACCTGATATTGTATTGCAGTTTCCCCACACTCGCGCGGGGTGGTGGCAGGGCAGGACCGGGAGCAGAAACCCACCCGTGGGAGCTGCCCACGCCGTGGGGCAGAGGCATCCGCAGCCCCTCAGCTGCGTCTGGAGACAGTATCTTTCGATGGCATCTTTATCTGTGCAGGATTTGCATCTATTTCAGGCAAATTCAGCTGCTTCCAATTTCTACTTTTGTTTTTATGCACTCGGTAGCTTCTTAGGAAGAGTAAAGCTTTCACTGAAGAAACACTCAGCAGTATTCATGTTACTTTTTACTAAAGGTTATAGAAAAATATGTATTACTCAAGTTCCAAAATATTTTTTATTTACCAGAAACTGGATACTATTAATGAAAACTAGGTGACAAGTATTTCAGTATGGTTTGAAAGTGTTTTCATAAGAATCTCACTAAATCTGTATAAACATGTTCCTAATTTTTCTATCTCAATTAATACAGAATATTTTTCCAAACTGTGGGTGATGCCTTCACTGTTAGAAGTGCATAAAGCTAAAGAGAGCATATATTGAGGTAAAGATGTCACTGTTGCTTGTGGTTAACCTCTTAGACTATAATCTGTTTATCTTGACAGCAGCAAGGATGAGCAGACAGCTCTTGCCAGGGATGGCAAGATACCATCTGAAGGTCCAGAAGCAAAGAACTGTGGCTGTGCGGGGACACACATGCTGGGAGATGGCCCAGAACTTGGACCCTGACCACTGCTGTTCGCCACCACGTCCCACGGCAGAGCAGGGTGCTGGGCTCCTGGTGCGCTGTCCCCCCGTCTGCGGGGAGGAGAGCCAAGCTATCACAAGGGAATTCAGTCTGACTGACACTTGGAGGTCTCAGGCTGTCAGTGCTAAAACATCCTTCAAATATTTCGTAATTATAGATGACAATCTCCTAACTGAAAAAGCGTTGCATTTGGCACAGGAGAAATCTGTATTTGACCTTCTCCTGATGGGGAAAGAGGAAAGATACGTTTCTGAGAACTGAAAATGAGTGATTTGTCTGGTTAGAGTTAGTTCTGGCTGGAATATGCTGCCAAGACCATCTTTACTTGCCTTCATGATGGTGGGCAAATGGTAATGTCAGATGCTGCAGTGTCGTAGACCAAGTATAATAAGATTCAATGGAAACTGAAGCTACTTCAAACTGGAAAAAAAAAAAAAAACAGTGCTTTTTCTGAAGTGAGGAAAATTAACTCTGGGAACAATCTTCAGAAGAGTTGTGGTCAAGTCGTTATTACAGGAAATTTTCCTAAGCACAACCGGAATTTTCTCTCTGAAATCTATGCTCTGGTTCCCACAGCAATTGGACTCGCGGCAGGAATTAATGCAGGGCAGCGCTGAGGCCAGGCGAGGCACTGCGTCAGGAAGGACAATCGCAGCGGTCCCCTCCGGCCTGACAATTTCTGAGTCTCTGAAAATACCCATCCAAATGGGTATTTCACTCTCTTTGGCTTTTCCCTGTTTACTTTTAAAATGAGGCATTTAGGCACAGTGACATGGCATGGCAAACGCTTCTTTAGACAGACACGATATTGAGGAGAAACAAGAGCTGTGACAGAAGGGAGAGCATTTTCCTGATGCTCCTTCGCACCCATGCAGTCCCTGAGAGGGTCTGTTTCCCCCTCGGTTCTGGGCTTATATGGGGTGACAGATTTTGATTACGGCATCATCTTTGTGAGTGGTAGGTGCCTCACCGCCCCACGTTCTGCTGCGCAGGTGTAACCTGGCACTGCCTGGAGGGCAAGTTTGTGTCCTCTCCTGGTTTTGGGCCACCCAGAGCCAAGGGAAATCCCTTCAGGCCCCAAGTTCGGCTGCCAGGGTTGGGGCATGTGCCTGGAGCCAGTCCAGTGCCTGCGATGCACAAGCCTGGCTCTAAGGCTTCGTTTTCAAAATAACTTCTCCAAGTTATCCTAGAGAGCTCAGGGCAGAAGTGCAGCTTTCCAGCCTCTGGCACTTGCCTGGGGACAATCTTTGGGGTGAGATTTCATTATTATGTTTTTTGGGGAGGTGGGAGTCAGAGCAGCTGAATCAAGGTTAAATTAAATCTAGGTGACAAATGTAAATAGCTGCCGTTCCAGCCTCTGTGGTATTGCATTTACTTGCAGCAGCAGAATTTTGACCCCTGATTTGGAAGAAAATGGGAGATTTTTTGCCTTCAAGATTTGCTTTGTTTTACCTGCCTAGTACACCAGAGTCAGAGCGTTAGATGTATTGTTATGTATTTGCTTGTCCTTTAAATATTGTGAGCAACCCTGCCCTTTACCTCATGTAACATTACTGCTCTCTTTAGTTTATCTCTGCTCTCTTGGAGATAGCAGCATGCCAGTTAGTGTCTCTACTGGTAACTGCTGCTTCAAATAGGGTGAGAAGTCTGTCTTTTGGAGGGCTTCAAAGTCCACAGGCAGGCTTGATCTCTTCCATGTGTGTTTAGTAGGAAACTGCGCCATGGAGGAAACCCAAGGAGAGAAAGCCACCAAGCTGAGGAATGGGCTTTGGTGGAGGTGGAAAAAAAGATGGAAAAAAGGAGTTTCAAATGCTATCAGGAATGGACATGCATCAGGGTAGAAGAAGTTGTGACTCTGCTCATTCAAGAGGGGTAATACTTCCAAAATATTGATGTTACTCTCTGCAGAGGGCAGTTTGGAATGGCTTTAGTGCTGGCGATCGCCTGCTCTGTATCGTTCGAGGACTTAGCAGGGGTGATGGGGCACACATTATGCTACTTCCAGTAGGGAGATATGGAGACAACATCATTTTACTCTGCAGCCTGGCCAGCAGGTTAAGCTGGCTCCTGCTATGGCAGGAGAGAGAGAGAACTCCTCCGCTGAGGAGCCAGAGCAGGACTCTGACTTGCTCCATCCAGGTTAGATAAGCCACCCTGGGAAGTGTCCACCACCCCTCACAGCTCTTCTGCAGGCAGAGGCAGCAAAACTGGGGGCGTCACCACATACTTGGTTACAGCCGCTCTCCTGGAGACCATCCCACCACTGCACATGGAGTCATCTGCAAGAAAAGTGCCAGGCTGGTCTGGATGGGGAGGAGGAGGGGTGTAAATGCACCTAAAAGCCTTCCCTGCATGCAAACAGTCACCAGTAAACACTTGGGGTTTTTCATCAAGGGTGAAGTGCAATTTATTCACATTCTACTGCATCAAATTAGATTAGCTCATAGCAATGGATCGTCGTGGGGGAAGTTGTCTGGAATAGTTTGCTGGGAGCAAAGTTCTCTAAAGGTTCTGCAAAAGGCCAGCCTTTGACCAGTAAAAGGCCAGCCTTTGACCAGTTTTGAGTGGGGTCCTCTTTGTCCGTGACATTTTAGCCTAAAGACATCACACATCATTAAATCCTCCTCCTCCATGCTCTATCCTGGTAGTCTCATGGCAAGAGCAGAGATGTAAATCAGCTCCTACCCCCTCCCAATGTATATGACTATCCCTCTGCTTGATAAGCCCCTGTGCAGCCTGGGAAGAGGTGTGTGAAAGGAAATGATGCTTCTGAGATGTAACTGAGCAGCGCTGCTTTCGGGGCAGGGCTTAGCGCTGAGATGATTACCAGTGGCACCGCAGGGATGGAGGATTAGCTGCGAGGCAGTAGATTTGCCAGCTGATGGAGGCTATAATTAAGCATAGCACCTGCATGTAGACGCTGCCAGAAGAGGCTGCCTAAAATACCTTCCAAAAAAAGCTTCCCCACCCACGAGACAGGAGGTGTCTCCTGTGCTCCCCTTTGGAGTGAGCCTGGGTCTGAACAGACTGGGGAGCACAGAGGGACTGGGGGAGCCCATCACTGATAACTTGGCACCACCCTGGCATGGGGTGGTGTTGAGGTCCATCCTCCTGGTCTCCTCTTCTGCTCTCCCTCAGCAGCCATTAGTGAGTGAGCAGCTCTGCTTTCATCCCATCAGAAAACAAAAGTGGAGTGTGCTGCTGTGATTATGGCCCTTTCTACTCCTCCACACCTCTGGAAATGGATCTTTATTAGCATTATTGTCAGTCATAATGAATTCATTTCCATTCCCATCACTAAAACAATTTTGGTGCCTGATAAGTCATATTATTTTCACTTATATTCAGGGCTAATTGTTTCTCTGTGTTTATTTATTTTCTCAGGAGCAAAAAAAGCATCGCTCGCTGCCGAGCAGCAGCCTTCTCCACCCTCAGCCCTGCTCTTCCTCCACCGCAGGGTGGTCTCTCTTCTTTTCTCCCAGTTGGTTAGGGGCAGGTGAAGACATTGTGCCCCCATCTCACCGTGCGAGTGAGCTCCCTGCACAGCCCTGGAGGGGATGTGGGGAGGTGGCACTATTTTTAAACTGACACCCGGGTCCCCCAGGTGCTGCCAGTCCCAATATGTAGGTAAGCATTAATTAGCCCATAGATGCTGCACAGACACTTGCTATTCTTTGCCTAGAAAGTCATCGTGTGCAAGTCTGGGTGGGGGAAACTGAAGACAGGTCAGAGATGTTGCCCCCAGGCAGCCAACCTTGCAAATAGTGATTTCTCTAGTCAGGAGAAAGGAGAAAGAATGGATTTTGCAATTGGATGTCTGTGTTTAGGAAAACGGTCTGGTTTCCTTATAAATCTTCCTTGTGCTTCTAAGTGCCTAAAAACCTTATAAATGTATAGATATAGATATATAGAAGAAAAAAACAAAATGCCTTTTTCCTTGTTTTCTACATAAGCAGGATAAGGCCTGGGTTTCCTCTTTCAGCTGAAAGCATCAGAAGAGCCAGTGCCATGCTACAGCCGCTTCAGGGAAAGGGCTGGAATCATATCCGAGGCTTTAATAGTTATCAGTCAATGGTTTCTTTTTTGTGTGTGTCAAAGAATAGGATAGAAATAAAAGGAGGGGCACATTTCCTTTAAAATCTAAGGGACAACATGTTGAATTTTACATTTATATAGCAATATACACATTGGTAATATGTGCACAAGGAGCTGAAAAACAATTATAGCAATCTAATATTAGAGATCAAAAGTAAGGCAAAGCAGGGAAATCAAGCATGTAATTTGTTCATTGTTCATTTATCAGACTCAACATGAATATTTTTGTATCTGAGACTTGGACTCAGGGGAGTTACATCACGCAATCATGGAGCCTTTCTTTGAAAAAAGCTTTTTTTATTAAAAAACAATAACAACAGCAGCATTCTTCTAACAGATCACAGCTGAAGCAAAGCAGTTTTATTTCCAGCAATAGAAACTGGTTAAGAGAATTAGCGGCTGTCTGAGGCATCAAGCTGTGTGTGATAATGAGATGGGTTATAAATAATGTCATTAATTCACATGTCCTTCTAACACATGCCACTGCAGTTAACGTACAAATCCCAAATCCCTCAATGCAAAATACACTGACCTCCTGATTAAAGTATCTAATGGCACTAAGCCTGCTTTGCACGTATCTGCTGTCTGGTGCTCCGCATCAGGAATAATTACAGGGCGGCAATTCCACTCTTGAGCTAAGAGGCAGAAGTATTTCTGTCACCAGAAAATAGACTTTCTTCTTGTCTCCTCTGGCCTTTTCCAAGTGTTGGGGTATATTATGGGGCAGCGTGTCTCCCTGTGCTTTGCAAGGAGAGGCTGCCTCGGCACCACTGCTGGGATGCTCCAGCATCCTCCAAACCCTCTGTCTGGCCCACAACGTCCCTCAACATAGAATCACAGAATCGTTTTGGTTGGAAGAGACCTTTAAGATCATCAGGTCCAACCATTAAGCCAGCACTGCCAAGTCCACCACTAAACCATGTCCCTCAGCACCACATCTACACATCTGCCATCCCCTCCAGGGGTGGCGACCCAACTACTTCCCTGTTCCAATGCTTGACAACCTTCTAAGTGAAGAAATTTTTCCTAATATCCAATCTAAACATCTTGCTGCCTGGCCGCTAAAGCTAGATATACCTTCTGCGTCCCTCTGCTTACTCCACTAGTGGCAGCTTTTCTACTAGGGAAGAGTGGCTGCTGGTGGCGGCTGGCGTTTGTCTCTGCCAAAGGCTCAGCCGGGTTCCTGGGGCCATTGCACGGAGGGTTTTCCCACAGGCTGGACCCATCCCTTGCAGGCAGCCCCAAGTTTCTCACTTGCTGGGAAAGAAACACTCTTTACGGGGAGCAGAGATGAGGTGCTTGCTCTTCTTGGGATTACACAGAAAGGGCCCAGCACCTTAATACACATCATTGCTAAAGAACAGCCTTATATCATAAGGAAAGTCATAAGCAACCTTTTTACAAAATTTTTTCACTGTTTTTCCAATAGACCTCTGGCAAAGTAAATGTACTTCTGGAAAGTGCTTGTNCCTTGCACTTGGCCTTGTTGAACTTCATAAGGTTTGCTCGTCCTGGTCCCTCTGGATGACATCCCGTCCCTCTGCCATGTCGATCACACCACTCAGCTTAGTGTCGTCAGCACTGTGCTGAGGGTGCACTTGATCCCACTGTCTATGTCATTGATGAAGATGTTGAACAGCACCAGTCCCAGTATGGATCCCTGAGGGACACCGCTTGTCACCCCTTTCCATCTGGACATCGAGCCATTGACCCTCTGGATGCGACCATCCAGCCAGTTCCTTATCCACCGAACAGTCCACCCATCAAATCCGTATCCCTCCAGCTTAGAGAGAAGGATGTTGTGGGGGACCATGTCAAAGGCCTTGCAGAACTCCAGGTAGATGACATCCGCTGCTCTTCCCTTGCCCAGTGACACAGTCACTCCATTGTAGAAAGCCACCAGGTTGGTCAGACAGGGCACTTCTGCTTTGATAGGAGGACTTTATCTGCAAAAGCATTATTTATAATGTACTTTTAGAAACTATGATCAACAGGAATGCCTTGCCTGGAGAGCTAAAGGTCATCTCTGCACAGCAGATTCCGACTTCTTGTTGGGAAAAGGAGCTACTGGTTTGTGGGCAGGAACCATTGAGCCAGTTGTTATTTCATAAAGGGATTCAGGGGATCTTTGGTCAAAGCTTTCCCACTCCTAACCTCTTCCCTAGCTGATCTGATCCCACTGAAGCCGCGCTGGACATGGTGCAGCCTACGGGACAGGAACCCTGTGGAGCTGGGATGGCACATCCCCATTGGCCACCTGTGTCATGGAGACACAGTCTGGTTTGGTTTGTTTTTTCATTTTTTTACCAATGACATTGCTGATTTGGATGTTGCTAAGGTGGATCCGCACTGTAGCAGAGCACAGGGCTATGTCAGAGAGGTCGCGCGGCTCAGCCCTCTCTAGTGTAAAATATTAAGAGCTAGAGCTAAGGTAAAGCAGAAGACTGTGTGTCCCTCTTGTGTGCTGGCTGCAGTGCTGTGGCTTGGAAAATCCCATTCCGAATGAACTTTAATTAGCCTGGCTATTGTTCGAAAGAGCTATTTAAAATGCAAGTGTTGGAATAATAGGCTGATAAACAGTAAGTGGGATGAGCTCTGCCTCCAGCTCATCTTCATTTTGGGGGATTTCATTCCTTGAGGCATCTTCCTGGAGATTAATCCAAGGAGCCAGAACAACGTGAAAGACCTGCAGGGACTGAGGCTGCTGCTTTCTTTCCAGTGATTTCCCTGGCACTCAACTCTGCATCCCTCCCCAGAGAGACCTGAAGTGCATCCTCTGCATCCCTCCCTGGGCTGCCCCTGAAGTGCCGGCACAGCCAGTCCCAAACCCTTCTGCACTAAGGGGTCGTTGCTTTAGCAGGCAGTTACTGCAAAGCCTAATCCTGCAGTCACCAGGTCACTGAAACACAGCGGCATCTGCTTGTGCAGAGACAGAACGGTCAAGCCTGCACTGGAAAATCTCCCTGTCCGGGATTTGGAAGGGGGGGGTGGGGATTCTGCTCTGAGACTGCTTACCAAGCCCAAATTCCCTGAAATCATGATATTGACTTAAAAATCATGAGAATTAGAAAGTAATATAGCTGGTGTTATTTTTTTTCCTTCTAGGATTTAAGTCTTCAGAGTGCACATATTCAGGCTTTATACTAAGCTTTTCAGGGAAGCAAAAGAAGACATAAGATCCCCCTGTAATCACCTGCCTCTGGGAGCTGCAGCCCCACAGATGGTACCAGGTATCAGAAGAGGTGGTGAAATCACGGGGCTGGCTTATCCAGCTGCAGTGGGTAACGTGTTCACTGTAGTGACAGGGAAGCATTACTAGAATCGTACATGAATATCCTGTGTAACTCCCAGTGCAAATCTTCGAAAAAGAAGACAGAAATCCGTAGCAGAAATGTGGAGAATGGGGGTCCAGGTGGCCTCTTTGGGCACCTTCAGGACTAGAGGGTACTCAGAGGGAGCCACACTGCGCTCTTGGGCTGAGGAGACAAAAGTCATCCCAAGTGGCTACTCTGAACAACAAAGTTGCACAGAGCCCATGTCTATGAAACATCTACAGATGCCTCATTATGTAAAATTATTCCCTTCTGAATCCATGCTAAAATAATCTCATTTTATAATGCAGTGCTGCTGGCTAGCCAGCACCGGCTTGCCATGTCTGTGCTGGTGGTTCTTGTTCAGTTTCTGCAATGCTGGGATGAAGATGAGTCTGAGCATCGGGCTTGGGACTAATGCCAGAAGAACTGATTCAATTCCTGGTCTGCCCTCAGCATTTCCTCCACGGATTAGATAAGACATTTTGCTTTTCGGTGTTTATAACCTGGTCCTGAGGATATTGGACTTTGCCTTCCTGAGAGCCATGGGCCTGCCGTCGTTCTCCACTATTGCTGCAAGAGCTGCCAGTCCTGGAAGTGGCATAAAACATATATAGGTTTTTCTGGAAGAAATTAAAAGTGGCTCTTTTTTATTTGTAGGTATCACACACCAACTGGCTTATTTAATGCCTAAAAAAGTTGATAATCACCCTTATACTTGCTTAATAGCATCGTTTTAAAGTGAATTACTGACATCATATATTACCTTCTTCCCCTACAGTAAGTGGTCTCTCCCTGCTGTATTTTATGACTTATTGTAAATTCATTCAAGCAGTATATTTTGCTTTCAGCAAGGTACCCTCAGTTACTTTTTCTGTCCAGGATAAATTGAGATAAATTTTGCCTATGCCTTGGTTTTGCTCATGGCATCCATCTTTGCCCATGAAAAGATACAGCTGGAGTTGAACAGGACTTGAGAAATGATAATATCATACTGCGGAAGTTACAGATCACCAGTCCGCAGTCAAGCTGTCTATGGAGGGCTCATTGAAGCAGCCAGAAGTTTAACAGTAAGTGAAAAATGTAAGAAATGTGATGTATTCTCTTATGTTTATCCTGATAAAGTTATAAGTACATTATAAGAAAATGACAGTAGTTATTTACCATGCCATCATAAGATTATACAGTAGCCTGTCACCCACGGCACCACTCATCTTTGCCCTTGGATGTCTATGGATTTATTGATAAGGCTGTAGAAATGGGATTTATTTTTTTTTCGAGGCTGGGGGGGTGTATGTGTAAAGGAAAACTTCAAATAAAAGAGGTGACTATTGTTGACAATTCCGTGCTCCCATCTCATAGCTATGGACACTGTGCTGTCAAACTGAATAAAAGCCAGGAGGCTGGCACCGGTCGCCTTCTTGCAGGAGCTGCTGAGCCCCTGTGAAAACCTCTTGATTGAAGGCTCCGGTTTTGGGGCTGTGGGAGCAAGATGTGACCCCAAGGTTGGCCAAGCTTTGCAGTGTCTCTGAGGAGACCTGTCTGTGGCAATGAAACCTCTATCCTTGCATGCCTTTTAGGGAACCCTACTGGGTTCCCCTTGATGCACCCTGTTTATGGGTCCATCTAGCCCTTGGTTTGTGCTTCCAGCTCTAGAAACCCCAGGATGGGTCCATGGTGGGGTGCGGTGGCTGTTTGGGGTGGATGTTGGCAGATACCCCATCACGCCCACCCTCGCTGCGAAGTCGTGCCCGCTGTGGCTAGGCAGAGCAGTAGCTCAAACACAGAGCTCATGTGGATGGAAAAATAATAATTATTCATATTGCTCAGGTTGTGGGGCTGCCAGTGGCCCTGGGACGGGTCATCAGCACTCAGCATCCTGGCTGCTTTTCCTCCAGCAGTGGAGAGCATGAGTAGTAAAACTGCTCTCTCCTGCTCTCCTCCTGAATCGTCATTGTTTGCTCCTCACCTCAAGTATTTAATTTAAGTGTGTTTAAATATACGAAGCTCTTTTTAGATTTGTATTATTAGAATTTTTAAGTGGAAAAGGGTATGATTTCCTCATTACGAGGGAGAAATGTCACATTTTAGCTCAAAGTGAGTTCTTGGTGCCAGGGTACAAAATGCAGGTAATAAAATATGCAGATTTTTAACAGCAACAGTGAAGCCTGGCAGGGCTGCATGTTCCTGAAGAGGAAAACCTCTCTTGGCAGCTCAAATCCACATGGCAAGGGAAGGAAAACCTTCTGTGAACTTCTGCTCGTCTTGAGGCAAAGTGGTTCAAAACACATCTTTGGAGATACTTCGGGGTGTTGCTGGAAATCTCAATCAAATGCTGCATTCCCAGTTCCCTCTGTGAGGGCTCCCAATACGTTTCAGTCTGCAAATTTCCCTTATTTTATTACACTACAGATGAAAGGGCAGGGCAGCGTGCTAGGGGGGACCAGAGCACCGGGCACTGCTGGGCTGTCTTTGTTGGCTAACCACTGTAAAGCCTCTGAAGTTTATTCTGTCCACACGCGCTGCTGAGAAGAGAGGAGTGTTTCCTCTGGAGGTTTTAGCATTCTCTAAGTTAAATCAGTTGATTTTTAGATCATGGGGCCAAGAGTTGAAAGCTAGTTGGGATGGATTTTCTTTAACTTCCCTATTTAAATAGCTCGTGCTGTTTGAATACTTATACTTGCCTTTTTATTAGATCACCCGTGTTAGTGATTTATATGTCTATATCTCGTGTCTTTGAAAAAAAATAAGCAGCTGCCATGTAGGGCTACAAATAGGTATTACCCAATGTTTGATGCAGAGAGTCGATGTTATGGCTCCCTACCCAAGCAGGGCACAAAAACCTCAGCCCATCGGATGCTGCTGGGACATTTTGCCATTCTTGCTGGCCCTCCTCACTGCTGATTTCTCCTGTGGTCGGTGTCTTTTGGGCTGTCAAGAGCACTAGGATCACCACTGCGCTGTTGTTATCTTGCAGTAACCCTGCACACCACTATAACAGCTAAGCTGTGAAGGGCAAGGTCACCCCTGATACTTGCAAAGCCAATTAGGACTTACAGAGCACTAAACTCAGATTTCTTCAAACCATTTCACTTTATTGATCAGACACATTTTTATTTCCAGATTGTTCACTCTTGGGAACCATCCAGGTTTTACACAGTGCGAAGGACTGTGTAAAATGTAATGATTCAGCACTCCCAGCGTGGCCGTCTGCGGGTTTTGTTAACCTTGCAGGCTACATTTAAGATGCAAAGCAGGGCTTGAAGAGCACCATCATATATCTGATGCTCTTCTGAAAGCGTTCTCCAATGTACATTTCGCTCTTGTCCTCTTTAAAATCAAAACACATTCTTCACCTCTTTCTTGGTTAAATCCTAGGATTTTCCTGGAGGGGAGATTCCCAGCACATAAGAGAGTTCAGCAATTCAGACAGTGCCTGGGCTGATACTTAACTAACTCTTCTTCCAAAAATTTCTGTACAAGTTGGTAAGTTTGGCTGATGGGCCTCAGATCAGACAGGTCTCCCAGACTTTGGGTGAGAAGCTTAAGCTCACCCACAGAAAGTGCAGCGTAACATTGCTGCTGTCTGTACCAGCACTGCGAGGGCTGGCGCCAGGCACACACAGGCATTTCTTGGAGACTCCAGCATGAGCGTAACAACTTTACTGGCAATTTAATGCCTTTTTGCTCAGGAAAGATATATTCTTTTTGCCTCAAGTGAATAAGGGGCTTAAAATCCCAAGAAACGAAATACAGTGATTCTAGATCAATGGAGAGAAATATACAGTAAATGCGTTAATATGTTGTGCAATAAAAAGAGCCCTCATGCCTTATAAATACAGGCGCTTAGCTTATCATGTGCATGCAGTCAGTCCTCCAGTATCCACAAGCAGCTTGAAGGGCGGACAGCTAAGCAGGTCTGAAGCCACTGAGGCTGCCTATGTATGCCTTTCTCCCATGTGGTGAGATATCTTGGACTGAGGAGTCTGAGAAGAGCTACTGTCATTGCCCTGGACCTGGATGTACAGGGGGATACAGGGCAGAGAAAACTGTGCTGGTTCTGTGTGGATCTGGCTTATGTTTAAAAACACCGGCAGCCATTCTCGTCACCTGAGGTAACACAGAAATCCCTCTTACAGTAGCGATGACACACATGTTGCCTGGATATAGGGAGCAGCAACAATGATAGGTGGCTGTAGAGTAACAGTGAGACCATCTTTGTGTGAGAGATCTGCCGAAATATCTGCAGAGCTGAGAGGGTTGAGCTATCTGCAGAGTTATTCTCCCAACCAAGCTAGCTGTGCCTTCAGGGCTTGCAGGTTCTCCTTCCTGTATAGCCGAGTAGTCATATAGTTCAGTGAAATTTGGCTGGTGGAAATCCATTATGTCGCACTTCATTAGAGGATGGCCAGGGACAGGAATGGGGAGAAACAGCTAGGCTGATTGCAAACGCCTCATTTCCTTTGGAAATCAGACTAAAAATCTTACCAGCACACACAGGCTGGCTGCGAGCAGCTCTAAGTATCTGTGAGATGAGAACTATGGCCTGCAAAGTCAAACAGGATCAGGATGCTGAGAGCTGCTAAGATATAGAGCCCTTCTTCATCAGCAGCCCAGCCTGAATTTTGTGGATTTCCATTGTTTTTCATTTCAGCCTTCAGTCATCATCTCCTCCTTTGCTGTGTTCATGGCTGTGGCTACTCAGGTCCCCAGGCCCAGCCCATGCAAGTTCAGCTCAGGGAAGCACCCAGCCAAGAACTTGCACAAACCCAGCCGAGCGCCTGCCGAGCCGCTGGCACTGGGCTCTCAGAGACCCACCGCAAGACAGGGGCCACCTCTCCTCTGCAAAAAGTACCACCAGTGCCTTGTACTTTGATGTGAGATATTGTATTTCTGAACATCACAGAAACATAGGAATCAGACATTTAGTTGAGTGCAAGTGCAAATTGAGAATCACCACACTTCCCAAGGGTTATTCCCCTGGCCTTCTGTACAAGCCAAGAAGGAACTGATCTGAACAGATTTTTCCCTTTGCTCGCCTCAGGCTCCCGTTCCTCCTTCAAAACGTATTTTCAAATTTATTTTGAGAAACAATATCTCCAAATAAGTCAGTGGAGAATACGTAATGAAATATGAGAAGATTTCTGCGGACCCCATCATATTGTCATGTTCCCAGTTCACCTCCTTGCCTCAGATTCCCTTTGTCTCCACTCTGTCCTCCCACTGGCCTCCCTGTTTGTTCTTTTTCCTTGTGACTGACCACTTTCACATTCATTTTGGCTTTCCTTCAGTCTTTTAATGCTGTATATATTCCTTGAATTTACTATAGGTTTACATTCTGTTTCATGAGTCACCACTGGGGATAGAGTGTGAAGTAGATGAAATCACACAAGCTAGTTCTTACAGCTCCCTAAAACTAATTTGAATTCATGCTCTTTTTCCTTTGATAAACCTATGTGGATTCTTTACTCCATACACTCCCCCAGAAGATGATGAAGTAAATAGATGTATTTATTGCATGTGGTGCTGACTGTATGCTGAGCATGGAGGAGACCCACAAATTCTTTCCTTTTCCCTCTGCATGGGTGCTAAGGTAACAGAAAGCCTGAATCACGTCTCCTTCTTCAGAAGGTTTCTCTAATCCATTTTCTTCCCCAATTAATTTCACTTTATGACCCGCAGTGAAGAAAGCCAGTGGTAGCAAACTGAATGGGGATCCCCATTTACATCTTTGCTAGTGAAATGCTCCTTGGCAGCGACACAGAATACCCAGCACTTCTCTGGCCAAAAATTACTTTTCCCCACCTTTTCTTCCATCATGCTTTATTGAACTTGTTTTCTCTATACAGTAGGAATAATGGATGTTCACCAAACAACAACTAAATTCTCCATACAACTCCACTTCGCTTTGGTATTTAATCACCTTCAGAAATAGTTCCTAAGCTTGTATATGCTACTAAGAACATTAGTCTTTAAATAACTTTGTGCTGTGGTGGCGTGAGATGATTAGGTTGGCAAGGATTTCTGTTGTAGTGTCATCATAATTTTCATTAGTACAGTGAATTATGACAGCTTGTTCTCTGCTCAAATTGATGTGATTACTGCTCTGAAACCCTGGCACATTTCACTAACACCTGACATCTGGAAGAGAAAGGTGGGAGGCAAAGCACGCTCTCAAAGTTGCAGCGTGATGCGCACTGATGGTCCCTCATTTGTTCCAGCAGCTGCTGCAGCCAAGGGTGATGGCCTCTGTGGGTCAGCAGCGCTACGGCAATTCTTGCGATGATAAAACAAATAGCTCTTGTGATTAGTGATGGAAAATACCGTCAAACGATGTGTTGTGCTGAATAGGCAGCAACTGGAATTAGCAGCAGATCCCTATTTAAACTGAAGTTGCTGGGTGGATAAGTTGGAGAATAG
Source organism: Rhinoptilus africanus (assembly GCA_013400135.1). Taxonomy (NCBI): domain Eukaryota; kingdom Metazoa; phylum Chordata; class Aves; order Charadriiformes; family Glareolidae; genus Rhinoptilus; species Rhinoptilus africanus. The sequence goes on from VXBO01007050.1 coordinate 349,031, forward strand.
TTTTAAAAAGAGCAGAAAGCATGCATCAAGNCCCGGCCCCTGCAGCCCCCGGCCTGCCCCCGGCGCTGGGGCGGGCACTCACGCTGCCGCCCGCCCTGCTCCGGCAGCAGGAGGGGACACCGGCCACACAGCAGGTTCAGAGTGGAAGTGAATTTTCTTTGCATTCCAAGAGAAATTCCTCTTCTGCAACATTAAGCCTCTCACTGTCAGCTCAAAATGCAGACCACTGGCAATGTTTTTCTGTGCAGATACATATATTCCAGCACTCGTCACTGGTGATGAATCTTTTCACGGTGATCTGGTTCCCTCGGAGTCAGCAAGCCCCACGCTCTGACAGTGTTATGAGTGTCCGACAGGAAAATCTGATTTGCACTTCCCCCATTAAGCTTCTATTTCCAGCCCTGAAAATTATGCTGGGTGACATTAGGCAGCCAGGCTCCGCAAAACAGTGTAGACAAGACTGTCAGATCGCTGCCTTGGCAGAATAATCTGCTCTGACACTGAGGAAACCACTGTACGGGTAAACCCAAGCCCTGTCCCAGCCAGGGTTATGAGGAGCTGGGGGGGTTCAGCCTGGAGAAAAGGGGGCTGAGGGGAGACCTTCTCACACTCTGCAGCTCCCTGAAAGGAGGGGGCAGCCAGGGGAGTCGGGCTCTTTTCCCAATAACAGGCAATGGGACAAGAAGAAATAGCCTCAAGTCGCACAAGGGGAGGTTTAGATTGGATATTAGGAAAAAATGTATTCACTGAAAGAGTTCTCACACGTTTGAACATGCTGCCCAGGGAAGTGGTGGAGTCACCAGCCCCAGAGGTATTTAAAAGACGGGTAGACGTGGTGCTGAAGAATATAGTTTAGTGGTGGGTTTGGCAGTGTGAGGCTGATGGTTGGACTCGATGACCTGAAAGGTCCCTTCCAACCCAGACGGTTTGGATTCTGGTTCTATGAGTGTGAAACACCAGCGCTGCCACCACAAGGCCTGGGCACCCTTGGGTGTGCCAACATGAGCCATCGCTGCCTGGGGACTTGGCCAGCACCGAGCATCTCCAAGCAAAGGCCAGGCGCCTCCACACAACCTTTGTGCCTGAGCTGCACCTACATGAAGAAAAGACCCCAGTGGTGTGGTCTCCCTCGCAGCAGGTATCTGGGGCTGCCAGGAGCCACCGTGCCTGTGTCGGGCTGCGCTGCAGACCCCAGGGAGGCTGCAAAGGGCCTTGCAGTGCACTCAGCTCTNTTTAAAAAGAGCAGAAAGCATGCATCAAGTGTGCAAGTACACGTCAAATTGAAGGCCCATATCAGAACAGAAATGATTGTTACAGCTTGTTAAAGGGACGATTGTTACACCAGCAAAACAGTAAAGGGATAAGTTTCTAGGTAATCCACCAAAGGATCGAGCGTGGCCTTGCGCGATGGTGGTTCCCGGCAGCTGGAACTGCGGGAGCTGTGCGGGCACCGCGCCGGGCGCCGCGCGCCTCCGCCTCCTGCCCGCTGCCAGCGGAGACGGAGGAGCTGCTCTTTCCGCTGTGGGCACGGCTGGGTGACGCGACCCGAGGGGGGGCAGCCGCCACCGCCTCCTCATCGCCCTTTCGGGAGGCCGGTGACACGCTTGGGCCGGCTCTCACCGCCAGAGGAGCCGCCNCTGCAGCTCCCTGAAAGGAGGGGGCAGCCAGGGGAGTCGGGCTCTTTTCCCAATAACAGGCAATGGGACAAGAAGAAATAGCCTCAAGTCGCACAAGGGGAGGTTTAGATTGGATATTAGGAAAAAATGTATTCACTGAAAGAGTTCTCACACGTTTGAACATGCTGCCCAGGGAAGTGGTGGAGTCACCAGCCCCAGAGGTATTTAAAAGACGGGTAGACGTGGTGCTGAAGAATATAGTTTAGTGGTGGGTTTGGCAGTGTGAGGCTGATGGTTGGACTCGATGACCTGAAAGGTCCCTTCCAACCCAGACGGTTTGGATTCTGGTTCTATGAGTGTGAAACACCAGCGCTGCCACCACAAGGCCTGGGCACCCTTGGGTGTGCCAACATGAGCCATCGCTGCCTGGGGACTTGGCCAGCACCGAGCATCTCCAAGCAAAGGCCAGGCGCCTCCACACAACCTTTGTGCATGAGCTGCACCTACATGAAGAAAAGACCCCAGTGGTGTGGTCTCCCTCGCAGCAGGTATCTGGGGCTGCCAGGAGCCACCGTGCCTGTGTCGGGCTGCGCTGCAGACCCCAGGGAGGCTGCAAAGGGCCTTGCAGTGCACTCAGCTCTTAGCAAAGCTTATAGATTCTGGGCAAAAAAACACACGCAACCTTCACAGCTCTGCATCCAACTTTTCTTACAACAGAGTGAGGTCTTTTGTCTGCCATTATCAGAGAAATTTTCTGTGCAGCTACATATTAAACTTTTAAGAAGTAACCAAAAGCCATCAATCACTAGCATATTTCTTACTACTGTACCGGCCAAGGATTACTTCAATACTTATTTTAATGGATTGCTAAGCTATGAACGATTTTAAGGTTAAAGGTCTTGCAAGACTCTTTTTATAAGCTTTCTGAAATCTAATCCATCACTACTTTCCATATGTCTTGCACAGCACTAGGCTAATGTAATGCATCACCACATAAATCCCTCTCTGATAAAATTATCCCGGGTATTACAAAAATTCAAAGCATTGTTCTTAACTACGTGCGCCTTTTTCAGATGTCTCGCTAGCTAAGACATAAGCCTAGTGTGTTCATTATTTTTTTTTTAGTAATGATAGCTGGAATTTAGTTGTCATCCTTTAGGATGACAACTGGCAGCTTAGATTTTTTAACTCAGTAAATATCACAGGCTTTTTTAATGATACCTTTTAATAGAGAGCAAGTAACTTCCTACTCTTGTGTCCCCAGACTCAAGTTTTGGCCCCAATTCCAGTGTTTTTATCCAACAAGCCAACCTGCTTCCTCTAACACAAGCTATAACACTGATGTGACTCCTTTTTTCTTTCATCATTGATTTCCCCAAATGGTTTTGGTATTCTCTGCTACCCAAGATGTACAAACACAGCTCTAAGCATCAACACTGCTCTGCTTCTGATCGTTGCCTTGTTGGTTAGCCATGGTTCCCATGATCTCCCGCAGAGGAGACAGGGAATGCTGTTATCCAACAGATGCTGGTATACACAACTCTACACTCAGCTAACACCAGCCAGTTTTTCGTCTTCTCTATCTTTAAGTCACTAAGAAATTTCCTGTAACTGGTGGGAGAAGGGGAACATGAGAAGTCAGGCCAGGTTTACCACGGTATTTGTTACATTAGGGGAAAGTTTGTGTCCAGATGCAGAGTCTAAGAGAAGCAGGCAAAATTTTTATTTTTTCCAAGAAGTGTAAGGAAAGCTGTTAGCACATCACAAAGTCAATACAACACCTGCAAGAGTACAGAGGAGGAGATAAACACAAACTAAAAAGGAAGCATTGTTAGTACTTTGGCAGAAAAAATGGTCATGGAAAAAGTATCATATGTGAAGTCATATGCAATGATTGTGGCAAGAGAAATCATTACGTCAAAACCTGTAGGCAGCACATGGAAAGTGAGCAGTGATTCAGACACAGAGGTGGGGCAAGTACCTGGCATTACCCCATGCAAAACAGCAAAAGTAAGTTGTGTACATTAAGCTATCCTCAGGGGCGAGCAGGGGCCCCAGGCAGCCCCCGGGGAGCAGCCGCGGAGAGGGAGCTGCGGGAGGTTACCTGCGGGGGCTGAGTAACTTACCTGGGAATAAGCGTGCTCAACAGTCTGTAATGCAGCTGCAGCACATCTGTACTACACCAAAACCGACTGTACAGCAAAGCTGAGCCAGCAGTTCAGAGTTAAAGGTGGCTGCAGAACACAAAGGCAGACATAAATTCACAGAGAAGCGAAAGGCCTCCTAAGCCATCTTTTAAGAGATTTTTTTTGTTTTAACCTAATACATCTGTCACTTTAAAGTCCTTGTATACCATCACCGGTACAGCTGCACTGTACACGAAAGGAATACAAAATTCACCTTTGGCTGGATAAGTATCACCTATTCAAGGCTGCTTCTTGGCGCTAAGGTATTTCGGGTATTTCTGAAATTACGAGGTGCCCAAGCAGCTGGGCTCTTGCCCTCACCAGCAATGAAGATGGTTACTTTCTGAAAACAGGCTTTGTTGGGGCTTTCAATGGGGAGGACTCTCCCCACAAGGTTGTTTAATGCAAGTCCCATGACAATTATTAAAATTGCAAGCTGCCAGCCAGGTTTCCCAAGCCAATATGTTTCCAATAAGAAGTGCTCGTTTTATTTACAGATTACCATTAAAGAGGAGATCTGCATCACATTATTAAACTAATATTGCTGAGAATGATGTGACCAGAATAGCTATTCATGCCTCACTGCCATAAATAATTTATGCTGAGCCCACCTCCATCCCTCCCCCTGTACTGCCTCATCTGTGCTGACATTTCTTTGTGAATATTTAAGGTAATGTCTGCTCTACCTCCTGTTCAAAATCAAACACGAGCACTCTACAGAGCTCGACGGGCAGTTGCTATTCAGTACACAGCACACCGACTGGCAATGAATGCTGGTAATGAATATCCATTCAGCACAGGTTTATTTGCAGTAAGGTAATCTGTGCAGGGCTGCTGTGAAGTGCGGGTTGTATAACTCTCACCAACAAGCCCATAAAACTTTACCTGTAAAGTGAATGCAAATATTGGAGCCTGGTTACAGCCTTTCCTTATTTAAGCAGAGGATTGTTTGATGGGGCAGGAGTAATGTGGTGGTGGTGGTTGTGTCACTGAATGTGAAGGGCAGCTGGTTGGCTCAGCCGCTGGTGGGAGATTCTCCGTCCCGGGGCACGAGAGTGAGCAGCGGCTGAGCCTTTCGCAGCACTTGTCCCCATCCCAGCATCTACTGGGTGGTTTGTCTTTCCCGAAGGGCAGCTCTGCTGCTGACGTCCCAGCACCACTCACTGCCTGGCAGCCAAATAAATGACAGCAGAGCTCCTTCCTCCACAAACACTCTGACTTTGCGTGACAGAGTTGCTAGCAAAAGACATTTCAAGACACTCCTGAGTGGGGACACCAGGTCATTTGTCTGTTTATTGAAATGACACCTCACTGCCTGCAGGGCCATGTATTATGCCACTGTTAAACCTTCTCAAGCAATATATATGTGTATAAAGAGCAAAATCTGTGCAGCTGTGTTTGCGTGTCTTCTCATTGTGATCTCTTGGATATATTCCTGGTATATGACTGGGCTGTCAAAAACACAATAACCTGTCCCCAGTGCCTGCAGGGCTTGTGCTGCGGAGCTACTGGGAGATGTATGTGATGCAGGGGGGATGGGGGCACCAGGGTTATTATTAGCACCTGCCTTTGCCACGGAGCTTTTTAGCAGAGTGAAAGCAATCTCTGTCCTGCTTCTGCACACCCTGGATGAGAGACTGGAAATTATTCAGCCGGCAAAATAAGGACAAGCTTGAGGCAATGGGGCTGTCACATTCACAGGACACTGTGTCCTGCCACATCCTCCCTCCCTCTGCCGGCTCTACCTGAACCCTTGCACAGGACCGAGATGTCCTCGGGGCTGAGCCGTGGCTCTGCTCCCTCCTTGGCCATGGGGACTCTGCCAGAGCTGTGGGGAAATGGGGTTGCCCCAGGGTGTTTCTGAAAGCAGCAAGAAGGATGCTGAACACCCCCAGCTCCCCCCTGCACACCACGTCTCCTTTGTCCCCACCCTCCAGCAGCACCCTGGCACTGGGCTGGGTTTAGGGCTCCCCTTCATCGGGATGCATGACAGTGAAAGGCAGCGGGTTCTGCCAGCTTTCAAGGAAGTACCAATATTTAGGCAAAATACTATAAGCATATGTGTATGTGTGTCCCTCTATTTTCCTACAATAGCTCAAAGTCAGGTGTAAGCCCTGCTCCTTCTCCTGGCTTGTTTTCACTCTGTAAGTGGAAACTGGAGTGTCACAGGGCCATTTGTGATGGAGGGAACAGCTTTTCTCCACACACACACACCACTTCCTTGGTTCATTTGTTGCAGTGGCTCTTGCCTGGAGAGTGCTCCCTGCATTTGAAAAGCTCCCTATGGAAACACCACTGTGAGTGGCTTTGCCTGTTACACTAATTACACCAGACCACTGCAAGATTTTGAGAGTTTTCATCACCTCTGCCAGTGTCAGAGCAGCATCACAGCAGCCTCCACTGCAGGCAAAGTCACCCAGCTGCTGGGCCATGCTGGGACACAGACAGCAGCCATGCAGGTGACAGCCATGCTGTGACCAGGGACGTGTGCCACTGTGACCACAGACTCCGGCTTTAATGTTGCTGTCTGTTCAGAACATCCTCTAAATAATATCCTGTGTATTGTTCACAATTTTCACATCTGGGGACTCTCCTGGGAAACCTTTGGAAGACAAGCAGCTCTGTAAGTGCTCCTAAGATTATTAATGATATAAACATCTCTATTGTGCAATCCTATGAATATTCACTCACATGAAGTTGAGCTTTTGTTATATTCAGCTCTCAATTATGGTGTTGGATAAAGCAGACATTCTCCAGGATACTTCGTATGTGTAGTCAGGGGCTAATAATAACTTGCATGAGTGCTGCAGTTGCAAACATTCATAGAATCACAGAATCACAGGGTTGGCAGGTCCCTCTGGAGATCCCCCAGTCCCACCCCCCCAGAGCAGGGTCACCCAGAGCAGGGGGCACAGGAACGCCTCCAGGCGGGTTTGCGATGTCTCCAGAGACGGAGACCCCACCACCTCCCTGGGCAGCCTGGGCCAGGGCTCTGCCACCCTCACGGGAAAAAAGTTCCTCCTCATGTTTAGGTGGAACTTCCCATGGTCAAGTTTGTGCCCGTTCCCTCTTGTCCTGTCCCTGGGCACCACTGAAAAGAGCCTGGCCCCGTCCTCCTGACACCCCCCTGTCAGTATTTATAAGCGTTGATAAGGTCCCCCCTCAGTCGTCTTTTTTCCAGACTAAAAAGACCCAATTCCCTCAGCCTTTCTTCATCAGAGAGCTGTCCCAGTTCCCTAATCATTTCCAATCCCCTAATTCATTTCAATGTGTATGGGGAATCACGTTCTTCAAAACATAAAAACAGAAGTAAGGGGGATTTTGTTGTTATATAGTCAAAATACGGGTGTAGAAATAGATGGAAGATGTTCTGGCGGTTGGTCTCAGCTTGTCTCCCTTTTAAGGGAAAACAGGGAAAATAAGGAAGTACAGGTCAGTTTGAACCTGCGGAGGATCTATCAAGGTGCTGGTGCTCAACAGTAGAGTTTACAAAACAGTATGTTCTGTTTAACTTAAAAAAAATGTTCATTGCAGGCAGTGATATCATGAACCTGCCAAACAAGGAGACTCCGTTACCCAAACGGTGACGAGATGTCAGAACAGGCAACTCCTCGGCTCCAGCGCCATTTACTCACAGCACAATCTGCAAATCCTCCGTGCTGCTTTGCTGGCATAAAGAGCCACCAAGCGATGAAGAGCTTCGGGAGAGACCCAGCAAGGCGAGCTGTGCCTTTTGGGGCTCTCCCCGTCACTCCCCATCCCCCGGGCAGCACGGAGCCCCCCCGGCACCCTGTGCCAGGCAGAGTGGCAGAGCCGGTGCCAAAGCAAATGCAGTGCAGTGCAGTCTGCTGGCAGCCTGCTCTCTCTGTTACAGCCGAGATGCTTGAAAAATATCCCTGGTTTTGTTCACCAGAATGTTGGCAACAAAGCAGGGAATCTACAGGAGCATCACATAGGGAATAATGACAGGCTAAATGTTATTTTCATTACAGCCGCATTAGCGTGATCAGAGAAGGTGGTCACAGTGCAAGAGGAATTTTCTGTTCTCTCTCAGTTCTCCATTACTGGAGACATTAATCCAAAAACAAATCCACCCCTCCTTCCCAAAATCTTATTCACATCTTTCATTCTCCTTCCCTGCTGCAGCCTGTGAGCCTTCAGCTTGCTGGCGTGCTTCAGGTGATCCCTAAACCACCATCAGATAGTAGCCATGGAGAGCTAATACCCATGGACATATTTTCTGTGCATAGGTTTCCTAGCCTTCCTCACCCTCCCCTGCACTGCATTCCTCACTACACACCGTCCAAATCCAGACATCTTCACCTGTAAGATGGTCCCATGGTACTGCGAAGACAGAGCAGCCTTTGAGCACTGCTCTGTGCAGTCACCATGCTTCACGTCCCTAAAGCCTCTGGAAAATGGGCAGAGGGTCTCCCCCTTTCAGAAAAGGGAGAAAGAAATCCTCTAAGTCTGAAGGACAGACAGTCAAGGAGTGGGCAAGGGGAAATGGTGCCCAGGGAAATAATCACCCGAACTTAGGAAGCAAGAACCTTGAAGGAAACAGAAAATTGAGCTTGGATAATTTTCCAATTCATTAACTGTTGAAATGGAGCAAATTCCACATCTGGACCTGGCTTCATAAACTGCAGGTTTGAGTCACATTGGCATCTTACTGCCTAAGCCCATCGCCCTCTGAGCAGACTGGCAGCCTGTCCCTTAGCGCGGCAGCTGCTCGACAGCGCTGCCCGTCACAGACACTCCCACCCAGCAGCTCCAGGCTGCCCACCCAACATTCACTACCAGCCTTTTGAACCCAACTCTGATTTTCAAACCCACAGCAGCCCACGGTACCTCATGCCCTGAAATCCTGGAGGCAAACCAAGCACCATGTGCCCACGCAGAGCTAACGTGGCTTGGAAAGGTTGCTGCTGCTGCTGCTCTTCCGTCCCCCCAAGAAGGTCTGGAACCCCTGCGCCGTGGCAGCGCTGGGCCGTGGGGACCAGACCAGGCTGCAGCAGGACTGTTGGCTGGTAGATTCTGCAGCAGGGAATCGTCTCCATGATTTCTGACACCTCAAAACGTTTGTGGCCAGGAGGGCCAAACAAAGAAGCAAAAAAAGATACGCACATTTAGTCAGACCCAGTCCATATTTAGGCATCTACATACTTTGCCCACTTTCCAGCTGGGACAGACAGGATTTTAGTTGCAAGGAACCGAGATCAAGCTTAGCAGGATGCCCACACATTTCAGCATCCCACACACTTAATACCCATGATTGTTACAACATAGCAACTAGTCTGTAATTAGTACAGACGTTGCCAGAGCTGCCTTTGTATCACTTATGAGTCATGCTACTAAAATATTCTTTATTCATTATCCAAATCTTTTTCATTTCAGTGCCAGCCATTACCACGTTGCAGGCTACATAGGACTCTGTCAGGCTTGTCAAAGCCATGTGCTTTCTCATAGGGATCTTCATATTTAATCTGACGAAGAGTTACCTTACAAAAGAGTGAGATCAAAAAGGTTCATCTCTGCACAAAAGAAGAAAGGAAAACTTAAACGTGTCTCAAAGTAAGGGATTTTCTCCTTGTTGCTTCTCCAGGCACCCATCTGCAGTTAGAAGAACAGTGGTTCAAACTTGGCTTAAATTGTTCTGTCAGTTAATTAAATATTTGTATTTTAATGCCTTTCTAGTTAACTAGCGAGGAAAAAGGCCCATGAAAAACTCAAATTTAATATGAAATATTTTTTTTCATCTTTAATATAGTATATGGAACAGAAAGGGGGAAATGTAGCTGAAATATATTATGACAAGCAAATAAAAGTAATATCAGCAAATTCCTTTAGGCAGATTCTGTTCTAGGCCACTAGTATTTACAAAGATTTCTTTTTTTATTCACAATGCTATTAAATCACTGGGTTGGAAAGTCCTTGGGTCATTTCAAACCACTGTCTCATTGACTTCTTATTCCTAAAGCATCCTTAATATAGGATTGTCATTAAAGCTGATGACAACGGTCCCTCGATTTCCCTTGGCAGCAGGTTAATTGTCTAAATGTTCTTGCCGTTGAAAAGGAACACTGACAGATTAATTTAGGCCCCGAGATCAGGTTTGTAAATAAATGAGTAGGTTAAAAAAAAATAATAATCTGACATAATGAGAAAAGTTCCTATGAAAACAGCAGCAGAAAAGGAGTGCCTGGGCCAGGGGTGCTGGGCCAGGTGCAGGGGGGTGGCAGGGACGGGAGCGGGAGCACCCTGCACACCCAAGGGCCCTTGGGTGCGAGCCGCTGCCAGGAGAACGGACGTGCATTTTGGTCCTGTAGATTGCAGCTATTATTTCTTACTGCTGGAACGCAAGTTGTGGACAGAGGTGTCTTCCCCAAGTCTAATATTTTGTAGGAATGGTGCTTTTCTGTTGAGTTAATTCATAATCTGCTGAATGTCGCTATTCTTTTCAGATTTAGCTGTATGCTTTAAAGACTTAGTTTTACCACAAAGTGGAACTCATTGCTTTATATTTTGGAAAATACACTCTCAAATGCACCTGCTTCTGAAGTCAAAAGAGTGCCTTCAATTTTTTTCTGAAGTTTCTTGAATCCTTTTTCAATGAGTTTACAACCTTTGCCCTGCAAGAGAGATCTCTACACTTTCCCATTTAATACATCTAACTGGTTAATATCTTGTGTTGTTATTCTTCTGCTTTGGTTTTCTACTTCTTTTTACTCCTTGCTAGTTTACTTAGCATTTCTCCTTAGCCTTTGGAAATCTACTGTATCTGTGCTTCAAAGAGCAACCATCCTCCCTCCCACAGCTGCACCACAGCTGGAGCATTTTTTCTGAGCCGTGCGAGCACTGGAGAAGGGAAAAGTCCATCCCTGGTGTCTCTTGGTGACACACTGGACCAACGTAACAAAATTACTGATGATGGTGATGCCTGAGACAGGACTGTAACGTATTATCTGTGTCAGAGAAAATTGAACTGCAGTCAAGAGTAGTCTTTGAACAATTCAGTTTAGCAATCTAATCAATTAGAAAGGATACGGCAGAAATGCAGTACAGAATGCTATCAAGAAGACAGAAAGAATACTTCCAAAGCATTAATCTAGAAAAAAAATTAAATTTCTATTTTTAAACTGAATCAAAATTTTCCCCGTGTCATCCATCTTATTCCTTTCAATGAAACCCCTCGTTGCATCCATTTCTGAAAGCACAAAATCTCGGCTCTGGACTGTACTTTCTGCCTTTCAGGAGAAACCAAAGCTGGTGGCATAATTTCCTGCAAGGATTACAGAGCTGAAAACCCACATCCACCTCTGCAGGGGGAATGGCACCAGCCCCTTCTCCCAGGTCAAGACCCCAAATTCAGGTCACACAGCAAACCCTGGAACATGGCAGTGGGCTGAGCAGGCTGAGGGTTGTGCTTCTCTCCTGGCCCCCACTCTGGGACCAGGGGGAACCCATCCATACAGCAAGGAGGGACAGGACCAAAGCAACTGGGAAGAACTACGAGACGAGCAGACAAAAAAGTGCTGCCTTCACTCAGCGTTTTTTCTTCTCCCTTTTGCAAGTGCTCATGACCGGTGCTAAAAGCACACCCACCTGGTTAAAGACCCAGAGGTCGGGTTAGGACATCGTTTGGCTTGTGCGAAGAGAGGTGGGCTACGGAAAGGTTCAGCTGCAGGAACAGTCACAGCTGCTGCTTCCAAATCATAGCGTAAGGAGTTTAAACCAATGGAAAATAATACAAAACTACTTTTGAGAGCCAGAATAAGCTTCTCTATAGCACTAACAGACACTAAGTTGTAAATTTCTTCATTAACTCATCTTGCTACAGAAGAAATGGGTTTCAGAGGGAATTCAGAAATCATTTCTTCCACATGAAAAATTTGTGCACTTAATTTCTTGCAGTAAACCACCGTTCTGAATGCTGAGAAGCTCTGTGTTAGCCAGATGATGAAACAGCATCTGCCTTAACTGCTTTTTTCTCCATTTAACTACTAAAATATTTCCATTTCAGTGATGAGATGAAAAGCACAGTGGAGAAAATCCGAGAAGAAAAAAAATGTCCAGTTTTCTAACCAGGGCTTCAGAGTGGAATAGATTCATCACAAAAGAAAATGATGGGGAATTCTTTTACAAAACTTGTCACAATGAACAAATACAGTAAGAGTGTTTTGGAGGAGCAGATAGCGCACAAGTGGGATTTCAAAACAACATGAGGGATTTAGATACAGAGGTACATCTCTTTCATTACCCAAACTATTAGACTTGTTTGTATCTAAACCCAAACATTGACAATGGAAGGATTTATGGACTTGGGACTCTGCAGTCTGACTCCATTTTCTTTCCATAAATTTCCAGGTATCTAGAATGAGGAGGTGATTGGAAATTACAGCCTCATAATTGTGCCTAACACTGGCTCTGTGCATCAAGAGCATCCACCCCACAGAAACCCCCTCCAGCAGCAGGGGTGCAAGATGCAGCCTGCGCAGAAGCGGGGACAGAGGGTCAGCGTCGGCGCGCTCAGCGCACGCCCGGTGCAGCACAAGAGATATCACGGACCCTGGTCTTTTTAATTACAACTGTGCCCCAGATGCTGGGCTTTGGCCCTGCTCATTTCACATAGAATATGCCTTTTTTTAACAAATTCTGACTAAAATACTATTAAATGTTGCTCCTTCCTTTTCCCCTCCCTCCAAATACTCAGTTTTCCTATGTTACGCCCAACACCTTACTGCATATTGAAATACATTATTGAATTTGAAGTGAAATCAGAAGAGTTTTAATTGCTTAGAGCCTTGGGAGGCCCCAGCTACACCTGCAGCAGGAGCGCATCCAAGGATTCAGCCGCTGGATTAATCCCATGGCTCACCAGATGGATCCAAGGCTCAAATTGAAGAGGCTTGGAATAACCAGGTCACTGAGCCCAGAAATCCTTATGGTCAGTGGGCTCTCCCCATGGACTTTTTACTGCAGGTTTTTTACTACTGTCCTCAGGGAACAATCCGTAATTGCCCTACTGCTGCTGCACTGTGTGCAAGGGACCCGCAGGCCAAAATTATCAGGAATAACTTAATTATGGTGCCAAGGCTTTGAGAGCTGAGAAAATGGATGACTGTAGAGCATATTCCTTTTTCTTGCAACATTTTGGCAGAGTTCTGGGCACAGAAAAGGCACTGTTCCCAGCAATGATCGGAAGGGGCAACTGCTATCCACTATTTATTCTTCATGGTTAACACAATATTTTGGGCTTAGTCACAGAGTGGCAAGGGCTGTTGGCATTGCAGGTGGTGTTTGCATCTTTTCCCTAGTGCATGTAACACACGGAATAGGAGAACCAGCCCTTACGGATGTTCACATACTAAAGATGTAACATAGAGGAGCAGTGAATATTAATATGAGGGAGCCCTGACTGAGACCCCTGCTCCTTTGGGGGAGTTTCCAGAGCCTTTCTCTGCCTTTCAATATTTTATCTTGCCTGGAGACAGTGTCTCAGTGAGGTGCTTTGTACTGTTCTCCGGAGGAGTGAACTCTGTTCCCATAGGAAACTCGCCATGGATATCAGACAAAGTAGGTGTGCAGATTTGCAGCTTCATTGTCTGCTTTAGCAGCTACAAGTATCACAAGGAGAAATCATGGAGGGAGATGTATTTATGGCTATAAATGTGCAAAAAAAGCAGAAAACCACATTTGTCAGAACTTTTTGTTGTAATTAGCAAAATGTTGTTAAAAACTGGTTACCAAGCATACCCCTCTGATCACTATTTGTAATTTCAAAATGCCATCCTCGTTGTACCCTGCACACAAAGCAGTCAGGATTTTCTCCATAAGGAGGAATCAGAACATGCCAATTCATTTACCAGTGTGCTACAAGCTTTGCTGGGATCAAATTGCACCTACCCATCAGAACTGCTCGACTTACAGAAAGCATAAGATAGTGTCAGGGAAGAAAATATGTCCCTAGGAAAACGTTACAGAAGTGATGTTGTTGGAGACAGCTGAGCAGCATGGATAATGACAGTCCTCCTGAAATGTCAGTGGGTTGAGCGGGGACTCTTGGACCAATTCAGCAACGTCTTGCCATTTAAATGTTATCACAACAATTCCTGTAAGCTTCTAAATTCAAAAAAATAATGAGCAGTACATAGAAATTAATAATTGGCTTGTACTGGGAAAGCAGCTAGCCAAAATATGAAGGACCTTTCCAGTGTCACAGAGATATTTTTGACATAGTAATGATGAGCGGGAAGGGTTTATGTTTGTCTCTGTTCTGCCGCCAGCCTAATCAGATCAGCACTGCTAATAAAGCATATTTCCCTCTAGCTGGTTTCGAGCTCGCAAAACTGTGTGCAGCTCAGGTTGGGGCAGAAAGAAGAAAACAGTTGCCCCCACTCTGATCTTCACAAGTTTCAGGAGAGGGATGATGCTGACTTTTGGAAAACGTAGGTTCAAATCCTGAGGGAGGCGGTCGGAGGCGCGGGCGAGCAGGGCCAGCCCGCTGCCGAGCCCGCTGCCGCCCACCCCGCAGTGCGGCCGTGCAGGCTCCTGCCCAGCTGTGCTCGCCTGGAGGAGCCGTGCAGGAGCGGGGTGTCCCTGTGGCCGATCCCACCTCCCTCCCCATCCCTGGGCTGGACAGTCCCGCCTGGGCACCCCCCAGAGTGCACACGGCCTTAAATTGCCTGTGCATGGAATTTCCAGCAGAAATGATGGTGGTGTTTTGTTTTATTTTCCTAGACCACTGTGAAGACCGCTTTAATCAAGTACCTTTTTCTAGTCTAACAAAATACCGTCATCGTTTATGAAGGAAAGCCAGGTGTGCAGCAGACGAAGCTGTCCAGGAGAGCGCTGGTGGCAGCACTGCAGATGCACTTAGATGCAATCAATTTATGATAACAGTGCCGAGCAAAGGAGCAGATGTACCAATCTCCCAGCTCAGGTTTGGATATTGCATCTCCTGACACCTTTAATCCTCCTTCTCTCCGCCACGTTTAGTGATGAATTCAGCCTGTTGCCAGGCTGAGGGTTCTCCAGCGCAGACAGCCCCACACCGTCCCCACCACACACCAAGGCGGGAGAGCCAGTGGCGCTCGGGGCACGTGTGGGCAGGAGGCTCCACACTCCACTCAGCAAACAGAACCTTTTTTCCCTGTTGGCAGCCCTGAGACCATTTACTGTTGCCTCTGCATTGGGCTGGATGTCAGTTTGTATGACTGCAAGGACTGGCTTACTGCAGTAAAGCAGGTATCGTGGTGATTTTCTTTAAGTGTTTGTAAGTGGCCTTTCATACAAAATATAAATTACCTCTCCCACTGCTTCCCTGACAAATATATTTTCTAGGTTTTCTATTGCACAGCTGTAGATACATCACTTATGGAATCATAGGATCGCCTACATTGTAAGGAACCTTTCACATCATCTTGTCCAACCATCAGCCTAACTCTGACAGAAACCATCACTAAACTATATCTCTAAGCCCTATGTCTCCCTGAACTTGCTATAGTACATGTAAAGCCTCCTTAGAGATCTTTCCACCAGCAGTATTTCATCTTGCAAAAAGTGGAATATTGACAAAATATGAGGTCTTTGAAGTAAGGGGTGGTGGCCAGCTCTGAATCCATCACTTAAAGGAGGAATGGTCCCGTAGAAATTCAGGTGTTTCAGAACGATCGTGCTCCCTTGGTTCAGTTTTCGAGAATACCTGGCTGCACATAGCTGCCGTTACACCTGGCCTTGGTAGTATGATGGACACCAAGGCTATTTCATATATTGTTTTATGGCAGTGGTAAAATTAAAAATGACCTAATAAATACTGTACTTGTGAGTTACGGCATTCAGATGCATTGTGAGTCAACTTTGAAAAAGGAACTCAACAGTCCCCACCGTGGTGTTGGGATTTTACCTAGTGAGGGTTTCTAACCCCAGGAGCTGCCCTGTGCACCCTCCCTGACGGGGCCGCACTCGGCATCGCCCTCGGCAGCCGGACAGTACCTGGCTGTGCTTCACATCTGTTCCCAAACACACCTGGAAAAGAATTTGCTCACAGAGAAACTTAAACACAGCACCTCCAAATCGCACTCTGCTCAAAGGACCCCCGGGGTGCATGGCTATTGCTAGGACCAAAACACCAACAGGACTTTCTGACTGAATCTCCCTGCAGATCCCCTACAACTCTGTCACCTAGGATTTCCCAAACAGGGCTATGATGTGGTCCCTTTGCGTGCGTCCCCTCTTTCCATATTCACTAGCCTGAAAGAGCCCTCTAATATGTATTCGTTGAACCTGGCTGGTGCCACCAGGCACCAACACCTTGGTAAAAACTGTACTTTATGCCTGGAAACAGGAAATCACCAATGCCATCAAGGGGATTTCTTCTGTTGCATCGTCATTTCTGAAGATGAAGCTGAGTTGTCTGTTTACATGGGTCACACATTATGGGGTCACACATAGTGTATGACCCTATGGTAGCTGCCCCCTGACACTGTCACATTCATGAATTTAAAGATTATTGTGGCTTTTGTGATATCTTACACTAGTCCTAAGCATAGGAAGAAGAAAAAAAAATAATCCTGTTTTGCACATCACTAGCTATTAGGCTATGTCTGGTTACATGACATCAGCTGACGTAACGTAAGCCAATGTAAGCAGATAAAATGTGACACAAATGTCACATTGCATCAGCTTTTAAAGGACTTGACAGCTTTTACAGCATGGATGAAAAATACCAAGTTCAACCATCATACCTGTAGGCCTTCAGGATAAAGCAGTGCTAGCCATCAACTGCAATCTACATTTTCATATTCTAATGGCGCATTTCTAGCTTATGAAATGATCATTTTTACTCTCAGTTATGCTCCTACTCCTTCCCAAAAGACATAAAAACATGATGAGGGCTAACCTTCACAAACCACACATCAGCAGGGAATTCATCTACTGAAAAATGGATAAAACATAGAGCCTGTCTCAAAAAAAACCCCACCAAAATCAATAGCAACCTTTCTATTGATTCAAACAGGAAATGGATCAAGGTCTCCATGCCTCAATAAATACTTTTACTGTACAACTAATTTCCCACTAGAAGGTAAAACATAAATTTTTGTAGGCTGGAGGGGAAAAAGCGGAACAAATTTTATGTAACAGAGCAGGCAGATTACAAAGGGGAGGCAGCGCTTTGGTGATGTATCAAGTGCTAATGCCATGTTTAGTTTTTCGATGTTGTCTTCATTTTCCACTCACACAGAAATTTTACACTGAGGAAAGAGGAAGCATGATGTTTGCACCAGCAGCAGGACTGACCCCGGCTCATGGAGATGCCCCTCCTAGCTACAGCTGGCAGTGAAAAGGTGGTCTCTGGGCATCACAGAGCCCTGGGCACTGGCCCCTCCTCACTCAGCTTCTGGGGCACAAAACAGCTCTGGGACCTTTGGAGCTCCCTAACACATGGTTTCTGAACTAGTCATTTCAGAGGCACATCATGTGGGAGCTACAGAGGAGGCTGACAGTCCTCTGCAGGGATTCCCCTTAGCCACTCTTATCAATTACTTCCATCAGCCTGAGGGTATTTATCATGCAGGGGCTTGGTAGGAACCTGCTTTTACAGCAGGTTGTTGTCATGAGGCTGGAAATGCTTGTGCCACAATTAGAAGATAGTGCTCTGGTAAGACAGGCGGCTAATAACTTTCATTACAGGCAGAAGCTGAGTCCAAACTAGAGAATTGCAGGCTGACAAAGGAAAGAAAATGGAAACCGGGCAGCATCAGCATTGCCTGCGTCCCTCACACATCACCTGCCCACCGCACTCCGCCTGCACACTGCAGCAGGGAGCTGCAGCAGCGCCGGGGGGCTGGAGCTGGCCAAGGGATTCTGCTCCCCGAAATATATCACCTTCATGGTTTTATTACATGCTGATTTTCCTCCTCTCACAATATGATGTATACATCAGAAAAATTTCCCTACCCTGGTTTGCATGCCTTATGGTGAAAGAAAAAGGACAGGTATCCCTGCAGGGGCAGGGATGCTGAGCAGTGAGCTGAACGTGCCTGTCAGAGGTGGCAGGAATTAAAAGGACACTGTCCAGGTCATACGGTTCTCCATAAACTTTTGGTAACCTCCTCGGCTTTGTGTCCATCACATAATAATGCTTCAGAAGAGGAGCTGTGTTTAACGCCCCTCTGCATACCAGATTTGCTCTGCCATGCCACTCATTTTGCTGTGAATCTTCCCTTCTGACTTGGAGAGAGCAAAGGCTTGTCCCTCACTTGCTTTTTTTCCCCTAAAGGGTCTAAGAGCTCCAGCCTCAGCCCAGTTCTGGGGGAAGAGAGCACAGACAGGGACATGCTGGGGGCAGAGGTGCAATTTCATAATTGCTGAAGTAACTGTTCAACTGAGATTTTCAGTCTATGAAAGAAGGTGCCTGTGCTCTTCCCCAGGCCCTCTGCAGCCGCTGCTGCCAAAGGCAGGCTGCAGAGAAGAGAGACCCATCACGGAGGCCAGCACTGCCCGGTGAGAGTTTGCCTTCTGTACGGAAACTCCGCTAAAGGCCAGTCAAACAAATCAGACATTGTCTCTGAAGTGAAAACATTTCCAGCTTATCCTCTTGATCCTTCAGTTTGTTATTCATCCCGTGCATGAAAGCAGTGCCTGCGGATGGACCCAAGCAAAGGTATTAATTCAATAATGAATTCGGCAGTTTACCAGTAGACTAAGACTCAAATTGCAAAACAATTCATCTTAGAACCTGTTTATGAGTGAAAAATAGATACCTCGAGGCTGGTAACCTTTTAGAAACACCACAGTGACAGATTCTGCCTGACAGGTTTGATATCAATTTTGCCGTCTGTATAAATATTGATGGGTTTAATGCTGAGCATTGCAGACTTAATCTTCTTAGCAGGTATATTTCCAGATCTAGAGCTGTGCTGAGTGCAAGGTCCCCCCGCTCCAGCGTGGAGCTGATGCGATGCGGAGCTCAACGCTCAAGGTGGTATTTCGAGTCATTAGTACTTGAAAGGAAAAAGTTAATTGACAAGTGTTCACAAATGTTGTGTACTTGAGTGTCTCAGGGGAATTGCCCAATGAATGCACTCTCAACCAAGTAGATTGGGGATCATTAAGAACCTCTGACACATCTCAGAAGGCACCAGGAAGGCACGCAAGCGAACGAGGACTCGCGTGGTGACATTGCCCTCGTCATGATGGGGGAAAAGAGCCACACTGGCACGGCTGCTATGCCTCCATATTCCCTGCAGACCCGCTGGAGATCTCTGTGATTAGGGAAAAAAGGAAGCAAAGAAGAGCAGGGTTTCAATGTGAGTGTTTATTTTTAGACCCTGATCTTCTGACCAGCTCTTCCGAGAAGGTCTGTGTCTGCAGAGGCTCAGAGCCCACCTCCACCAGCCAGACATGTAATTTATAACTCCTTTTCTTCAACGTCAAAGCTAGCTGCACAAAGGACATACAATATTGAGAAAGATACAATTTTACTGACATTATGAAAGATTAAGGAAGCAAGACAGGAAAAGAATATTAAAAAATCTGTACATCAGTTTCCTTTGTTTTCTGGCTTCTGGATGGCTCCTGTTTGTTTATTCCACTCATACATCTCAGTTCACCTTTAGATAACTTAGCTGATGAAATTTTATTTTCACTTTTAAAATAAAGAACTTTTTAACCTAATTGCTGAAGTTAATAAGCTGCCCTGCAAATTTTCTATTTTGAACCAGAGCCACCCTCAGTCTGTCCTACCAAACCAAATTCTTTGACCTAATTTCTAAGAATAAATTCCCTCCTGAAAACTGAAGACAGACACACCAATCCATACTGTCCAGCCTGCTGAAACTGAGTTTTTAAAATGACAATATGCAGAGCCTTCAGCAATGGTGATGCAAATTAAGCTACTGTTTTTTTTGTTGTTTTTTTTTTTTTTGCCAAGACTATTCTGAAATTCTGAGGTCAGTACTTACACAGCTTGGTGACAAGGGAATTAACTGCACAAAGATCAGGTGATATTAGAATGAAAGAAACCTCACTGGGAAAAAAATAGAAGCATTCAATAATGTATGAAGCATCAATATGCCATTGCTTAAAGTAAAAGAGCTGTAATACTATTTTTTTACTTTTGCACTGACAAATGGAAGCAAGAAAAAAAAAGGACTTTGTGTTGTCTGTCAACAAACATTCTTTGAAAAAAATACAATCATAGAATCACAGAATAGTTTGGGTTGGAAAGGACCTTTAAAGGTCATCTAGACCAACTCCCCTGCCATGAGCAGGGATATCTTCCCACTAGACCAGATTGCTCAAAGCCCCATCCAACCTGGCCTGGAATGTTTTCAGGGATGGAGCATCTCCTACCTCTCTGGGCAAGCTGGGTAGTGTCTCACCACCCTCATAATGAAAAATTTCTTCCTAATATCTCATCTAAATCTCCCCTCTTACAGTTTAAAACTGTCCCCCCCATCCGATGGCTCCCCTCCCTGATCCAGAGTCCCTCCCCAGCTTTCCTGGAGCCCCTTGAGGGACTGGAAGTGGCTGGAAGGTCTCCCCGGAGCCTTCTCCAGGCTGACCCCCCCAGCTCTCTCAGCCTGTCCCCACAGCAGAGGTGCTCCAGCCCCCCCAGCATCTCCGGGGCCTCCTCTGGCCCCGCTCCAACAGCTCCGTCTCCTTCTGCTGTTGGTGCCCCAGCGCTGGGGGCAGCACTGCAGGGGGGGCTCACCCAGCGGAGCAGAGGGGCAGAATCCCCCCCTCGCCCCCCTGCCCACGCTGTGGGGATGCAGCCCGGGCTGCGGGGGGGTTCTGGGCTGCCAATGCACATTTGCACATTGCTGGCTCATGTCCATCCTTCCCCGCCCCCAGCACCCCCAAGCCCTCTAGGCAGGGCTGCTCAATCCCCAGCTTGTACTGATACTGGGGGTTGCCCTGACCCAGGTGCAGGACCCGGCACTTCCCCTTGTTGAACCTCATGAGATTCACATCTCCAGACTGTCCAGGTCCCTCTGGGTGGCATTCCCTCCCTCAGGCGTGTCACCACACCACACAGCTTGCTGTCATCCGCAAACTTCCTGAGGGCACACTGGATCCCATTGATGAAGACATTGAACTGGTCCCAGTACAGACGCATGAGGGACAGCACTGGTCACTGGTCTCCGTCTGGAAATAAGAGCTCTACGATCTGACTTTTAAAGATGTATTGTACACAACGAGTCAACCAGCTATCACATTTTAACTGCCAGTTACCTGCCACCATGAGCATCATTTCCCCTTGCCTTTCCTTTCTGTTTAGGCTGCAAACCCACGTGCCGTGGAGCGCACCTCACTGTGACCTCTTGCCCACACCGTAAATCCATGGTAGCTGTTCTGCTGAGATGCTGTGCTTAAATCAAGCCCTATGTGTATTAATAAATACAAAATCACATGGCAGCTTGGTGCTGTAATCCTGGCAGGCCTCTGAGGAGGCTGTCATCAGAAGCGTTGTAGCCTGGTAGCAATTGCATCTGGGCACCCAGGATTTGCATTTCTGCTCAGCGCTGGCTAGAGCAAGACTCCAGTTTGCTTCAGCTAATGTAGATTAGGCCTCTTTAAACTCTCCTGGCAATATTTTTACATGGTATTTTTCAGGGGAGGTCGTGATACAGGGAGAATACATGATCAGCCTTTCTACAAGGGCTTGATCTTGCAAACTCCTCACTCAGCGAGACCCTGGGGTACGCAGTGTGGAGCCAGGGCTGGCTGCACTAAACCAGGGATAAAAGGAGCATCTCGGGAAGAGCCGTTTGCTGCTGCATCCCCAGATCTCTCTGAGCACAGGGGGATGCTGCGGCAGCACAAGCCCCGGCTGTCAAAGAGCAGAAATCACCCCTCTCCCAGCACAGCACTTGCTTTAGAGGCAATAACAAATACGATGGCCAAGTTTGGAAAGACGCTGGAGTGATGAGGATTTACAGGCAGAACTGGGCCCCTGGGAGACGGCTGGAAGCAGCACCTTAAATACTTGTTGCAGAAACCAGGTTTCCTGGTTGAGCCATTTACCTCTTTCTGAAGATGAAAGACACAAAACAGATGTCAACATGAACATCTCATGACACATGGATGAAACCCTCTGTAACGGTGCTCCCATCCGTGCATGCTGACACGTGGCAGGACGAGCCTCAGGCTGTGCTCCGGCTACTCCAAACTCACCCTCTGCCAAGGATCCAAGCACAGTCACCCCAAAATAATTTATATTTTAAGCACCCAAAATAATTTATCATTTGCTTGTGCTCTGCCTTGTATCACAGTAGTACTTTTTTCTGCTGAAAGTATACAAATATATTTAGTAAAACTGATATGCCTTAAGACTAGAAACTTTGCAACTCTATCATTGCTATTTGTTTCAGAGAGAGGACGTATCTCTGAATCAGTGCAAAGAAGGGACTTTTCTCCTACTGGATTCAGAAAATGGTATTTCTACATTTCAAAGAGAAATATTTAACAATATTCAAATGGGATAAAAATATCACTGGAAGTTCTTGTCTAGATTTATGATTTTAAACAACAATAGCTAAAAAGTCTTCCTTAATAAAACCAACAAAATAAGACAGCATTGAAGGAAAACCAGAAAGAGCTATGGTTCTATACAGTAGCAAAGATACATTCACAATTTGAAAGAAAAAAACCCACCCAACTTATTTGCAGTCTTCATTTTTTAAGGGAAAAAGAGTTTTTGTCTCCAACTGTAGAGCAGAGAGCTATTTCCAGTCCATCAAAGACAGAAACTCGGCACAGACCTGGTCAGCCATGCAATCAATTTCCATTATTATTTTTTTTTCTGAAAGCAACAAGCTTCTGTGAAGCTGCATTTGTTCCATTTTTTCTTGGGTGAATGATTTTGCATTAATAACAAGATTATCAGTAAAAGTTATGCACATACTGATTTCTTGGAGTGTCCTATGTATAACTGTGGGATTTCTTTCCGTTCAAAGACAAGAGGTCGACAGTGAAAACAGTGATGCATATGTGATGGCCACCGGCTCTGGTCAGTAGAAGGCAGAGCTGAGACAAGAGAGAAGATATATTAGAGGATCCTGCACAGCTGTAGACAACCTTAAAGGTCTTGCTCAACTTGGATCAAGAAGGCTGCCATGATTGCTTTAAATGGGCTGTCCATGATCTTATCTGGATGTAGCTGACAGCAGTACCAGTGCTTGATGGGAGACCTCAGCAGCAGTCCTGAGGACCTACATGTCCTCCAACCAGAGCTACTCATCAAGTACCAGCTGGGGAAGAGCTCTCCCAGCAAATGGGACTGGCATGATGCTACAGCTGAAGGACTGCAGGCACAGCAGAAGGTCCTGCCAAATCAATATTTTGCTTTCATCCAGAGTCTAAGGACCTATTCGGACCACTGCTATCTCCATGGTTTCTCCTTATTCATTTAGAAACAGCAGCACTGGGTTATTACCCTGTGTCATCCCCCCTTGGGAAAGAGCGAGGTGTTTCTCAGAATGGGCCAATAAGCTAAACCTCTGCTGCAGGGCTCAGCTCAGCCGACCCATGGAATTTGCTGTGCACTCCCTCAAAAGCCTCTGGGAAACCTCAGGAAACTTAAATAATGTGAAGGCACCAAACACCAAAACTACTCCCTTTACTTTGTGACTTCAACCACTTTGCTTTTCGCCTGACCACCCAGCGGGCTGCAGAGGAGGGAAGCGGTGCTGGCAAGGTTTGCCTTGCCGCAGGGCTATGGCACGCAGCAGGCGGAGGGAGGCACGCTGCGGCGTGGGCGCTCTCCTCAGCAACATCCATTTTCTTCCTCTCGCTTCTTCAGGGCCCTCCCGCGCCTGGGCGTGCAGCGAGACGGCATAAGAATAATTTGTTTGTAGAGGAACCAGCAAGGCGTGAGAGCACCATCAGGATTAACCGCAAGAGAGCCAGGAGAGGAGAGTTATTTCGTACACCGAGGTGATCTGGGCTGTGGTTTTGCTTCTCCACCCTTGCTGAAGTGAAGATACACTAACTGCTTGTATCAGTGGAGAAGGAAACCATGGCAACAGAAACTTAGTTCGTACTTTAATTTATTGCCATTGAGATATTTGCCAAGTGCCGACTTCCTAGGAAGAATGCATTTTTCATCAGTACTACACAGAAATTAGCATCAGAAGAATTAATGCACTTAATAACTGTCAAGGAACACCGAAAAATGTGCCTGTGACATGAAGACAACTGTATTTATGAATCCCTTCAACCTATAGCAAACCTCAGCTAACTGGATAAATGCCACCGCAAGTTTGAATCATGACTTGGTGTCATTTTAAATTTAAGCGAAGCAAGGATTTGCTTTATTTAGCTAACGCTGGAAGTGACATAATGAATAAAAGGCACAAGCTCCCATTTGTGTTGCAGATCTCTCAGCCTTAAACCTGGAAGAAGGTATTTCCAAATGGTTGAAGCCATAGGCAAACATGGATATTTTGTACCCAGAGGAGAAGGGGGCTGTAACAGAGGTGGAACCGGTCAGATCCTTTCCTCAAACAGCCTTGGGACTCATGCCACCTTCTCCTCCTCAGTTTTCCTCCCTTATCTAAGCAAGGAGCCGCTGAAGGCCTCCAGCATTGCCGTGCAAGCACCTCCCAGTCAGGAGAGCCCTCATGAACCATATGCAGGCAGACGGCTGCTATTTCACAGGTGGCAAAGCAGCAACACAGAACATTCATGGGTGGCCATAGGAGATCCAGGGGTTAGTCTGCTGGCTTGAGTGCTCCTGAGCCCTCTGGGATGCTCCGCTCCCTGGCTTAACTCCAAGGTTTTCCACACTCCCAAAAGCACAACTCTGCTTCACTTTGGTACCTCCCCTCTCTCGTATCACAGCCTACTAATTGGAAGTGACAGAAAACAAGCAACCAACTGCCCAGAGCATCTCTGGGCTTTACA
This sequence comes from Rhinoptilus africanus, assembly GCA_013400135.1. Classification (NCBI taxonomy): domain Eukaryota; kingdom Metazoa; phylum Chordata; class Aves; order Charadriiformes; family Glareolidae; genus Rhinoptilus; species Rhinoptilus africanus. The sequence continues at coordinate 373,743 of VXBO01007050.1, forward strand.
ACCCTATCTCGAGAGAGTCCACATCTTGGTTTTGGCCCAGGGACAAAAAGAAGTAAGTTTTTTCCACAACACTAATGTTTAATCACAGCTAATGTATTAAATATACAACACAAGGACTTCAAATGCAATTAAGATGACTGCAGGTAGCATCATATTTCTATGAACATTTCTGAAGGAATGTCAGTCTCTGCATTTCTGGGGTTTTTTTAAATATACTGCATTGTCAACAGGCAGTAACACCTACTGTCAGACACGCGCTGCAGCACGGAGTCCTGGGTTTGCTTTCAGGGCCTACAGAGACTGTAGGAAACTCGGGTTGTGATGGGCCCATTTTCCCACCTGAAGCAACAGCGTGTTCATACATTTCTAACCCGAAGCATTCTGTGATCCTGTGATTCTAGAGGATGGTGTTTTCAGACGTCTCCTGGTCTGGAGCCAGACTTCTGCTTTCAAATTATTAAACACCATTTGCTTGCTCCGAGGCTGTACCGCTGAAATTCATACTGTGTGCTAGTCTGCAAGCTGGTAACAAACTCACCGCTTTATTCAGCCGCATGGTTCTAGCGGTGAACATTATTTAGTCCCACATACAAAATAGCATCTTTACTGTGAGAAAAATAGCAACTGATTCATTGTTCAGCTGATGGGAGGAATTACCTCCATCACTGTGTGATTCATCTTGATTCATCCCACGCCTGGAATCATGAAGGAATAATTTAAAGTTAACTCAACATTTCAGTAAGCTCTAAACTAACTGCAGCCACCAAGCATCGCTATGGGCAGCTCGGGAAGGCCTGGGCTCTGCACACATTGCTGATGGATGGAAGCAAAGTGTGAGGATATCTGAGTCGCAGAGCAGCAGTGCTGCAAAGATGAAGGCAAAATTATAGAAATGGATGGTGTTGCCTCACCCAGGGTTCACTGTGGAAAGCCAGCTCTCAAGGGAGAAGGTAGAAAAAGAAGCAAGCTGGAGAAAAGGAATCAGATTTTTAGTGTAGGCAAAGCAAGATCTGTGCAGGGACAGAGTGATAAAAATTGAACTGTTACATGCGCTGACAAGACAAATAGGACAGGACATGGTAGATCATCCTAAAATAGTGCGAAGCCTGGTGCATGCCTGCTTGCACATCAGACAGGCGGAGGACAGGTAACAAAAGGAAAAACATGCGAGCCAGAAGCAAATACGGAGAAAAGGGAGTTAGAAAAGCAGTAACACAAAGCACATAATCCAGAACCTGGTAACACTGGAAAATGTAAGATAGGGATAACGAGAACAACAGGAAAATAACTCAAAGACCAGAAGGATTCAGGTCCCCTGATGGGGTGGGGTAACAGGAGTGACCTTATAGACACATCGCAGGTATTTATCTGCCACAGAGCACCATTCCTTTCAGGATCCTGCTACAGTCTGAACAGAAAGAAGCATGAGACAATTAGGCAGGGCGTATTGTTCCCATGGCACAGCTTTAGCGTGTCCAGAACCATGGGCGTTCCCAACGCTGTTCTAGCACGGCGAGGAAGCGTGCTGTGGTGCCAGGGGGAAGGCACGCAGGGCAGCCCTGCGGAACCCACCGGATTATTGATTCACTGCCTGAGTACTCTGAAACACTGTAATTGCTGTCTGGGCTGCATTATTGCAATATGAGGGTTTTAATGGAGAGTTAAGAGCAGTGCTGACCTTTAAATACCCTACGCATTCTAAAGCTGCACTAGATGATTTTACACCAATTATTTATTAGCATTATAAGTAAAGGAGTTATTATCATTCATGAATTCTGTAACAGTCAATTTGTTTCTCGGCCCAGAGCCTTGAAGTGCCTATTTCACAATTTCTTAGAGATGTAACCATAGGAACTAAGTGGTTGCCAACATAAACCTTCATAATTAATGATGATAAGCTTTCACCCTATTGAGTGATACCGAAATGTATACAGAGTCGATGAAATACACCTCGAGAGCCATGGGACCCCATAGGCAGCGGTACATCGACTTACTGTATGTAACACTTACATACTGCCTGAGTGAGTGCCTTGGCTCAGCTGGGCATTTTTGAAACTCTGGCACAAAGCAGCGTGCTGTGAAATGGAAGACCAAGGTGGCAGATTTTCTGCCCTGGAAAGCAGAGATCCCTCTGAGCTGAGAGGGTAAAGGCAGTGCCCCTGGCCCTCTCCCCGCGCACCACAGGGGAATGGGAAATGGCAGGGGAGAGGGGCCACAGCCCCCGGGCAGCAGGGGAGCAGGGCAGCGCCAGGTCCCATGCCCGGGATGGCCAGGGCAGCTGCAGCTCTGGGGGGGTCACGCTCTGCCATGCAGCTTGGAGCAGCCCCTTTCCATGGCAGAGAACCCACCTCAGAGGAGGTACTTGGCTGCGGTTACCTCCTGCAGGGTCAAACACGAGAAGGCAGTCAAATAGCTTCTGTGGGGGTCCTTCCTGTCCCTGTCACGCTGGGATGGGTATTTCCCAAAGAGTTTTTTGCTGGAGGACAGACAGCTCCACTGCAGGTTATTGTCCTCAAGTGGGTGTGTGGTTTCCAAGCAATAACTTGGCTTTTCCTAAGAACCTATGCAGGGACACAAACGCTCCATCCCTGGAGGTGATAGTGTTATATACTTATGTAGCAGGCCATGAAATAATGTTTTTGCTCTTGCTTGCCTGTGACCAGCAAGGCACAAGACCTTCTTACAGGGAAAATTTTGCAGTAACCCCACAAATAAGGCTGGGAAACCACTTTCTTGCAGAAGCTGACAGAGTCACCAGAAGTACAGTGGGGGAAGTCAGAGGGCTCTTGCAGACAGAACCTGGCTCTGTGGGTCCAGAAAGCTCAGCTGTGGATCATAAGGTGGCCCGACCAGCCGGGAGGACTGCCTGTGTTAGCATGCATGTAAAAAATGCAGCCCAACCAAGATGCATTGGCCACTTGCAAACTCACAATGCTCTTTGGGGAGAAAGGGGGGAAACCTACAGGGCTGAGATGTCTGCGAGATTCCCAGCACGCTCTGCTTATGAACCGCTGCGGCAGCTCCCGCTCAGCACAGCCCAGGACGGCTCAGCGCAGACTGCACAGACGGCCATGGTGACAATCACAGAATCACAGAATGCATTGGGTTGGAAGGGACCTTTAAAGCCCACCCAGTCCCACCCCCTGCAGGGAGCAGGGACATCTCCAACTAGAGCAGGTTGCTCAGAGCCTCATCCAGCCTGGCCTTGGATGTCTCCAGGGATGGGGCCTCCACCCCCTCTCTGGGCAACCTGGGCCAGGGTCTCACCCCCCTCAGGGTAAAGAACTTCTTCCTCATGTCCCATCTAACCCTGCCCTGCTCTAGTTTAAACCATCGCCCCTCCTCCTGTGGCTCCATGCCCTTGCCAACAGCCCCTCCCCAGCTTTCCTGCAGGCTCCCTTCAGGGACTGGAAGGGGCTCCAAGGTCTCCCCGGAGCCTTCTCTTCTCCAGGCTGACCCCCCCAGCTCTCTCAGCCTGTCCCCACAGCAGAGGGGCTCCAGCTCTCGGATCATCTCTGGGGCCTCCTCTGGCCCCGCTCCAACAGGTCCATGTCATTCTTGTGCCGAGGGCTCCAGAGCTGGATGCAGTACTCCAGTGTACAATTGTACAGTACCAGTGTCAGCACGGGCTGAGGAGCAGCGTGTGTGCAGAGCCCGGGACCAGCCCTGCTCCCCAGAGCACTGGCATCTCGCTTGATCTGCAGGCAAGAGGCACAGGAGCTGTTGACAGCTGTGATAAAAGGCTCAGAGCATGTCTTGCAAGACATCTTCATTTACTGCTTCAGGAGAAATATCTACAAGGATCAAATGTCCCTTAATGAAAAAAAAAACCAAAACCAGAAACAAGATCCATATTACTTTTCCATGCATTTTAACTGCATGTTAGTGTGGGAATTGGAGGCATCTTTGCAAAATGGTTTTGGGTTTCATGAGGTGACTCTATCATAAGAAGATATAAAAGACTTTCCCATTTCTGAGATTCTTCCTAGAGGAAGATCATGAGTGCTACAATTCCAGAGATGGAAACTGTTACTTGCCTACAAGGAAGTGAAGAATACAAGAACGGTCACTCGGGGCCTGACCAAAAGTGCCCGGAGCCTGGTGCTGCTGGGAAGAGAGAGCAGGGTAGTGCAAGCAGCCGGGGGGCTGCAGGTACATCTCCCTCCTTCCAGCGTACGGGCAGTAAGGGGCTGCCTGAGCTGATGGCATCAGTCCTGCAAAGGAACAGAAAGAGAGTTTGCCATTTAAATATTTTCTGAAGGAAAACATCTGAAAACGGACACAGCAATAGCTTCCTTTCATCCTTTGGGAGCACTACTACAGAAAAGTGAAGTGCTTCAGTGGTGGGCGCACTTCTGCGCACAGATACACACACACATCCCTTTCTATCTAAGCTGTCTACACACAGCACCGTGCATTGCAAAGCCTCCATTTTGCCTCTGTAGTGCAATAACACTAAGAATAAAGAAGGGCATTTGAATATTTGACTTCATTAAGTAAACTATGCTGATCCTTTAAGCAGGTTATTGGTTATCGTGATCATCAGAAACACTCAGAATCCTCTATGTTTAAATGTATCGGTCTTCAATCTGGTATAGATGCACCGTCACTGGCAGATAACATTGTCACAGAAGATAATAGGCTCCTGCTGCTCAATAAACACTTTGAGGAAGATGCACATTTGAATTTTTATTCTGCTGGCTTTAATGAGATGCCATCAGCTCAAGTTTGGCCCCATTTTTAGATGTCATTAGGAGAAGATCTATACGATGATATCAACAATAAAAATATTCCAAATAATTTTTAGAAAAATTTCTACTGGAAATAGGATTTTCTTGCAAGGATACATTCCTTTACAGACTTCATGCAGCATTATGTTGGCAGATAAGGACCCACACAAGGCAATGATGGCACTGAGGGATCTTGCGGAGTGACCCAGGACTTGTCCACCTCGGGGGGGCAGGTGCCCCCCACAAGCAGGGATACAGCCTGTGGTGTCCGTGCATGACATGGTGCTGGTGTGGTGATATTTGGCATGGACATAGTGTACGGATCTGGCCACTCAGCCACCCGGGCAGGAGAGGTTTGGGCCTGCTGAGGGCCCCCATTTACAGCCACTTGATCTCCTTCGTGTTCTGGTGCACAGGACACCCTCCACTGCTCCCGCCAGCAACCAAAGGCTAAAACCAGCCAGGTTCACTGTTTCTCCTCTCTTTGTCTGCCTCATATGCTGCTGAATTCCGGTGTGCCCAGCTCCACGTCCCTTTCTTGGTGACCTCTGAGGATGTTAAGTTGTCCAAAACTAATTTTCTCCTTCGTATTCTGGGAGGGATAACTTGGAGGAATAATAATTTGGCCATATATATATATTTATAGCCTATCATATTATACTCTAAACAACTGCCTCTGGGTACAAGAAACAACATTAAAATGTATGCAAACTAAGTTAACAAATGTCAGCTAGAGGTCCCAAATACAAACTGTGCCTCTCAGCCCCCAGGCTAGAAATCTGAATAAACAGATGTTCTTTGCACTGTGCACTGAAGGTTAAACTTAACCTTTGTTAGACAAACAAGAGGCACAGATATTCTTTTCTAAATGAGAAGGGTTGATGGCATATATAATCGAGGCTTATACCATTTGACATATTTTAGGTTAAGGATTTCAGCAGAGGAAGAGAAGTCATAATATTTCTAGGAGAGGAGAAGCAGACAGATGGCACAGAATAAATCAATAAATCTAGAGGTCAGAGGCATCCACGGAGAGACACCATCCCCCTGTGTCCGTACCTACTTTCTCTGCAGCTCAGGGCCCACGTCTGTTTGGGGCTGATCTCAAAGTCCCCTTGAAGGAACGGCCCCCCTCGTGGAAGGTTCCAGGTTCACTCAGAGCAAGACCCACGTTTCACTCTTTCCCATCCCAGTGTGTCAGGTCTTGCCATCTGCATGTCTGCAATTTCACCAGCAATAAACCTTGACAGTGGTACTTTATCCACAAGAATCATTTGAAAAGTCAGACCCATGCCTGTGTTGCAAATACCCCAGTGCAAGTTCTGCGTTTACGCCACTGATTAAAATCCATCTTTAAAGGCTGGCAGTTTCAGACAATCTCTGCCTAAGTACCCAATCTGTTTTATGCATACATCTCCAAAGTCAACACGTGTTAGTAGGATTCCACTGAACACAGATAACAACTAAGACATAAAGTAAGAATGATAGAACATTTCCAAAGACTATTTTCCTGATTAGCTCAGCATGATGTTTACCTGGAAAGGTATGTCTGGCCAGGGCTTTGCTGCTTACTTGCAGCATCTGTGTCTCCCCTGAGCAGCATGGATTGTCTCGCACAAGAATGGGATTCACAGAAGCTCACATCCACTGTCAGTGTGATGGTGCCTATGCGGGCTCTGAAACCTCCACACCTTTGAGAAGGGCAAAACCATCACAACCACAAGCTCAGTTCCACCCAACAAATGCTAATTTATATAAAAATGTGGCCATGTGCAACTGCTACTCACAGTTACATAGCTTGCATAGAAGTCATCATCTCCAAGCTCCTCTCTGTGCTTCTCCGCACACAAGGGAATTGCTAAAGTAACAGATATGGAAAAAAGAAGAGAAGCGCTAAGGTACTGGTGGTACCTCTAGCCGATGGAGGAAAGGTTTACAGTCTAATACTCACAAAGAGCCTTAAAGAAAAATTCTGGAATGGCCTATAGAGAAAAGTGTACAACACTTTCTCATGAACATAGAACCTGAAGAAAAAGATGGGGAGAATCCTAGCCACCGTGCTGTTTTTTCCCCTTGAAACAGGAAAACTAAATATACTGAAAGACCATTTACTTCCTCACAAGTTAGACAGTAGCATTTCCATTCTTTCTTAGGCTCCTTTTGGGTTTTGCAATATGAAGTCAAGGCACCTGTTCCTCTTGTTTTTTGACTGCGTATCTGCATTGCTTCATATTTCTCTGGGCTGTGCTGCCTTTTCCTGCCTGTTCTTCTATTCTGCTCTAACCCATACTGTGAACTTTTTTTTTGTCACCTGAAAAATTCTAACCCATGCACATCCATATCTTTCCAGCTCAGTAATAAATAACGTAAATATGAGCAGTTCATGTTCTAGCTGTAAAGTGCTGTGTTGTGGTAGGGGCTGCTTCTCACACTAGATTGCTTTAATTTACCCATTTCATTCTCTTCACATAACTAAGTGAATTCTTTCTCTACCTGGGACATGCTTGCTGACCTTGGAAATTTTATTTTTATTCTTTACAGGATGCTTCAAATTCTGCTGAATTAGTTCCAGATTTTCTCAAGGTCTACCAAAAGACATTCTTTTTAATCCATATTTGACAAAATGAGAGAGGCTGCTTTAGTCTGCCTACCTGAATGCTCTGAAGCTGAGATACGAGAATCCCTGGAAAACAGAATCGAGTGCCAGCTTGGCACAGCCATGATGGAACAGCAGATCCATCCTAGTCTAAACGATGATGTTTAGGACATTCTTCTCGGAGAAGGGAGACAGTGAAGACTTAAGACTATATGGGATTAGTTTTCATAGAGAAACAGAATAAAATACATACCCCACTGCTGGTCACCATAAGGGACCCTGTAGCCAGAGGCTGGACAACCCTACGAGAGCAAGGGTTGCGGAGCTGGGAGAGCCATTAGGAGAGTTACATTCCTCGCTGCTTTGCTGAGATGAGTTACACATCAGCAACTAATCCAGAATGACTCTCAAGGACCATTATGTCACCCAACAGAGGCCAATCAACATGGTTCCTTAATTTTTTTGCCATGTTGTTTCAAGAATAATGGATCCAGGTGCCTCATAAACTGTCTGTGATAAGATACTTTGTATTAGGAAAGTCCAGAACTATGATTGTTGATTATCTAATTACATTTCAGGGTAAGTTTGCTATAATTTCATTTACTGATGTATTCTGAGTGAATCACAAACATTTTGAAATAAGAGGCTAGTACGACAACTGTGCACAGCGATACAGAAAATAAAGGCCTTTTCCATGCCAATTGGAAATAAATCCACAGTTATTTAAATAAAGAGATGAATTATTTATGGAACTTCTGTAGCACAAAGATGCTGATGCAGACACTATCATAACAGAGAACATAAAAGCAGAAACTAAATATGTGAGTTAACTGCCAATAATTCTGCAACATGTCTAAAGAAATAGTACCTTGTTTACTACAGCAGGCTGTTCCCCAACACAGAGTGGACGTGACTTTTTCTAGCTTACATTCGTGCTATCGACTAGACAACATCAATATCCTCATACTAAATATTTTCATCCTAAAACTCGATCTTTTTTAATGTTATTATACAGAGAAAGCATCTTTTGAAAACATTCAGACAGTTTTTTCCCATTTCCACCACAAGCTTTACAACAGTTTTAATGCCTTCCACTGAAAAGTCAGTGTTTTGCAAGATTTTTTAAAAAAAAATACATTGAAAACAATTCAAAAACACACTTTCATAGCCATTGTCCATGGGAACAAAGTCTTCTATAGTGAGGGCAATTATTCCTTTTAAAGCACAGCTTCCACTGTTCTATTGCAAGTTGCACTGAAATAGGGACTGAACTCATCATCTCATCATTCAAACATCTGTAAATAGTCTAAATACAGGACATTAGATCTGGATCAGAAATCTCAGCAAAAATGTTCATTGGTATTTTGTGCAAATTAGAGCCTGCTCCATTTTGTACATGACAGCATCAGAACTCTCTGCTCCTCACAAATGATCTGGAACAGTAGATATTTCTGCTAAATGGTGGCATTCTGGCTGCCTTGAGTGAAAGCTGAGGGAACATGGCTGACACAAGGTGTAGTTAAATATTAGTTAAACTAGGTCTTGGTAGATTCAAAACAGAATCCATGGGAAAACACGACCCTGCTTCAGAGACCCACTGCTAGGGTTGTACTATTTCAATTATAATCTGCCCTGCAGCTATTAATAAAAGAAATAAAACTATAACCTACAGATGTTGCACTTGCTGAATCTGTAGTATTAACGATGGTCTCATCCCATCTGTAACAGAGCACAACTTCAATAATATCTTTTTAAAACACAACTGGACTCTCTACTTTTAAGAGAGGGAATGGGTCCCCTGGTGCTCACAGGAAGGCAGAGCCGCCGCGCCGGAGCACAGCAGCTGAACATAATTTCCAGAGGAGCTCTTAATTGACTGCGCTTGTGGAAGATGCATCAAAATGTCCCAAAATGAACACGTTGTTGCTTTTTTAATTTGCTGACAGTTTGCCCCCAGGTAAACCTCTAGTACACTAATAGTTTTTCTTGGCCAACATAACCAATATAGATTTAGTATCCTTCTTTGCTAAATAAGAGGCACATTTACAATAGCTGCTGGCTAGAAAATTAACCAAGTGAACTCTTAAATTTGTCTGTCCCTGTCTGTCTCTCTCATTAATTTTTTATGGAAATCAAAGACTAATTCTGTCTCTCTGCTTGTAATCACATTCAAAACATGCTCATGACTCAGTAATCTGCTTATGAACATTGCTGTTCTCTGCAGTAACTCTGCAGACACCCACATTTGGGGTGGTGTGAATGCTCACACAGCTTGCAGTTGCCAACGCAATTTTTTTTCCATGCTGTTTTTGTCGTCTCAGACTCTCTCCTCTATAATGAAAGCTAACGGGATGAACAGGAAACCCATCAAGCCAAAGTTAGAAGTCATAAGAAGCTATTCACCACACCGCTAAACCCTGGTAAGCAGTTTCTGATGGCTTTATTCAAAAAGTGAAATTGCTGCTGGTGCCTTGTCAAAACAAGCTCAGCCTGAAAGGCCAGATGTGAAATCCCACACTTATTATCTCAATGCAAGGGAAGTCTGATCCAAATTTGATATTTTGGCTTCAGCAAATGCAAATAGCATAGCTCCTCTGCATACAGAACATACTGTAGATGAGGTTTTATTTTAAAATTAAACTAGTTGCCAAGATGTTAACTTTCTGAGCTGTGTTCAGCCTCATAATTACCAGCTTTGACCAGTAATGGGTTGCCTTCGTACAGCAGGGTTGTCTAGTTATTATTCTTCATTCTGCCCCAGTCAAAAAGCCTCTGGAGAGGAACTGCAAGCTGGTATCCATGTCACCTACCCACCAGATACTGGAATAAAAATTGACCAAGGTAAATTCACATTTAATGGCAATACCGTAATTTGTGTGCTCCTGGATGAGACAAGGCAAAAGGCAGCGAAGAACAAAGGATGAAGAGCCGCTGTGTGGGACACAGCCGGGCTCCTTGCTCTTATCCTTTTAGCTGCGTTTTGATGGCTTAGCAACCCAGCTGATTTTACCTAAGAGAGAAATGGTGAAGCAAAGTGTTAATACGTCTCTGTTAAGCAAATGCACTTTTATTTATAACCAGATTTGGAATCATAAAAAAAAAAAAAAAGAGAGACGCACAGAGCTGCTTTTGTATTTTTGTGTATAATCAGTATAAATGCTTTTCCACATTCAAAACGTGCACCAAAATCAATTGTGTTGTAGCATGCAGATTTTTTCCTGACTTCATGGACATCACAAAGACACAGTTGGAAGAGTTTGTAGCAAAATTATTTGAACATTTCTACTTAAAACCTTGTTCTGTACACAACAAACATACATGTATTTATTGCACAGAGCTCTGGTAATGTATTCTAATGTTCTTTCGTGCTTCCTGCGATCATAGTCCCCAGAGCATAATATTTTGGAAGAAGCTAATTTGTCATATCATCTAAAGAAAACAAGCACAGTCTTCCCAGCTTTGCTCACACAACAACGCATAAAACCAGAAAGGATTTCTTTACTCCTAAAGAATGAGCCACAAGCTGCCTAAAAATAAGCTTTGAGAAGCACGTAAAAATAAACACCGCAAATATGAATGAGAGAGAATTGTAAATGAGACATACATTAGATCCAAGAAGGCAAAGGAATAATGCAGCAACACGTCCCTTCTCTTCAAAACTAATTCTGTTTGATGTGATATCTTCATTTTTGTGTGTTTACAGCTGGGAGGGATTTGCCGAAGAGCTGTGGTCATGGGGACGTGCAAGTGGGTCAGAACGACACGATTCTGCAAGCTGAACCACATCATGTTTTTAGCAACTGCCTCCTGGAGAAGGTGTAAGGACAAAACCACACTGCTTCCAGCTAAGCAAAACCTCTCCTGAAAGTTCTTCTGCAGAACATACTGTACTTCTGCTTATTTACCCCCTTTCTTTGTTTTATTTTGCCAACTACAATATTTCCATATTAATCTAGAGCACGCTCATTTTAGGCTTTAAAACTGGGTCAGCACACACAGAAATTCACACCAAACTGCAGTTCCTGAGCACAGATAGGCAGAGTTGTCAAAATATTCTCATCACTGAGTAAATTTGTGCTCAGAGCAAAACCAACAGCCTGGAAAACACAAGTGCCCTGCAAGCTATCAATTAGCCCTTACATCAGGATAAACTTGTGTCAAGAGGAAATTACTTCCTTTTTACGTGAAGAATTTCAACTCTGGTCTGATTTACAGAAAAGGACAGCATAGGAAAGACTCCTAAGACTCCTAAAGACGCTTGCCTAAAGAAAAGGTATATTCTTGCTGCACTGCGTGATAAGATCCTATAAGGGAGCTCCTACACCCTCAGTGGGGTACGATTTTAGACTGAGCATCTTCTGAGATTTCAGAGATTTCCCATTCCTCATCAGGATGAAGCAGAAGTGCTTTCAGGAGATGTTTTCACAAAACACACAGTTTCCCCAGAGCAAGCCAAAGCTCCATGACCGGGACAGCAGTTTGGATGCTGGATGTTCCACACAGCCCCCTGGCCTAAGCCAGATGTAGCAGTTCTCCCAGACCTTGTGCAGTTACCTGCCCAAGGTTGCTTGCAGTTTAGGGGAAAATAATGTTTTTCAGGGAATGGGTATTTCCCAAAGGAAATATGTCCCAGACACCATCTTCTATAAGGTGCTTGTGGCATCTTTAGGTGAACCAGGGGTAGCACCTCATCCCAGAACATGCCAGTCGGTGTGGCAGAGGGGTACAATGTCAGGGCTGGAGGTCCATGGCAGGTTCCGAAAGCATAGGGGGGTTTCCGCTTGTACTGCCTCTGCTGTACTGAACCTTGGAGTTTCAAGCAGGAAAATTTGACTTGTCATGTAGCGTTAATCTTGGTAACCCTGCTTATGTATCTGGGAGTGTGAACAGGGACCCAGTGTTTTTGAAAATGCGAATGACATGTAGAACAAAGAGCAGCCATAAGGGAAACCTCAGTGCTGGGTGTAGCAGGAACTCTGGTCTTCCGGGGGTCATCCAGATGAGAGCACCCCACACAAGCTCTTCCAGTCCACCTCAAAGCCTCTCGCTTTCACCAAGGGTCACTGCTCCAGAGACACTGAGCTCTTCACCAGGGGCACATGCCAAGCTCACAAAAACTCTGCAATGCCAGTGCAACCTATAGATTGACTTTTTTTCAGATAAACCCATTTCCCGCAACAATCTAGATGTCAGAGAAGTCCACCTTCCTACAAATACTCTGGAAAGCCCCTTCTTCCCCATCCAGTCTCTTCTTGCTTACAGCCTTCTAGGCCCATGAGCCCTTTGCTTGAGAATAACAAGATGAATCAAAAATATTGAAATATAACATGACTAAAGCTGCAGGAAAAACACATTTTTAAAATTTTTGAGGTTTCTTTCATTTGCAATGTCTCAGATTGGACTTTCTGTCTTTTTTAAGCTTCTTTTACGCCTCTAATTAGAGAATACATTTTATCTGACTAACTTACGCAGACGTATTCCCTAAAACTGTACTGAACCACATTTTTTCATTAACTTTAACAAAATTGACATCTGCTGTTTTTTTCTGATCTCTGGAACAGATCTAAGATGAGAAAATATTCAGAGCACTGCTATCCCAGGTTATGCTTACCAACCGTTCTTCTCAGCTCCACATCAAGCACAGATCCAGATGGTAATAAACTGGTGAGTTTTTCCCCTCCTGTAGATATTCATGTGTAGGTAGTAATGAAGTCTACTTAGAGCACATGAATGCAATACTCAGTGGATGATCAAACCTTTAAATGGGAAGGTTGGTAGAAAAATTAATATTAAATACTGTTTCATTGTCTCAAGTTACGGGAGGTGTGCTACTATCACAAGTTATATTTAGATGGGATAAAGCATCTTGTCCATGGTTCAAAACATGGCCCCACAAGCTAAAGGGCAGAAATGTCGGCTCCCCAGGCATCAATAGAAAAATTCCCATAGACTTGGGTGAAGCCAGGGCTTCCTCCCAAAACACTGACCATGTCTCTATCTTCCTGTGCTGACACTTTCCTGCTCTAGTGTCTCTTTTTCCTCTTCTTTTACATGACATCCTTCATCCATTTACGGTGCCTTTTGTGATGTCTCTTTTCAAGGTACCACTTTGCCCCAGTATATCTTTATTATCTGCTTCTCTCTCTTTTCTCTTTTCTTTTTGCATCTTTTTCAGGACCACTAAAACAAAAATTAACCTTTACAGCACAGTGTCTTCCCAGCTGAATGAGGCAAGAGAAATCAAACCCCATCTACTTTTTCCCAACCAAGGACCTTTGGAGACTTTTGGTTCTATGAGGAGACTGAGCTCACAGACTTGAAATTTGCTCAGGTGTATTTTCCCACACTGGTTCTAATTTAGTTTTATTGGCGGTCCATGGCTCCCAGTCCCAGTCCTGCCTGGGACTCCAAGTAGCACCACAACACATTTCTGGCTGAATGTCACAGGGACACTTCTGCCTCACACTCCAATGGGATTTAATGGGCAGGAAAATATCCCTTTTAAATCACATGATGGCTTTCAGGCTACTGAACGGGGTAAATGAAAATCAAATGTTCAATATCAGTTGATTTAAAAAAAAAAGTGTAACGGATAAACTAATTTCTAGCAAGATACATATTCTAATAAGACATATCTTCCCCCTCCAGTTTCAGTACTGCCAATGTAGTGCTACCTCTCAGTATGGCACACAGGATAGATGGATCAGAAGATTTCAGTCTTAAATTTGCAAGGAAAATGATGCTGTATGTATTTTCCAGTTCTTGTCTGTGTTAAACTCTCCATCTTGAGATATGCAACATTTACCACCTTACATGTTTGGCATTTCCCGCTGTCCTTGCTTTGAACGAATGCCCATTCTCCTTCTGCTTTGGACTACTTCAGAGCCTGTTAACAAGGGAAAATAGAACTGGCCAGGAAAATAAATTACTTTTTGAAAAAGATCACAGGAGTGCAGACATGTTTCTGAGCAACTGGATCGAGAAAGGGGACAGCAATTGCAAACCATATGTTTAAAAGTACCTGAACAAAGTAACTGCACTACAAATTGGGCTTTGTGTTTATTCAAAGGCATCAATTTGTCTTGTGTTAGTAGATAACAGTTAACACCTAATTCAAGTAGTAGTTAATAAATAAGATGATAGTGCATTCAATAAAAAATGAAAAAAATAATAAATATATTATTTATATAATTATTATTTGAAGTTACACCCTCCTAACCCACAGGCTGCATCATGCTATCAATTGATATACAAACTTTTCCAGTACTATCAGTGCGGATTACTGCTTTAAAACGCTCCTGAATTGTTCACTGCTAGAAATAAGAAACATTCTGCTGGGGACACAGCAAAGCTCTCCCAGACCAGTGGTGTGACACAAAACAGAGCTCTGCCATCTCTGTGCAGGCATGTGTGCACTGGGCACGGGGGCTGACGAACACCTCCCGATAGCCGGCCCCTCACCTGGGTTGAAAGCTAAGGCTTGCGACACCAAGGTCTATTTTTTAGAGGAATGTTGGCCAGGTAAGGCAATCCTGACACCTGTATTATAGCATCGTGCCATGTCTTTGTCAGGGCTTCGTAATGCACAGAAACAAGGCTTACTTTCAGAATATCCCGCTGACAAGGGACATGCCCCATTGGAAGCAGCTGGGGCTGCAGAAAGTTTCCACACTGCCTGGGAGCGGGTGATATTTTAGCTGCCCAAAAGGGTGATTTCATAAAGTTAAAAGTAAATTCCTAACTTTACACCATTACCCAACAAAACAAGAGTGTATCTCTCTCTGGTGAAACAACCAACACAGCGCCAGTATGATTTTTAGGGAAACATTCAGTATTTGTCTCCTCTTGTCATTAGAGAAGGAGATGAGATGGGCCATGCGCGGCTTTCACAGCTGTTATCCAAGAGCCTGGCAGGATAACTCAGACCGAGCCTCAGGGCAGGCTGCTGCATCTGCACGCCAGCAACCCCCTGCACGGGGGGCTGAGAGGTCAGGGGAGACGGGTTTCCCTTCCCCACCTCTTCTGTAAGTTCTGGATGGATCAAAACCACCTCCATAGGCTCCCTCCCTGCCCCAAGTGCTCAAGTCAGAATCCTGCCTCTTGTACATAGCACTGCAACACAAAACTAAGAGAGAAGTTGCCTCTTGCTGAAGAAAAATATATAAGAAGGAAGAGACTAATGTGGAACACTTGCACTACAGATTTTATGAATAATGTGCTGAAAATAAACTTTAATGGCAAATTAAGAGCAGAGATTAGCTCTGCAGTCCTGTGTTCTTGATGGATAACTTGCTTGTACAAGAGCACAGGGCAGAACTCGGCAGGAGGAGCCACTCGCGCAGCAGCGTCTCCCCGGGACCGGGGCAGGGGGGCTGCCGGGGCTGCTGCCTCCCAGGGAGCTGCTTGCCCGCACTCTGCTCAGCTCCAGGCTTCAACTTTTGGGAGCTCTACATGCAGTGAGCTCCTTCAGGAATAAAAAGGAAATGATGGCCAAGTCATTGCTCCCAAGAGGTGATACAGTTTTTGGGTTGAACGCTGCTGCTCATGGCTTGGATGCTGCTCACTCTTCCCGTTTCAGCCTTTGCTCTCCTGGATGGATCTATTTTCCCCTGTTGCCTTTAGGAGGGCTTCACCAGTTCAGAGCCCCTGTTGAACCTACACTGGGCTTTTCAGGTCTCTGCACTGATTCTGGTTCCCACTCGAGGTACCTGTGGGCAGCACACACCTCACTGGCCTATTTGAATGCATTTTCGGAGCTCGCCAAGAACTCACGTTCTTCAGCTTGCCTATCCTAAATACTCAGCAAAACAAAAGCCCTGCTCTCCCTCTTGCTTTCTGCTCCTGTCCCGGGGCTTTAGACCCTTCCCCAGCAGCAGGTCACTGGGGAGGTGGTCCAGCGGTGTGACAGCCCCTTCCTGTGGGCAGCAGGATGATAGAATCATAGAATGGTTACAACTGGAAGGGACCTTAAAGATTATCTAGTCCCCCCCCTGCCCTGGGCAGGGACACCTCCCACCAGCCCAGGCTGCTCCAAGCCCCGTCCAGCCTGGCCTTGAACCCCTCCAGGGATGGGGCAGCCACAGCTTCTCTGGGCAACCTGGGCCAGGGGCTCACCCCCCTCACAGCCAAGAATTTCTTCCTGAGACCTCACCTAAATCTCCCCTCTTTCAGTTTAAATACATTCTCCTTTGTCCTATTGCTCCACTCTCTGACCCAGAGTCCCTACCCAGCTTTCCTGGAGCCCCTTGAGGAACTGGAAGGGGGTCTCCCCTTCTCTGCTCTTCTCCAGGCTGACCCCCCCAGCTCTCTCCCCCTGTCCCCACAGCAGAGGGGCTCCAGCCCCCCCAGCATCTCCGGGGCCTCCTCTGGCCCCGCTCCAACAGGTCCATGTCCCTCTTGTGCTGAGGGCTCCAGAGCTGGACACAGGATTCCAGGTGGGGTCTCACCAGAGCAGAGCAGAGGAGGAGAACCACCTCCCTCGACCTGCTGTCCACGCTGCTTCTGACGCAGCCCAGGATGTGGTTGGCTTTCCAGCTCGTGGCTCATAGGAATCTCATTGCTTTCCATGCCCAGCTCGTGCCACCTTTGCTGCCCCCAGCAACGCCCATTTCTAGGACCATGCCTGCCTCTATTTGACCCGCAAACATCCTCCAGTTGGAGCCTGCAATTTCAGCTGCAGCACTGTGGATACGGAGTGTGCCAGGTCCCCTCCTGCTCCCCTCTGCCCAGGGCTGGGCACAGGGGGGGTGCCCCCAGGTGCTGGGTCTGGGTCCTGGCTGGGGGGTGAGTGGAGGTTCTCCCAGTAGGAAGACGGTTTCTCTGACGTGCACCCCCGATCTATGAATTAAACCCCTGGGCTCCATCATCAGTTTCTCCCATAATGGCTGGGCGCTGACAGGGAGAGGAATGGAAACATCAAGTCATTCCTTCTCCTCTGAAAGGATAAAGGCCAATAAAAAATGGATATTGGCAGGCTGGCATGAATTACCAGGCGAGCTGGCGTTCTGAAATGTCCCAGCTTTGCCAACATGCCTGACTGCTTCGTGGACATTGAATAACATGACCCCAAACACAACAGAAACCACTTGTGTCTGCAGAAATGACGGCAATTCATTTTGTGGTTCATTCAGCTAGCTCTGATCACCGTTTTTGCTTCAGTTGAGAAAAGGCATTAATCTGCCTAATTTTTCTCGCTGTAATTCAGATCAGACAATCTCCATTTACTAAATGTGATTGATAAATGAATTAATTGCACAACATTCATTCCTGACACTAGTTCAGAACACCTAAACTGGAAATAAGTGACTAGGAACCTCCGTATCTGGAAGATAAATTACGGATCATTCAGGATATTTTCGAGCTCAGTACCAGGGGACAGCTGGGAGACTGTTTAACCTTGTCCAGTCCAGTTCTTCCTTGTCTTACACCCTCAGCAGCCATAAGAGATCACTGGACTTGAACAGCCAAACGCAAAGACCTGTTTGGATGGTTATATTGCATCAGGCAGAAATGTTGCTTCGTGTTTTTCTGACTTGTGTTCTCATTCCAACCAGCATAAGAGGTCTTTTTTTTTTCCTTTTAAAGACAATAATATCCAGCCAGCAAGTAAAAAAAAAATGTTTTCTCTTCAGTACCGAATTTTTTGCCGCTTTTTATGTTTGCTTATTTGATAAAAGAGAAAATTTGAAGAATTACACAGTATATACCAGAAGAGATCATTGCTGGCAAGAGGCCATGGTGGAAGGCTCCCAGCACAGCTGGCAGCAGACCCGGGCTCTCAAGGAAACGACACTTGCTCCTTTACTAACCCACACAGACACTTGGGGCAGGTTGCAGTTGAGGTACACCCTGATTGATGGAAAATTCTTCTTTAAAGCTGATGAATCACTCGTTAGGAAACATGAAGAACACCCAGTTCCTTCCAAACAGGAGGACGTTTACTACCTGCTCAGTATGCTTTATTACAGCATCTCCTACAAGTTTTATGCATGCAATCAAAGGGTCTACATCAAGTTCTGCACATTTTAAACACCTCCATAAAGCAATGTAATGACCTTCACAAAAAAAGTTAATAAAGGCCAACAATAATCAAGTTTTATGTCAGTGAGGCACAAATATTAACAATATGCAAATTGCACTGATAAATCTGAAAGAAGCAGGCGGCATCCATTGCTTTGCATAGTCACTGGAGACACTGGGACAGCATCAAGACTCTGGTTGCCAGTCCTGGAAGACGAGACATGGGGCAGGCGAGCATCTTGAGTGGGGAAACTGAATGCAAACGTGTTCATAAGCCCCTCCTCAAAAATGAAAGGAGCAAAGTGGTAATTCAAATGTCACTTAACTCTTATGACTTCAACAGCCAAACAAATGCCCTTTCCTAGGATTGGTTAACACTCCTGTAATGGCATACAATTAGGAAAGGCATTTAATAAATCAATGTTCCCCCTGCACGCCTCAGGCTGACTGGCACCTCCGTGCAGGTCCTTGCAAGTGTCCTGCTGCGAGCGGAGCTGGGAGCAGCCGGGGGACGCGGAGGGCTGTCACAGCAGGGGAGCAGAGAGGTATGGAGCTCTCTGCTGAACGGCCCTTCCTGCCCCGAGCCCACACCATCCATCGCAGGGGACACCTAGCAAAGGGCCCCCTTTTCTTAATTCAGAGTGATTGTAGAAAGATGTACAGGTAATCCCACAGCTCCTCCAGCAAGAAATGTTTGAAATATCACTGTACTGGCTGTGATGGGTCTGTCTGCCCCTACCTAGCAAAGTGCCTACGTTTTCCTGTCTTCATGCAGTTGTCCATCTAACGGCAATATTTTGGCTGTTTTTCTTTGCACTGCACTACAAGATCAGAACAGAGTAACAAGATCTACCTCTTTGCAAAAGTATTGATAAGGAAAACTGAAAAAAATACTGTGGCTGCATTATTATCCCCTTCTTCTTCCCCACTCCTTCTCCCACGCTCTGAGGATGCAGGCATCCCACAGAGGTGGTGTTTGAGGTGGAGACAGTTTACCTTCATCACACTGCCATGACTAGGGCTGTGAGGCTGTCGCCCCTCAGGTCAGTGCTGAGACCACAGGAGGGATAACTTTCAACAGCAGAAGCATCATCACATCAGCCCATGGATCAGATTTTTGTTTTATCTGTATATTCACAGCCATACCGTGGGGAGTGTGCTGCCAACCCCACCGACTCACCCAGGAACAAGCTGCTCTGCCCACGTTTGAAGACGACATTTCACATGCATTTCTGCTCCTTCTGCATGTTGTCCTGTGCAATACGGCAGGACACCAAAGGAATTAAATAGCTGGAGCAAGGCATTGTCTCTCCTTCCTCTGCAGAAAAAAGGCAACCACCCACCCCAGCCCACCCCAGCCCATGGTGAGGATGCCCAAGGCAATTTCAATCTCCATGCCTTTGATGGTATCAGCAGATCCATAAAGTTTGATGCTGACAGCTTTGCACTCAGGTGGGGGGCTGCAGAAGCAACCCAGTAGCATCAAGCCTGGGTTTTAGATAAACAATTTCCTGGCCTGCCTCTAATTCCAGCCCTTCCCCACTTAAAGCTGAGCAAGAGGTGACACTTCAGAGTTGCAGCCTGGAGAGCAGAGCTTCCAGAGGCCACATTGCCTGCCATCGCAGCACAGCCTCATTGATTTTCCTTAGGGGTCTTCCGTGCTCCTAGTCTGGCCCTATAATTACATTTCAAAACGAAGTTGCCTATCAAGATGAAGCCTGTTTTCCTGATAATGCTGTTTTTCTTTTCCTTTCATATTGCAAAATAATACAAATAGGATGACAGCGCCTTTTTTTCCCCCAGATCTTTTTTTTTTTTTATTTAGGCTGCATAATTTTAATGTCCAAACTAGGTCAGCTAAGAGATGGAGCATCTGTTACAGTGATTAACAAAGCTGTTATATAGTTAAAGTCTAAATGTGAAGGTTTTACCAAAATATCGACCACTTGGTAGAAGAGGTTCCTACATGGTGTTAAGAAAAGGCAGCCAGGATGCAGAGGAAGAAGAAAGAAAAGAGCCTTACAGAAGCCCATCAGTCTGAAGCTCTGACATTTTGGGCATTTTGTTATTCCTTGGGTTTGAAATGATGTTATCCCATCCATTAAGAAATTCAGCACACTCCACAGCACACAGAATCCTAATGCACATCGGCGACGGGTCAAGGGTGAGGAAAGCCTTGTAGACTCCAAGATTAAATACAGTGGATCTCATACCTTCTGTTAACTTACATCTTTTTAAAATTAATCAGAAAATTAAAGGCCATCCAGCCCTTTAAGGTAGATAAAATGGGAAAGAAAACCTTCTCCCTCTCTCTCCTCCTGGCATTTGTGCTACCTGGAGACAAACCCTTCAGGGTGAGTGGGTTTAGGGGTGCTTATGATCACGTGCCAGCATCTTTATTTTGGCTAGGGAGCAATAAGCCTCAAGCACAAGACCAATGATGGAGAGACTGAAGCAGCCCCATAGGCCTGGCCAGGCAGGGGGCTGCCCGTCAGAGGGGCCTCGCCCACCGCTGTAATTTTGCTTTCGCATTGCTTTGGTTTGGTTTGGTTTGGTTTGGTTTGGTTTGGTTTGGTTTGGTTTGGTTTGGCAGTTCCAAATCTATGGGCTTTTGTACTTTTCTTCCTCACTGAAGAAGTTCTCCCTGTCCGGTTTTGCTCCTGAGCGCGGGATGCAGTTGCAGCCTCTCTGCCCGCAGCCCCACTCCCCGCTGTGGGGGCTGGCCCGGGGCACACACTCCTTGCTGCGTCCCTGATTTATTTACAGTAATGGAGAAGCATTTTATTGCCTTTTTATTGTCTTCATTAAGAGTCTCAGCAAGGGAAATGAGTGTTCCTGTGAAAAGCGTCACCATGGTGCCCAAGCCAGGAACGCGCCTGTTGCAGCAGGGTCCCGTGGGTGTCTGTCTGTGCCGCAGCCTCCGGTCAGGTGCCGCATGTGCTGCCTTGTCTCACTCTCTCTTCTGACTCTCCTCAGTGCCTCAGCATGGCCCAAATGCTGGAAGTGTGCTGGGAAGAGCCTGGAGCTCAGCCTGGCTTCCTGCGAAACACATGCCTCCATCCACTTTCCACAGCAGGAAAAGGAGCCGATCTTTAAATCCCATGTTACATTAGGCTTGGAGTAACTCAGAGCTCTTTCTGTACAATGATTTTCAGGTATATTAATCATACACAACCATTTGTGGAGTCTTTGCATTAGTTCACTGCCTTCTTATTTCCCCATACCCCTGGCAAATAATCTCCTCCACATCTGGTGGTGTCTGGATGCTCTTCAGGTGCCATCCTCACTTCTTGCCAGGGACTGGAGGATCTTTTACACCTTGCAGACAGGGATTTTGCCACCTTTGTAGATATGTTTTGCAAAATCCTCAGCTCCTTTTAGGACTAAAATTAAGCCTCCTTCATTGTGCATTTAATTAACTTTTATTTGCTTGACATTTCATTTTTATTATTTTTAAGCAGTCTGAGGTTCTTGGCATTAGAAGCACATGTAAACTAATCCAACTGATAGACTATCTTCACAAAAGACTTTTTTTATCACGCCACTAGGAATATTTTTCTGGGGAAAGCAAGCGACCGCAAAAATTCATCTTGATTACCTTGCCAGAACTGACACCATGCAAGGCAATAACAGGAGGGGAGAAAGTACCTGCTGAGAACATGCGGACACTAAATCAGGCACGTTATGCTTTGGTTTAGCTCCTCCACGTACTAGTAAGGGAGTGGAGTGACTGCAGAATATTTATTTTACTGGAAAAAAAACGTTTATTTCCTGAGTCTTTTAAAACCCAATTTTAGCCTGGTTCCTGCAGGGATCAAAGAGGAGCAACTCTCTGAACTCCTCTGCCTGGTTATTTCCATGCCACTTCTCCCCTCTTTCCCATTTTGGGCACATATGGGAAGGGATCTGGCGACTCTTCTGCCTGGGTGGACATCAGTGGCCACTCAGGAGCAGGAGCAGGAGCCCGTCCTTGCCACGAGCACTGCAGGAAGGCAGCGGGGAGCAGCTGGGCTCCGCCACCATCCACCCATCTCACCCAGGGCTCATTCGAGACGAAACCTGTCACAGCAACAGTGCCCTCCCCAGTGCTCTCATTGGCCTCTAGCTGGAGCATGAATGACCCAGAAAAAACCAAAAAAACCCACCCCAAAATTATCAACATGAAGACTAAGCCTGAGGGGATCACAAAATCCACTGCTTCCAATAGTTAACCTGTTTTGATAATAATATATACACGCAAACACATACCCACCTGAAAAGCAGAGGAAGAACTTAGGCGAAATGTTGCATATCATTAAAAAAATGAATCTATTAATATACTGGGCATTAAGACACCAGTTTGATGAAGTGCCTCCACGGAAGTCAATAAATAAATAGTACTTTTGCATTTGCAGATAATGTCAACCCACAGTTCCCTCTGTCCATTTCAAAGAACTCATAATTCAGCAAAGAGAGGAAACCTGGCACTTACTGAATATGAAATATTTTTGTATTTTTGTCATGGCACAGTTGGTATATTGATTACATTACTTCTTTTTAAAATATTTTAACACAGTCTTTGGCTAATGGAGTATTTAATTAAACAGAAATAAACATTAGTTTTCAACTGATGGGTAAGGAATGCCCTCCCCAGTATGGGCTGCAGGATATAATCCTCACTGTCTTTGCAGATTTATCACTTGTACCAGACACAGAGGATATAAATAACATCAGCCTTAGACTGGTGGCACCCACTCAGTCTTCAACACTTCATAATATTCTGCTCAGTGTTCTCTGAAATCCTAGTCCTGAATTGCTGGCAACTTCTCCTCAGCAGAAAATAAAAATTGCTGAGAGATGAACAATGGGGGTACAGTTGTCACTATCTAGCCATATAGACAACACGGTCTATTTGCATGATAATAAAACCAGCATGCTGTTTCCTGAGAATTGAAAATAACATTTAATAAGCATCAGGCTTGCAAATACCTATCTTATTCCTTTTTTAAAAATAAATTTTTACTTAAATTTCCTACAATCTGATGGATCAAAAGTGAAAAATTCAATTTGCAAAGTCCACCCCCTTGCTGCATGGATGTGGAAAATAAATATTCAAATGCATCATTGCAGACAAATGGGCTGTTTGGAGCCTCTGCTGCCAACGCTCCCACTGAAACCAAACTGACAGGTACCAACCACATCTTTCTGCAGCCTGGCAATAGCTTCAGACCCCACCAAACACAGAGAAGAGACCTCAGAGATGAGGGATGCCTCCTCCCCAGTGCAGTCTTCTGGGTGGAAGACAGAGCTGAGCTCTAAAAGAAGAGAATCTTCAAAAAGCAACTTTGGGCAAGAGAAAAAAATTGAGGATAATCGGCCACATTATCTTGGGCACTAATGGAATTTGGATGCAAACACATACTTTCATAATACGACAGGGCTGACACAGGGAAGGGATGTCTGTCATTTGATATTGCTCAGATGTTTACCCTTAGGAAGGAGCCTGAGCCCTCACAGAGCCTCAATCCTTCTCCAGTGGCTCGGATGCCACCGCAGCTCTTGCCCCTCGCCATCCAGCTGTCCCCATGGGCCAGCGATCCTGCACTGGTGCTGGCGGAGTCAGGCTGGGAGAGCTCAGAGATGGAGAAAACTGGAGAAAGTAAAGAGTTACAGAGGGTCGGGCCAGAGATCTCCACCTAAAAGGCCTGTATGTTTGCTCTAGCGGTGTTCACCAAAAAGTGGGAGCAGGAGCCTCTCCTGAGGCACCCTTGAGCTTCGGTCTTATTGTTTAACGGTGTCACCATTTTGAGGGCTGTCACCTGTCCCGTGACTCACACTATGGCATTTCTACTTCTGCACTTTGAGGCGTGGTTTTTCGCCCAGGTGTCTGCAAGGAATCTGGAGCTCTGTGCAATTCAAATTACTCTTCTTCTTGTGCAGCACCTTGCAATTGTCAACACTGAATTTCAAAGCTTGCAGTGTAGCATTAACCAGGAGCCGCTCTTTCTAAGGGATTTCTGCTGGCAGTTTTTCTTCTCCTTCTCTTTGTTTTCCTCCCCTCAAACAGGCCTTTGGGAGAGTATGCCTCAGCACAGAAATACTTTGTTTGGGTGCCAAATCCTCATCGCAGCGGGGAGTAGCCAGGAGGCTTGCATTCCTCTGCCAGAAAAACTCTTTGCTTTTCAGTAGCTCTCAACCCTCAGCATCCCTCTGGCAGCCAAAGGCAGGAAAGAGCAACCTTATTCCCACCCTAAAACACTTTTTTTCCCCTCTCCTCTGCAGGCTTCAATGCCACAAGACACAACCCAGCTCACAGGCGTTACTCTGGTCCAGGTCCCTCCCCCCAGTATCTGCACACAACTGGCCTCCAATTTGACGCTCTGGCTCCAAAGGTTAATTTTTGGAATGAAAAAGAAAGCCAGGGCATGGAGGGATAAGGATCAGCCCATCTCTCGATGTGAGCGAGCTGTGCCGCGCTGCCAGCCCGCCTGGCCCTGGCCCCCACCGGGGACACGACTCCCCCTGCGCCTGCTGGCTCTGCGCCCTCCTTTAGAGCAGATTAGGTATCCAGAAACAGAAGAGACTTTTTATTTGCTACTTCTCTGGAGAGCTCTTGAGTTGCTCTCTGAACAGCACTCATTTAAAAGCTGGCATGGCAGCCATTCGATTTCTTTTTAAGCAATCAGTGGTGGAAGCAATTTCAGAAAAGGAACGTAATTCTTGTAAGAACAATTTCTGCCTGGACAAATGCTGCTGTCAGCAGTGGCACAAAGGGAACAGGAAAAAGAAGCTTCTGCCTCCTGGGAGGGGTGGGAACAGCAGTGTGCTGTGCCCCACGGCTTGTGACCTCCCTAGGATGGCAGCCGTGCTCCTGGGACTAGCAAGAAACCCCAACACATGGAGGAGGCAAATCGTCCAACAAACCCCTCTGAATGTCCCATGAGTCCTTCCCCTCTCAGAAAGCAAGCAGATCATTTGCCTTTTGGTCCTGCCTTCTACCCGTGTCTACCCATCTTTTAAATACCTCCAGGGATGGCAAATCCACCGCTGCCCTGAGCAGCCTGTTCCAGTGTTTTACAGCATATTCAAGTGTAAAAATTTTTCCTAATATCCATCCTAAACCTCCTCTGTCACAACTTGAGGCCGTTTCCTCTTGTCCCATGGCCTGTTCCCTGGGAGCAGAGCCCGACCCCCCCTGGCTCCCCCCCTCCTTTCAGGGGGTTGCAGAGAGCGAGAAGGTCTCCCCTCAGCCCCCTTTTCTCCAGGCTGAACCCCCCCAGCTCCCTCAGCCGCTCCTCACAGACTCCTGCTCCAGACCCCTCGCCAGCTCCGCTGCCCTTCTCTGGGCACGCTCCAGCCCCTCAGTGTCTTTTTTTCATGAGGGGCCCAAAACTGGACACAGCCCTCAAGGTGGGGCCTCACCAGTGCTGAGTACGGGGGGACCATCACTGCCCCAGTCCTGCTCACCACACTATTCCTGATCCAGGCCAGGCTGCTGTTGGCCTTCTTGCCCCCCTGGGCACACTGCTGGCTCCTGTTCAGCCGGCTGGACACCAACACCCCCAGGGCCTTTTCCCTTTTCCCTCTGCCCCGGGCTGAAGGGGTTGTTGCGACCCAAGTGCAGGACCCAATCCTGCTGGATGCTTAGACACCCTGGGGATCGGCTGGGCAGCAGAGCCCCCCAGCTTCCCTCCGAAGCTCTTCTCTCGGGAACAAGAACTGCCCAGGGCCATGCAGCACCCTTTGTGCTCTGGTAGCACTTTCTGTCGCGCTCTGAGCCAGACACGCTGCTCCCTGTTGCACACCCCTCTCACGCATTCCCCACGTGCTGCTGGCTGAGAGCCCAGCAGGGCAGCTCGCCGGTGGGAAAGGTCTGCATGCAGCAAACAAACAGGATTTTAGATGACTACATTCTTGGGGGATTCGGGGGGAATATATACATACAGTTATCCATTTTACTCATTCTTTCACTTTATTTTTAATGAGTACCTGTACACACATTGAAAGACATGGAGAAGTAGAGGGAAAATAAAAACTGCAGGAAGAGTTGGGTGTGATATTCATGACACAGGAATGGACAGTGCCCTGCACACCAAGGACAGAAGCAATACTGCCAGTGGCAGGAAGCCCAGCAAGACCCTCCACGGGGGTCCTTAGGCCCCCTGAATGAACAGCCACAACGGCCACTACCTGCAGAGCTGGAGCTGGCACTGCAGCTTTCTGAGAGATTTCAATCAAGCTGCTGCAGCTATTTTCTTCTAGAAACAATGCAAAGAGGTTTTTAATCATCACATCCACCTGTGAAGGAACAGAGCAGGAAAGAACAATTGCCCCTGCAGAACAGACATTAATGCCCCAACGGCATGGCCCTGCAGCCCAGACGGATCTTCTAGCAGCTGCCAGAGCCTTGCTGACAAAGTAACTGAGTGCCATTTTTCTTTGCTTTCCTTATTTTCTGCTTTTGTGACAGAAATCCCTAAAGGACAGAAGGAGAGGGGAGAATGGAGGGGAGCGTGGCTCTGGCGGAACACTGATGTGCACTACCTCCATCCTGTTCCTTCCTCGGGTTCCTTCCTATCACTTCAACACTTGACAGTTTCTGAATATTATTAATTTCAGCAGGTAAAAGAGGACAGATCCTCCCTGTCCAACAGCTGGACTTCTTAAAATCTGTGTAACGAGCTGAGAAAATAAACCTCAACGTGTCACATACAACTCTGATTCGGGCTATGCTGGAAATGAGCTCTGCCAATGGCAGTGTTTCTCCTAATAAAGTTTTGTAATAATGCATTTGCAGCAAAAATATATCAGGCCCCAGGAAAGCACTAAAACTGCTTAAATCACTGAGTCTCAAAAATCCACACTTTCAAGGCTAATACCGCTGAGAAATGGAGCACGCTGCACCATAAGAGCGGGCAAAAATGCCCGACTGAAGAAGCCCAACAATGAATCCCAGCTTACAATTTCTATTTCCAAAAGGATTTGGAGATCGCATTCAGTAGGAAAGCCAGGGAAAAAAAATAATTTAAGACCCTTTCTTTCCCTTTGAAATGCATGGTTCTGGGGATGTGATGGCACCTGGATCCATCCAGCAGCAACAGTGGCCACTTGGTGGCTTGTGAACTCGATGGGGGCACGAGCCTTGCCTGGTCTGCAGCAAGCACCAGGCTCTGGGCCCTGTTTTGGTTGTGGAGGTCTGCCCCCCATCCCCAGGCAGATATTCCTGATGGCAGATATACTCCCAAAACGGCACTGGAGAATTGGAGTTTGCATAGCGTTTCCTCTCCCAGATGTCTCTGGGAACCAGGAGCACTTTGGCAGGGAGTTCGAGAGGGGCTTTGCCTCTGCTTATTGCCCTCATTAAGATTATCAGTGAGCCCAGGAAAGATCTGGTGTTTGCTTCCCTCAGCTCTCCAGGGGCCAAGGGAACTGGCATCTCACACCAGGCTTGCACCAGCCTCTGCCAAGCTCTACTAGGGGTGGAATTTTAAAAAAATACCCTTGCTTCTCTCTGCCACATTTCTCTGCTGGCAAAACACGTAGCAGAGGTGTGTAGCGTCAGCATGAATTGCATTTGCCAACTGAGCTCGTTTTGCCCACTAAAACAGCTTTGAAACCGTGTTTATGTTTTGCTACAGTGGCCAAATCTCCCAGCAGAGAGGGAGCTGAGCCCCTGGCTCCTGGCCCCGGTGGGGCTGTGGGGGTCTGGTGGCGCAGGGGCTCTCCCGCTGCTCCCGGCACCGCTCCCCCGCACGACCCCGGGGACAACTTGCTTCACACCGGCCCATTCGAGAGGTGCTTTTTTCACACTGCGTATTTCATCTCGCAGTTTGTATTGGCTAAAAGCTGCCCTTCTCGCCGTTTTGAGAACTAAAATATTACCCAGCAAAACCCAAACATGACTCTCCTTTAATACAATCTTTAACACATTATCTTTTTAAGGGAGGCTTCGAAGTGAGGATTTATTTTAGTTATAGAAGCAAGTACAGTTTTAATCGATGATGAACAGTTCAGTTTCTCCCCTAATCCTTGATTAATGAGCATGAAATACCATCTACCTTATAACTACTCCCAAACACCTAAGCATGTTAAACAGCCTTTTGATTCACTCCACCTTTTTGACTGTGCATGAAGCTTCAGCTGAATCCAATTTGTACCATCAGCAACTGGAGTTATTCTGCACTTGTAACTGTTGGCATTACATTTCTCTTAACCATAATGAGGTGACACTGAATTATAGAACTCTTTATACTGTTTTAATACCGTGATCATTCGGGTGTTGTGAACCTGTAGGAATGTTAAGGCAGTAAAGCTATACATCTGCCCAGATGAAAAGGCAATAGTGTTTCCACGGAATTTTCTACCAGGTAAATTTAATCACAATTTAAGCCAGAAATGGCTTTCCTGCATCTCCCCTGCAAGGCCGTCAGGAGGGTGTCTTCTGAGGGACTTGCTAAAACTCCTCAAATACATCTCAACTATCAGTGGGAGAAGACAGGCACATAGAAAATAGCTTTTGTCCAGAGACACTCAGGTCTAGCGAAGCCGTGCAACTCCGAGGGTGACTAAGGACACGAGGGTGAAGCCTTGTTAAACCCCACAGATGGATGCACCTAACCCAACAGCAACTCCATCCTCCTACCCACCTCCTCCCAGCTTCTTTCACCCTTTGGGCTTGTAGCAGCCTTGGGGTGCTCATCCCTACTCTGATTTTCAACCTCCGACCCTCTTTTCCCTGACACACATGATGGGTCAGGCATTTGGCTTGGACCACACAGCCAAAGCATCCTAGCTACCAAAACAAATGCAAGATTTCTCCAGTGCAATTACAGTCTGGGCTAACCACAGCATGCCCACAAAAGCGCTCTTGGCAGATCCCTGTCCTCTCCTGTGCTGTCCCGCAGAGGCAGTAACACACAGCACATCAGGTCTGCTGGAGCCAGAAAGTCAGGAGTGCTGAATTTTGATGGTTGAGCGCTGTAGATGTGTTCCAGGGTGGAATGAATGAAACAGTGGACAGGCACGAATATCTGCATGAACCTCCATCCAGAAGCACAGCACACGCTGCACACCGAACACGCACCCAGGCGAACGGGGACTTTGTGCCAAGAAGGAAATCTGTGCTGTCTTCTTACCTAGCGGAGAATGCAGCTACTCGTGATAAATCGTGAAGGAGAAAACTACTAAATATTTTAATCAGCTCAGTCATCATATGAAACAGAAGTAATTTTCCCCTCTCAGGGCCACATGGATGGGTGCACACTTGCTGCCTGATGTAGCAGCGATCATCTATTTAGGCTGCTTTAGCTTAATAGCTAAAATCCAGCTCTTTGCCTTCCTGTGCTTAGGAAAGAAATTGCTATACATTTTTTAAACCTTGAAATAGAAAGAAGCCAGTAATAGCCACAAAGAAGGGAAAAAAAGAAGACCATTCATTGCAAAACACAGCTTAGGGCAAGCCAGAATATATTTAAGACTGTTGCCCCTCGTATTGCCTGTTTCTTTCAACCATTTAAAATCTCTCTTTGAAGATCCCCACAGTCCTTCCTAAATCTTTGTGTTCTCCACACGGTGGTTATGTTATTCCCTATCTGGATCATTAACTCGGGTGTTGAGCAGTGCAGTACCTGGGGCAGGACCTGTAGTTCCTGGCTGCCAACATTTGCCATGGAGAAATCCAGCTATTTTAGCTCAACCTTTGCTGGCCATTTCCTTCTGAATTTTTGATGCGCATCTTTCACCCTGTGAGCTATTCTTTTCTCCAGCTCTCCCGTGCCAGCAGGGCTAAACGCCAGCCTCTGCCACGGTCCTTGTCAACAGCAGCTTATGGAACACTCATCCCCACCACCCCAGATATTTTCCTCTCTAAATAAAAACATGTAGCTGCCTCCCTAACTTTTTTACTACTGTCATCTAGCTTCCTTTAACCTGTACATGTGTTTTCTAATACTTACCACGTGTGCATGAGCAGTGTCATCTCTTCTTTAAAAGCCTTTATTTTTCTGATTATCTAACTTGAGGGATTTTTATTGTCATCTGCCTTCCTACTCCCCTTCCACTGCCAAAAGAAGAAAAAGAGCAGGCAGGAACCTGCCACCCATTAAATGATCTTAACAGCAGAAAGCCTGAAAACAGAAGGTTAGTCCAAACACAAACTACAGGATACTTCATTTTCATCACCTTTCAGGCAAAACTTATTTGTTTCTTAATGGTAAATCTTGACTATTAAATCCATGAAACCAGTTAAGCAATAGATGAGAGGGGGAAAGCAGAGACAACAGGGGAAAAACAATCTGTTTTCAGATTGATACAAAAAAATACATAAAATATCCCCTAACTTTGGGTTGCTTTCAGAGGCCCCATGTGCAGTGAAGCCACCTCAGCCCGATCCCTGCCGTGCTCCCCCCATCTCCAGTGACACCCCGTGTCAGCCCTGACGCTGCAGAAGGAGTTGGTGTTGCTTTTCCCCAGTGCAAGGCACTGACTCGCACCCTTAACTGGCTGTTCCCCAGTGGAAAGGCCAACATGGGAAATGAGACACTTCTCTAAAGAGTGGGTTTCCCTTTCATCTTAAATGCACACATCAGACTTTATGTTTTACTTGCCAGGATGGTAAAAAATTCCACTGCAGAATCACAGCTGCCAACAGCTTGAAATGAGCATAGACAGCCACGGGCAATTAGCAATCTTATGTTCATTACCAGGTTCATGATTTGTCATATGACCTTTACCTTTTTTTTTTAATTCTCTCTTTATTAGTGAATCCAAGTACAGATAAAAAATGCAATTAAAACTAAAAAAAAAACAAACTAAACAAACACTGCAGGCTGCATTTAGAATAACCAGAAACTAGGTTTTCAGACAAGTACTGTGCACAAATATTTGTCTACACAAAACGCACACAAACTTTCATCATCTTGCTTTGCTGATGACAGGAAGAATGAGGATGTCAAGGGGTATATTTCAAATACAATCACCCAGAGCTCATAGAATCATAGAATCATAGAATCACAGAATCATAGGGTTGGAAGGGACCTTAGTAGATCATCTAGTCCAACCCCCCTGCCAGAGCAGGGCCACCCTAGAGCAGGTTACACAGGAACACCTCCAGGCGGGTTTTGAATGTCTCCAGAGACGGAGACTCCACCACCTCCCTGGGCAGC